>WTXI01000068.1:0-176516 GCA_022376515.1 Lactifluus volemus | reverse complement strand
AGCGCGAGCGGAAGGAGAGGGAGGAACGAGAACAACGCGCCAAAGCCGCAGCAATGGCCGCCGAGCCGACGTAAACGCAAAGAGAAGGAGAAGCGCGAACGCGAACGCGAGCAACGTGAACGTGAACGCGAGGACCGTGAAAGGCGCGAGAAGGAGCGCGCGGAGGACGAACCCGAGGGGGAAGACCGGCGCGAGAAAAGATCGACAAAGGCAAAGGCCTCGTCTCATCCATCTTCATCAAAGTCTAGTTCTGACTCGCGCAAGTCCATCGAAAAGCGTGAGTTGCTATGTCTTCTTTCGTTTGATTTCTTTTCCATACTTTCTACCAGGTGCTCCCCCCGATCCAAACCAGACGCGCGAGTGGCGCGATCGATCTGGGCAGTTTCGTGTTGTGGCCGCTTTCCTTGGCTACAAGAACGGCGTGCTCCGCCTACACAAGATGAATGGCGTGATCATTGAAGTACCATCCGAAAAGATGTCAGTTGAAGACGTGCGCTACGTGGAGAAGATCATGGGTCGCGGGGGCTCGAGCTCACGAAAGAGTGACGAGGATGATGAGCCACTGGCGAAGCGCCATCGATCCCCCCAGCCAGCTCCTGCGCCTCAGAAGAAGGGCCCACAGATAGACTGGTTCGAATTTTTCCTCAACGCAGGGTGTGATCTGGATGATTGCACGCGCTACGCCTCTTCCTTTGAGCGGGACAAGATCGACGAATCGATTCTGCCTGATATTTCGGAATCCACTCTACGCACTCTGGGCTTGCGCGAAGGCGATATCATCCGCGTCGCCAAGGTTATCGACGCGCGGCGTCCAAAGGCTCCATCAAAGCCTGCTTCCTCGGAGGTAAACCTCCTCGGCAACGACGAACGGTCGATGTCTGCGCGCGCTACGCCTAGCCCCGGGCCACCTAACTTGTTCACCAATCCCGGAGGTCAGCTCAAGAATGCGCGGAGAGGACGCCCGACGCCGAGCAAGACGGGAAGCACTGCTCCCGGTGCTGTCGATCTTGGTGCCATCTCGACCGCGTCGGAACAGATCGCCCGTTCGACGACCCCACAAGTATCCAGTCCAACGTCTGCGCCGACCGCCTTGTCCCCGCCTTCACAAGTCCCTTCAAGGTCGAACTCTGCTGCTCCATCGGGCTTCGATGACGATGCGTGGACAAATAGACCGAGCTCGACCAAGCCCGTCGCCGCGACACCCCCCGTCCCGGAACGCGTCCCATCAGTGCCACCTCTCCCTGCCGCAGTTACCTCTTCACTCCACCACAACCTCCGCGTGCCCCGTCTGCTCCAGCAACACAGATAGCGACTTCATCCAGTACCAGCTCCGGTGGACTAGCGAAGACGACAGAGGCTGACATCTTTGACCAACTCGCGCGTCTGAGCCAGCTGCGCGTGCAACCTCCCGGCCCAGCCGCGGCTCCGAAACCTTCTCCTGCCGCTACACCCTCACCATCGATCACCTCGCCTCCTCCAGCCGGCTACAACCAAGGCCTCGGCGTTGGGCCATCGCCCTCACCACTCGGTCAACACCTGCTTCAAGCTCAACGAACCGGGTTTCTCCCGCCTCCCGCGGCTGGCGGCCCGCGTGGCCCGCTCGCGCCGGTCCCGGTAAACCAAGGCCTGCTCGCCCCGCTCGTGCCGACTACGACCGGCTTCAACGGGTTCGTGCCTACGCGCCCGGCAACTTCGCCCTCGTTCTTGGGACCCCAGCCGACCGGGTTCCAACCGTCTTCGCTCGCGCCTCAGCCCACCGGGTTCCAACCTACCAGTGGATTCCAACCACAACCGACGGGTTTTCAGCCATCTTTGGCTCCACAACCGACAGGTTTCCAGCCATCGTTGGCTCCACAACCTACAGGTTTTCAGCCATCGTTGGCTACACAGCCGACAGGTTTCCAGCTGGCTCCACAACCGACTGGCTTCCAGCCCTCGCTTGCGCCACAACCTACGGGCTTCGGTGTCGGGTCTCCGTTTGGAGGCAACGTACCCCCAGTCCCACCCATCCCACCATCGTTCCAACAACAGAACGGTTCATTTGGCCAGTTACAGCTCCCCCGTCAGTGCCAACACTTGGATTTTCTGTGTTTTGTTCTAATGCCTGAACCCCCCTCTCATTTTTATACAGAACCCACAGGGTTCAATCCCGGCTTTGGACAACCCTCGTTCGGAAACGGCGTCGCGGCGGGGCCAACGCCGCAGAAGGATACGAACCCAGTGAACGTGTTTGCGGCTATGAAGGCGGGAACGTTTGCCAACGAGTCGGCGCCACAGTCTGCTGGTGAGGCATTCCTGCGAGCTGTCGGTGGTCGAGCGTCCTGATCATCATTCCATCATTCTTTCTTTTTCACCCTTTTTTCTACATCCCGTCTCATGGCTATTGTAACGTATGACTCACTAGATAAATACGACGCTCTTCGCGTGACTCGTGAGTTTTTTTTTTTCCTTTTATGTTTCACGATTCGTTTATGTCCGTTCGTTTATCTGAGCACACTTTTCTTTTTTTTCCTTCCCTCCTTTGATCTTATAGCTTCGCCGCTGAGCGCACAACCAACGGGGTGGGGTTTCGCCGGATTCCCAGGGGGTTATTCTGGATTCCAACATTGATGGGTTGTTTGTTTGATGACTAGCGTCAATCAGAAGAGCGTTCATGCTCACGATTATTTTTTTCTCACTGTAATCCGAGCTCTCCATTCACAATCGCTTTTTCCTTATCTTTTTTTTTTACAACTTTCGGGAATTTCATTATAAATAAGGCCATGCTGGTTCGTGACAAGGCACAAACATATAACATTTCTTTACAATGCATTCGTCCTGAGCGCTAAAGACCGGTTTCCTTCGAAATTCTCCCATTTTTGTTACTGTGAACCTGGTAAAATTCTGCCCCTGGGAAGTTGTGTGTAGTACACTTAGTCGCGAACCGGCCCCCGGAGGTCATGGGGAGCCCCGGCTGCCCATGTGCAGGTGTATTCTCAGGCTCGCCAACGCGGTGATCATCTAAAGATAGGCCATAAATCGCAGTTTTGACGCCGACACTCGCGACAGTGGTCGCAAGAGGATGATGACTATGATGCATCAACGGCGGCGGCTCGTGCGTGCTTTGCTTGTTTTTTTTTTTTTGTGAAGCAGTATATTAGATAGCAGGAGATAATAAACAACTAGGTTATCTAACAGCTCTATCCAAACGCTGAAGCGGGCCTTGGCGGTCCGGGATCTCGAGGAGGGAAAAAATGCGTTTACGCACACCCTTGTTGGGGTAGTGTGGGACTCTTGTTGCGGGTTAACCGCTTATCTACCCACTAAAAAACCTCGTCTCGAGTGATCCAATCGGGTGTAGGTTAGGGTTCCGTATTTTAAGGGCGTTCTCCCATGTGTCACGTGTTTTCGAAATCGCGTTTTTGTGCAGGGGGTTTGGTTCGGTGTTTTGGTAGGTGATCGATTCGGGTTTCTTGGTTTCGTTGGGGGATTCGTTCGGGCTTTCGTGGGCCACTGTGTATATATGAGTGAGTTGGGGTTCTGATATTCTTAGCTATGTACATTCTTTTCTAGGTAGTTAATCATATGATTTTTAGTAGGGACGGGTCCTGTATCCTCCTCCTCTCGTGGGGAATCTTTTGCCTCGGAGGGGTTCATTATATGGGAAGGAGCGTCTGGCGCGAGGGCTCGTTCGCGAGGTTGTTCGTATTCATTTCGCGGCGGGGTCGTTGCCTCTTTCCAGCCAGGTAGTTTGGGGGAAGGGGCATAGCCCCGCGGATGGTCTTTCCCATGGCAGACGGGGCAATAGAAGGCGTCCGGTACGACATGGCCGCAGCCGAGAGTGGAGGATATGTATTGACGGCTTCGGAGGAAGGTGCAAATGTCCATCCATATTTCTGCGCTGGAGAGGGCGGAGCTCTGGGTATAGATATTGAAGTGCGGGTCGTCCCGTCCGCCTTCTTGTTTTATGTCCACTCGTTTAATCTGTATTGAGTCAACGAAGCTTATAATTTCTTGGCTTAGGGGGATACTGAATTGCGCTGGGAATTTGGCTACGATGTTATCGAAAAAGGCAAAGGAGGTCGAGTCTTTCCATGTATCTAGGACTATGTTCTTGATGTTTTCTTCTGAGCTGGTCGCTAGGCCTCTTAGGGTGAAGAGGTACGTCGGCCTCGGAGGTGGGAAGGTGATCGCTTCGAAGGTAATGTTCGGGCCTGCCCAAACTTTCCTGCCTGTGAGGAGCTCGGCGTCGTTCGCAGATATGTCGTGGATGAGGAACGCCATCGGGAATCTCGGATTGTCTTGGACCTGAGGTCCTCGAAGGGGCTTTCCGATGGATACTCGGGGTGCATCAGTGATCTCCTTGATTGCTGTTAGCAAGTCGTTCGCGATTTCGTCATGGTACCGTTGTGCGTGGACTAATGGGGTTGAAGGGCGGGCGAGTATTTTTCCTGGGGAGTCGAGCTTGGTCCATTCTCGAGCTTGGATAGTGGAGACGTCTTCTAGGGGTCCCAATGGGTGTATGTCGTGGATTTCTGGCATCTTGGTGTCTAGGTATTTGTCTCTCGGGTGTGTTTTCCTTGTCTCTTTGGAGAGGGTTGAGCCGCTTCCGGTGACTGCTGCGAGGCGGTCAAGCATTTCGTCGTTCCTTGGGTCAGCTGGGCTTTCCGCCGCCTTTGGGGGGTGGGGCTCGGGGTTCTGGTCGACTTTGGGTATGGTGGGTTCATTTCTGACCGTTGGCGTTTTTTGGTGGTGGTCGGGTGTTAGTTCAGGGAGTTGGGTTTCATTGCTTGGGGTCTTTTTCCTTTGCACTGCTTCTAGGCAAGGGGAGGGGGGAGTGGGGGGGAGAGGCTCCCAGGTTCTCTGAGGAAGCGCGTTGTGTGGATAGTATAGGGGTGTGGGGGTGGGGGGGGTGCTCTCGTTCGATCGTTTCGGGGTTTGTTCCGAGTGGGTGTCAGACAAGGCCCTTTTTCTTTTCTGGAGTGGTCTAGGGAGGGGGTGATGGAGTTGGTGTCTCCATGGTGTCATCCATAGTGGTGGGTGTGTGGATGGTCGCTGGTGGGCTCTTGCGGTGCTGAGGGGGGTCAGGGGGTGCGGGTTGTTACTGATTCGGTTAGTGTACCTCAGGGTCAAGCGTTGGAAAATTTCTTTCGGGGGGGGGGAGGTGGGGGGTTGTTCATCCATGGGTATGCTCAGCGGTGGGGGGTGAACAGGGGGGTTCATGGTATATTTATTGTTTCTCTAGGAGTGTTACATGGTAGTCGAGCGTCATTTATGCTAGGTGTGTTGTTCGAAGTTAGTCCGGTGGACTGGGTGTCGTCAGGGTTGGGTCTCCCTGGGCCTCTGGGTCTGAGGTGGTCTGTGGGGTCTACGTGCTCTGGAGGGGTCATCTCCTAGGGGGCGGTTTGTGTCACCGAGAGTAGGCTTGTCTGCTTCCCTCAACCTTGCCTATGCCGAGGCATAGGGTAACGGACCATGGTGGTGGTTCGGGTTCAAGGTCCCCGTGCTTTGCTTGTTACATCAGGCATAACTTACTTTATTGTCTCGCACTTACTTACTTGCGCTTGAACGCCATCGTGATTCACTCGTCAATCTGCGTATTGTGGGCATTTTCACGGACGTTTTCCGAGTCCGGCGTCATGGACTCGGACACGACGGCACACGACGGCAACACTTTTGGGGGAACAACATTGTCTATTAGAGTTTTATTGAGAGCGGTAAGTCTAGATTGTGCTGAAAGGCTAAAGATACCAGGAAGATACTATTATATAACCGAGGACGTATCTTGATTATAGGACACAAAGTTTGAATCACTGGAGGTCTAAAGTGCTAAAGTGTTTACGGAAGCCTTTGAAAAGATAAAGGACACTGGAAACATCTACAGAGAAAAAGGAAGGTGTCCAACGATGTGAGAGGTAACAGTGTGCAGCGTGGCGATGAGGAAGGTACCTGCGAATGTGGGGTTTCAGGTCGCTCCTCTTGCTTACAGTAAAATTTCACTGTTTTCTATCATGATGGTATCACGAGGTGAGCCCTACTTGGTGATACTCTCCCCATGATCGCAGTAGGCATTGGCACTTGCAAATCCTCATATTCAAGGCGCTCGATAGTTTGGAGACACTGGAGATCTTCAGAAAATTCTGCTTTAGCGTTGTCCTCAAACACAATCATCCCCTCATCTGTGACCTTCTGCAGGTTGATGACGGTGGATGCCCCACAGATAAAGTTGACAAACACTGGAACCTGTTCAGCTAGTTGCTCAGGCTGCTCCTGCTGCTCCTGCTCGTTCTTGACTCGGAAGAGGGTATCCCAGTGATCAACTGACAGAGGATCAATCTCCCAGAACGATAACACCCTGATCTCCACTTTCATCGGCGCCCATTTATCCATAACGAACGTCCCCGATGGCGCAAACGAATCCGTGATTGCGATATCGTTGATGTTTTCAACCTCAGAATCTTCCTTGTTGAAAACGTACTTCCAGCTTTGTCCATCAACGTCTGAGTAGCGTTCATCCAGTAGGTGGGCCGTATAGCGAGGAATAAAATCGTGGACTGATATATCCCAGCGTTCTGCAACCTTTTTTTTGTCGCCCGGGCCCATCGTCGGTGTGCCGTCCGAGTCCTTCGTGTCGCCGTCCTCACGATCAAAATGGACATCGACTTGGAGAGACTGCGGCTCAGGCCGTGTCATTATAACGTCCCGGGTTGAACATCCGGCGAGTCGTACATCAGATAGTGAAAACGTGTATCCTGGTTGTTGTTGGCCAACCTGCTGCTGGTTCTTGCAGGATATGGCAACTGCAGTGGTGTCAACGCCAACCTTCGGACCTGGCCACCGGAAATCAGTGACTCTGCCACCAACCTGTGCGTCGTGCGAACGGGGTGAATTCGTGAAATCTCTCCGTTACTATTCGATGAGCTTACCGTGATAAGGGCGTTTGCACGCGTTGTGATGCAGCAAAGTGTATCTTTTCCTCCCATTTTAATCCCCAGCGTCGATTTGAATTCAACAGACCTGCAAGAGGTCTTGCCTTTAACGGGTTTTCCTGGATTATCGCTTTCACAATCATCATGGTTGTCACACAGCTCCTTTCCCCCTGCTGGGTCCTTCCTCGCCGACTTTCCTTTTCCGTGACGATCGCCATTGCCATTCATGTCGCAACCGAAGGTTCCTTCGCCCGCTGCACCTGTACTTGTACCGTGGTTTGCCGTCTTCACTTCAAAGCCTACAAGTGAAGACAGGAGACGGAGCCGATGTTCGGGATAGTCGACGGGGACGTAGCAGACGCGTTCTCTGGTGCGCACCGCAGCAGGAAACGGCGCAAAGATGGGCCCCAACGCTGCACGTACAACTTCGTCATCGAGGGTGGGAAATTCACCATTGATGGAGAGATATATCATCTCAAAGAGTACGCCATCGAGCGTCGCGTCCCTGAAAAAGCCTACCTGCAAGACGTACTCGTCACTGAACCCGATCTTGGCGAGCGCAGCCTGAAGTGCTAATTCCATTTTTAGGGCATGAGCATAAGCCTCATTCGCTGTGACAATTGGTGTCGGCGACTCGGACGTTGTGGTGTTACTACTACTATTACTCTTGTCTGCGTCACTGACAGACCTGGGATGTGATGACGACTGAGAAGCCTCGGATGGTAGCCGTGAATGGTTCAAAGAAACACCTTCAAAGAGTAGTCTGCCCAGGTTATCAATATCATCATCATCATCGTTCGAGTTATTCAAGTTGGGATGACGATCCTCCTCTCCCCATTCGAGTGAAAGATCAACTTGGACACAGGGTTGAGTGGATACTGATGAAGAGTCCTCAGGGTTGGAGCTGGGTGTGACGGGGACGAGATGAAGTGATGGATGGTTGGCCATCTAGGCTAGTCGGGTTTATCCGACGAGGGGGATATTTGCGAAGTAGTGTTGTACGGGCAGAGGTTGACCGAACCTTTTTAGAGAGAAGACATCGACCCCTAACCCCTGAATTCACATCCACCCATGTGCAGGTGGGACCTAGTCACATGACTCTAGCATCACATCGCGTTATAAATTTATCGTAACTTACTTAGAATCAAGTCACGAAAAACCGCGGAGAAAAATACATGAAAAAAAGGTTTTTTTGAAAAAACAAGAATTAAGTTAATGACGATAAAAGGTGAGACATATGTGATGAGAGGACCACCAGACCGAGTATGTCATGACGGCTCAATGATGCCCTGGGCATAGCCAACGCGGACGAAATATTCTCTCAGTCCATCTCGGATATCTTGTGAACTGTCCCGGGCTAACAACTCAGTCGCGAGGGGGTAAATTGCGGGAAGGTATCGAGCGAACTGTGAAAGTAACGGTAATCAGTTTGGGGTGATTTCGGGACAAAGGTAAGTGACATACGGCTTTATCGTCAAACTTGCAGAATCCGTGCAAGATCTCTGCGACCACGGGTGTCCACGCGGCTATATTTTTAGCCTGGGTATCAGCCTTGAGCTTTGTATAATCCTGCAAGACGCCCAAACCGAGCCTTAACGTAACAACCCATCAGGAAAACGATAAGAAAGAGACAACAGGCGAAACGTACGGAAGTAATCTCTCTGCGACCTGTGGTCGGGCGATCTGGTGCTCTGGCCGGACATCATAATACATTCGCAGGAGGATATGTACTAAGGTCGCGGCACTACTGGATTCTTGCTTCAACAGGTTCGGAAGGTGTTTCATGAACCCTAGTACAGTTACGTTAGCCTTGCACGCGTAACGCTCTATCTATTAACTTACCAACTTTCCAAAGTCCAGTTCGCAGCTCCTTATCTTCGTTGAACATCCGTGCAAACTGATAGCTATGGTCAAGCACGCCCATCAATCGCAAGAGATGTTCTGGAGGTATCGTGCGGTACACTTCGTCATTCCGTAAGAGGTCGTTAGTCGTTTCGATAAGCAGGAGCTGGAGAACACATTTGACAATGATTTGCTTGAAGATGCGCCGGCGATCGTTCAGCGTTGTCTTGGGAGAGCTCTTGTGGTTCTCATTATTACTCGGTGACAAAGGTGCGGGGATAATCGCTTGACCATCGCCCTCTATTGCTTGCCATATGAGCGTACTGCCCACTACAGACAATGATGACCTACCATTGGTGTCCTGAGGCTCCGGGGTACTACTGTCGATCTCGACTCGAAGGTTCTCATCGAACAATTGATGGGGTGTAGTGGTGCGGAAGAGTTTGACAAAAGTAGTCGCCACGCGCTCCCACCGCGCAACGCTCAGTTTCTTGACATTATTCTCTAGCAACTGTTGAAGACACGATGTGCCTATCCGCGCGAGGGTATCATTCTCTGCAAAGAACGAACTATCAGTATCTGAAAATCTCGAATAAAAAAGGCGTACCTTGACAGATGCAGACGCACAAAAGGTCCAGGAGACCGTCCAAGAATCTCTCCAAGATCTCAAAGTAAAACGTGTACAGGTCAATCAGATCCCGGAGAGCCTGTATCATAGTCGTGGATAGCCAGACACTCATATCCTCTTGCGTGCTGAACCTCGAGACGTCCTGGCTCGACCTGAGGACCGCGAAGATGGGGAATAGGAGCTCCTGGCAGACTGTATCCCAAAAATCGACAGGGAATGACGACCCGTGCTTCTTGAGGGTATTGAAGAGAGAATCCAACGCGCTACAAACGAAAAATCGGGTGAGATGGAAGGGGGTAAGGGCGCTGTTGTATTTATGCTCACAGACGTCGTACTTCGAGGTCCTCTCCGTTCATAATGATATCATAGAAGCCAAACAGGACCGGGAACCAGTACCTGATCATCGGATCCTCACTACCGCTGTTCTGTGGGCCAGAAGCAGTAAGACCACATTCTGGTGTGTTGAGCATAACGGGAATGACGCCTCGAAGCATGGCAATCGCAAGGAGACTGATCTTCTGGTATTTGCTAACTTTACAAAAGTCGGTGATGCAAACCGTCAAGTCGGCAAAGGCGCCGTATCGGACGACGGCGGCAAAGTGTTCCTTGTTCAGTCGAGTGACAATCTCAAACGCAGAGCTCGTTATCCGTTCTGTAGACAACAAAGAGTGTGTGAGGCGAGGCTGCGAAAAAGCGGAGTAAAAGCTCGACGTGCCAGTCAATACTTTAGACGCCGCCGAGAATACGCCGAACATTGTCCGCCAACCCGAGCGCATGTTCTGAACGCGAGCCTGGATCATCTGCTGCAGGCATTGCAGTACCTGTGGTAGAAACGAGTCAGATGAATTTGGCGTACACATGTAGTCTGAAGAGGTCACCATGTCCCGGATTTCTGGATTGGCATTGTGTGTCATCGTGTACTCGAAGGGCCTCAAGAAATCTTTCTGGAATTTGAAATGAGGTAACTCCTCCTTTTCGAGGAACCGCATGGCAAGTTGTCGCAACGAGTCGAGGGCAAAGAAGCCCACGTGGGGATTACTATGGCAACATACCTACAATAAAATGGTTGGCACGGTAAAACGCAGGAATTCAAAAACAGTCCAAACCTGGTTAAAATGCTCCCCTAGGATGTCCCACAGGTTTGACCATTCTAGACGGATGCGCCCCATATTGTAATACGAAATCTCAACAAGCTTTTGCAAACTGAATAACCGGGGATGCTGAGAAAGACCAGAGGACTGGATCTCTTCCCATGACACGTCACACAAGGCTTGAACAAAGTCGACGATGGCGGTCTGTCAGAACGTCAGTAGCAGAACCTGAGGAGTATCGATTCTAGACATACCCCTGATAAATAGTGGCTGAGTGAAAAGACCATGTCAGCGGCAACGGTAATGTGGGTCGAGCGACTCTCATTTGCCAGCTCTTCGTTGGGAAGTTTACGCATTCTCCTAGAGTAGGCGTAAGACGACGAGCATCAGAACAGAAAGAACTGTCATCGCACCCCTTCCGGCTGTCTGGAACATCGATGCCGCTGCTGATTAGTTGCATATGTTCCAACTGGCTGACACACGACAAGACTTCATGCCACGATCCCTTGAGATTGTTGCCCTCGGTGACCGCGACGTCCAACAGGGCCTTGATAGCTTCCATATTCTTTGCCTTCATCTCGCCGAGATTGTTGAGGAACGTAAATTTAGCTAGGGTCGTCACGAATGCGTTGCGCTCGAGCTCGAGGTCAAAGAAGCACACGATGCGGATCGCGTTCTTGAATCCATCCAGGCAGAGCTCAACAACCTCCATGTCGTCCGTTTGTTGCAGCGGCCCGGAGATGCCAGCCAGCACGGGTATCCAGGCTACCTCAAACATTGGGCGAACGTGGACAAAGTGGGATGCGCTGTAAAACTGGTCACTCATTCTCGAACCCTTGCGTTGGGAACGCATTAGAGTTTTGAAAAGAGCCTGTGTACGTGTGTAAAATAATTTGGCGTGTTAATAACAAAGTGCAACTCACCTCGGTCTTGTTTGTCATGCCATTTGATTGTAGCATATACGCTTCGCGCTGGAGGTCTCGCCCAACAGTAACCAGCGCACCTGCAATACCGGGCCCTGCAGAGGGGACCTGCCCGAGGGCGGCGTCGACCTCGTCTTTCATACGGATCTCATTGTTCACGATATCATCAAAAATGTCGGACAGTAACTCCTCTGGAAGATTTGCACCGTCGTTGATTCCACGGTTGTTCTTCATAAAGTCGTTCTTCGTCATCCGGTTCTTAACTTGCGGATTATGCGCATCCGTGTTCAGCATGATCGTTGAGTAGGACAGCACATAGGCAGCGTCTGCTCAGTCGTCGTTACCAAGTCAGTCAGCCAAAGGTGGACAAGCACGCTCACCAGCGTTGGCAAATGGGGTCTGCGTGTTGCCCTCAATATATCTCTCAGCAAACTTGAGCATATATCGATCGATCTTCTGTGCCTCACCGGGGAGACGGAACGCCTGCAAGAACATGCGAAGAGCATCGACAAACCGAGTATTTCGAAGGTCGATCATGTCAACAAAGGCATGCATAGTCGCAATGTTGACCTCATCCCTGACGAGAAATGAGGATAGAAAATAGGAAATAGTGGGAATGACGCACCCCTCGCCAAGATACTCGCCGATCATGGCCTTGCTCAGTCCATCCGCATCGTGCAGGAACTTGGCCACATCGTGGGGTGCCGAGGTTGGGATAAAGCCCGCATCGACGAGGAATTGCACACCCTTTATCAAGAAATAGGGTCAAAAAATTTCAACGTCAAAGCAACACTACGGACCTTCTTTGGCTTCTCGTTGAATCGCTTGATTCCCTCCATCAACGTTGTCTTTTTCTGCTTCGCGCTCTCAAACCTGCTCGGGTCGTCGGTGGCATTATCGGGCGTCGAACCCCTTGCGATGTCCGGGAGCGGAAGCCGGTCATGCGATGCCGACGCATCTGGGGTGATCGCACTTTGGCTAAGATCGTCTTGGACTGTACTCTTCCCAGTGCCCCACGCGACCAGCGAGCGCAGCACGGCAGCGAGACATTCGAGGCCTTGTCGACGAAGGTGCGCCTCAGACAGGCCGGGTCCGGTCGGGTCCTGAGTATTTGGACCACCAAGGGCAGAAGTACTGAGAGAGGGCGCAAGATTCACATTCTGTGGCTTGGTGTTTGGTGATTGAACGTTGGAAGCGGATTCCGTATTCTTCTGGCTCGGTTGTGACATGCTACTGAGTTTCGTGATAACGTTAACCAGGCTGGAATAATCCGGTCAGAACTTTTTTGTTTAGAGAGGAATGTCGACTCACTGCTCGTAAATGTTATCTGCGGCCTCACTGTCACAATCATAATTAATATAAATGTCGACCAACGCTTGGGGATCCTGACAAAGTCTTGAAATCATCGATAGGATCGCAGACTTTTGTTTCAGCGTCGAGGTCTTCATTTCCAGAATTGGCAAGAAGATCTCGTGGAAGAGTACTTCTATTTCCTTTTTTAGTTTAGCTCGGAGACCTGACAAGGCACGCCAGAATATCTCGACGCTTATCTCGAAGACTTGCGGGACTGGGCTGACCGCGTTTCGACTGAGACACAAACAGAGATATTGATTCGCCATTTGGATGAAAGAAGTTGCTTCGTGAGAAGTAGAAGAATAGATCATCGAGGCTGGAGAGGCAAAGATGTCCATGTGCGAGCTCAGGATGATTAATACTATATGCAACGAGAGCAGCTTGGATCGCATCCCGTGTGACTTCAAGTCGCGTTCGCTGAAAATAGCCGATCAATTAAAGTAACGAAAAAAGGGAGGATATCGACTGCGAACCTCTCCGCGTTGAGCGGTTTCATGGTCAGTTTACACATCGCACGGAATACTAAAAAGGCATCTTTGAGGAACAAATCTTTCGTCGTCAAGGACCGATGGTTGCCAGTCCCGTTCGTGATCTGTGATTCCTCGTGCTCGGGAGAGTCCCTAGAACCAAGTTTATAACCGATACCAACGTGCAAAGTACGCTACTCACAGGTGCGTAGGTGGTGTTTCCGGGTCTTTAGATGTCGGTTCATTGTCTTGGACCGAGACAGTCGGGGCTTCCTCTTCTAACCCTTCAGAGGTATGGTCTTCCACAGGCAGCGAGGTCGCAGGGACGGAATCTGGCGTCGAGGGTGCGACCGAGCCGCGTCTTGATGACGTCCCACTGTCTCCGACGCTCTCACGGTCCGTACTTTCAAACGCCTCCACAGTCTTGCAGCGCGTAAAGACGTGATTTACCATCTGCGTTAAGCTGCCCTGAGCGACTGTCTGATTGACGGCATCGTTGCTCATGAGAAAGACATTGTACACGGTTCGCACCGCCTTGAGAAGTGAGCTCTGATGAACCAAAATAGTCGACGAAAGCACAAGGGCGAGTAATGCTCTGACAACTTGCAGCGAGACAGCATCCGCGGAAGTCTCGGTATGACAAGACGTGATGGTATGTGCGACAAGATCGACGAGGGAAGGCTCGGGTAAGCTTGAATGAGAGTCACGACGGCCAGGTCCTGGTGACGGAGGAGGGGATGGTAGCGAGGCGAGATGTGGAGAAGAATCGTCGACGAAGAACGAGTGTGAGATGAGCTTGGTAATACAGTCCAATGAGGCGATCATCAATTTCTCGGTGCGCGTCTCACACGCAAGGCGCAACGGCTCGAATATTTCACGAGGCGAATCTCCCGCCCGATCGGCCCGAACCAACTCGATGGCCCTTTGTGTTGTCTCGCGGAGAGGTGTCGACTTTTTAGCCTCACGGGACGCTGCAATTGTCTCGAGAGCAGATGTGATAAGCACTGAAGAAACGGGATTCCCCCTTGGGATAGTGAGTGACCGTCGATGCAGAGTTCCAATCGGGGACGATGCGGAGGGCAGGGAATACGTAGACATGGATGGAGACGCTGTACCGTGGGCGCCATTGTGCTGAAGGTGTGGTAGACTTCCCCTGCGTAAGGTAGAAGACTCGGTAGGAACTGATGATGCCTTTTCGGGTGGCGGTGGCGGTGAAGCGGGAGAAGGCGGAAGGTCAGGAAGGGAGAGTGGTCTTGGCTCGGGCTGGACAACCTGCAAGTTCAGAAATAAATTTTAAGCATGGGAAGAAGTAAGGAGCACTCACGTTGAGTGCTGTAGTAGAGAAGACAGGTTCTGGCTCTTGTCCGGTTGATTCGTCGTTCGAGACATGTGTGGTGGGGACCGGCGCTGGGTGTTCATTTACAGGATCAGCAGTCTGGGTGTCTCCCTGGGCCTCATAATGTTCAGATGAATGTGGGATATGGTGGGGGAAAACTCACGTTGAGCCTCTCATGGTTCAACGGTACGTCCTGTAGACCATCCTCGCCATCAGTCAAGCCTTCTTCCTCTGCCTTTTCCTCTCCTCCCTCAGGACTGGATTCAATTTTCATGGAACCCTGTTTCAAGTCCTTTGATATCTTCTTCAAGTTCGTGTCAGCGTGGCCATTTGTTTTTGGGCTATCGTGATGGGTAGGCGGTATCTCTTGTTCGACAATATTTTCATGTACTTGTTGAGCCAAGGAAGACGAGTGATCGCTATCCATGGCCAGAGACACACGCTAGGCTCTACAAATTGTGTGCGAAGAAGCCGTCGAGGGAGCGAGGGTGACGCGGCGGGGGTTGAGCGTGATGATGATAGGTAAACGTTAACGGGCGCTAGGCGCTTTTCCATCCGCTTGCGCTCCCAAAAATATATTTCATGTCTCCCTCAATACCACAAGATGCCTCTGCAGCCGTCCTCAAACCTTCAGAACCTGTATCAGATGATGCAGTTACAGTTCAGGGTCCCAACTTTGATGAACCTCAAACCCTGGACACTCTACTCGGATCTTATGAACGAATTGGTTTCCAAGCAAATAGCCTCGGCAGAGCAATCGACATTGTCAATAAAATGGTGAGTCGTGCTGGCATCAACGCATGACGTGTCATTTCAAACGTTTTCCGGCTTCTTTAGCGTCGCTGGCGTCTCTCGGATGAGCCGATCCCTGAAGATGAAACTGAAGAACGTTCTGACCCCGAGTTTCGTGCCCGAACGCGCTGCACCATCTTTCTCGGCTATACCTCAAATCTCATATCTTCCGGACTGCGTGAGGTCATTTTGTACCTTGTGAAGCACAAACACGTCGCGTGCATCGTGACCACCGCTGGCGGCATCGAGGAGGACTTTATCAAGTGTCTGGGCAAGACATATCTAGCCGACTTTTCCCTCGACGGCGCAGAGTTGCGTAGACGTGGCATGAACCGCATCGGAAACCTCATAGTCCCTAACGAGAACTACTGCAAGTTCGAAGACTGGCTCTTACCCATATTAGATACCATGCTTGCAGAACAGAAAGAAAGTGACGATGTTTGGACGCCGAGCTCATTCATTCGTCGGCTAGGGAAGGAAATCAACAACGAGGAATCTGTATATTACTGGGCATATAAAGTGAAGTGAATACAACGGCCTCTTCTGTGCTCTCTGCTGATACTGCTACAGAATGATATCCCCGTTTTCTGTCCTGCGTTGACGGATGGTTCCATTGGAGACATGATCTACTTTCATTCGTTCAGGTCGCCCGGTCTCGTTTTGGACATCGTTGGCGACATTCGAGCCCTGAATGAACTCGCTCGCAAGTCGATAAAAGCGGGCATGATCGTTCTAGGCGGGGGTGTCTGCAAGCATCAGATCGCGAATGCGTTGCTAATGGTACGCGTCATCTTTCTCCCCGAGAGGATAGATAGAGTTGCTGACTGCGGGCGGGCCTAGCGTAATGGTGCTGACTACGCTGTGTACATCGTGCGTCTCTCGCGCCGCTGTAACGCCTCCAGTTTACTAGACTAAAGGTCTTCGGTGTAGAATACGGGTCAAGAGTTTGACGGCTCCGACTCTGGCGCACGACCAGACGAAGCTGTTTCGTGGGGAAAGATCCGCATAGGTTCCGAGTCGGTAAAGGTGTGTGATGCCCACGTCTATTGCGTAGTTACCCATTAGCTTACGTTATTTCCGAGGTATTCGCGGACGCCACGCTAGTCTTTCCTTTGTTGGTAGCAGCGACATTTGCACAAGATGTACCTGCACCGTAATCAAAATCTGCATAAGTCGTCCCGCATTGGTGTTTGGCTTAGGTCACGTGCCCTTTAATCGGATGTATGCGCCGCCTGCTTGAGAATGGTCCACCTGGTGCCACATATCTCAATGCTGCATCCGGGCCGCATCGATACCGGTTGTGCGAATTCCAGGCGTGTAAGCGATTAACATCACTATCAAAAGTCGGTGGGCACCGACAAACCACGTCGCTCTCGTAACCGCTCCTTGCTGTAGGCAACCTTCCTTTCATGGGGTGACCCTACACAAAATGTAGCCGACGCTTGACACTGTTCGAATCCACACGCATGTAGCGCGTCCTTTGTCTCTACGAGCTTTTCTATTGTGCGTCTCTGATACAACACCTGACCTTTGAAGTTTGACCACACGCGACTTTCCACAACCACAATTCTATGCGCAGAACCCCCCCAATATAAATACATATGTCCGCATTCCCTGGCTGCACAACTTCCAATTCGCTCACAACCTTCTCTTCACCTTGTTATTCTCGAAAAAGTCGACTTTGCGTGTTTACATCTTTACAACTGTCATGGAATCCTCTCCACCTTCCCCCAGGTCATACGAATTTTTGGCCGAAACCTTGGACATTCTGCTCTTTAGAGACAGTCAAAACGATCCGGACACGCTTCCTTCCCCCTCCGAAAGTCACGAAAGCCTCTTAGAGGCCGTTTCCAACAATATCAAGAGTTCCATACCGTTCCGAGGCTTGGAACCTCAACTATTCAAAACCTATCGAGGGTTTTCGTCTTTTCTCGGCCGCTCCAGGGAGGAGCTTTTGAAGCTTGTAAGTCGTCCTTTGTCACGACCACTTTTTGTCCTTCACGATCCCTGACTTTCCGCGACACACACAGCACGTCTCCTGCCTGGAGAAAATAGAACAGAGCGTACGCAAACTCTTGTACTGGTCCCTCGGGACCGGATTTGCCAACCAATGGTCCGATTTTGCCTGTTGGGTCGACATTGCCCATTCGTTTGCGGTGATCCTTAGAATCAAGAAGCGCGAAGTGGCCCTGACGGAACAGCAAGAGGCTAACATCGCCCTGGCCAAGAAAGTTTTTGGAATCGATTGCGTGGCGTTGCCGTCCCCCGCGTCGACTCAGTGGGAAGAACCGGGCCCCGTGAGCGACAATTGGATACGAGATTTGTACAAGCGGAATTTTGACCCCTCGGTGAACTTTGAGCACGCGTTCTCGGATATTCAAAATTGCCACACTACCGACGTTGACCGGGAGCCTGAGTCTCGGCGATATGACATTTATCACTGAATCATATAAACCTAACCAAAGTCTGACGTACTTATGAGATTGTTTAAATAATCCACCATGTAGTTAAATCGTCATCTACTATGTCTTGTAATACCGAAACACAATATCATACTTGGGCGTTGAACGTCATTCGCAATAAAAAAAGACATCACGTGAACATCCCGGTCAAAAGTTCGCTACCCGACACGCTACTGCCATCCTCCCACCGACCGATCCTAACGCGCGCGAAATCCGACGAGTTCACTTGTCCCTCTAGACGACTAAGCACAGTAAAACAGACCCAAATTACGACACGCAACGCGCCGAGAGTCCCCGCGCACGCCAAAGGGAGGACTATCCATAAACCCGGCCAACGCGCCTCTGCCCATATGAGCGCACGCTGCATGGAAGTGTTTCCATGTATAGAAACGTCGACGCCCAGAGGCAGAGGGGTACTATGAGGGAGTGGAGAGGCGAGGCGCGCGCGGAGCTCGATGAGCAGCACTGCGATTAGGATGGCAAAGAGGATCGGTGGGGCTGCTGCACGGAATAAGACCATTTGAGATGGTATTGTATCTCGACGATGGTGTGAGTGGCGCTCAGAGTGTGGAGTGGGAGTTGAAGTGGTAATGGTGTCGTTGTTCGGCGATACTAAGCGTTGTGGCTGTCGTTGAGGCAAGCCAACACGAGGTGACAAGTTGGGGTTCTGGCTGCGCATCACGCTTAAAGCAAAAGCTTTTGTTTCTTTGTTTTTTTGACGAGAGGTAATGACGGAGATGCGAAAAGTGCAAGTGTGTAGTAGGTACTGTAGTAGCACAGATCTGTATGAATTGTATTACCGGGACTCAAGGGCCTTACTTCATGTGGTTGTTTCGAGCATGACCGTCAGTCAGGCTAGTAGGTGCAACGGAACTCAAAGACCCCCTCAGCCGAGCAAGTCTCGATTGAACTCTCAGAAGTGATTGTCGTTTACTGAGTCGGGAAGGGCAACCATGTTTGAATTTAGCAATTCAGTTATCGGGAGCACAAGCGTCGCCGGGTTCGCCGGGCCCTTGCGTCCGCACCAGTCCACATCGCCTAAGCGAAGGGGAATGCTCTACTGGCTCTTGAACTGCTGAATCCGTCCAACTTGGTCACCCATGCTCATGCTCCCACTCCCGATTAAACACACCTCATCTTGCGCGACAACATTTCCACAACATTGTGTTTTCGGAGGCACAATGCGCTTCGCGTTGCTCGAAAAGTTTATTGCCATAGCGGGGGTCCCCCTTCCACCATTTCTTACGCCCAAGAATGGATGTCAAACCTCTTTGAATGCGCGCGGTGTGGCTCGCCTGAGGATCCGTGTACATGTTTACTCTCTCTCTTCGCTCTCTCCACAACGCCTTTTGAAGCATCTCTATGTCCTCGG
Organism: Lactifluus volemus; assembly: GCA_022376515.1. Classification (NCBI taxonomy): domain Eukaryota; kingdom Fungi; phylum Basidiomycota; class Agaricomycetes; order Russulales; family Russulaceae; genus Lactifluus; species Lactifluus volemus. The sequence goes on along the minus strand of WTXI01000068.1, from coordinate 157,342 downwards.
AGTAACTGAGCTCGAGATTGGTACCATGTGGCCCTTCTGTGGCGTGTAAAGCGTTTTGTGGCTTGCGATACCTTTGGCCCCGGGTCTGCACTATTTAACCGTGCAGTCCTTCGGAGGGTTTCCACTTTCCCAAGCCAAGACCTCCTGGATTAAAACTTATTATATTCTTCCGTCTTTCCTGTCCCTGGCATGGTTCGCGCTGGTCGCATATCGAAAGCACTCGTTCGTGCAGCTAGCCGTTTACCGTCCAGCCACCGTATGAATCTTCGCGCCACTTCTACCATTGACGCCAGGAACAAAATGTCCATCCTGAAGAATACCACTGGGAGGACCAGGGCCAAGCCAGATTTTGGGAAGACTAAAATGAGCGCGATGGTCAAACCGAAGCCGAATTCCTGTTGGTTAAACATCGGGGATGCGGGTACCATATCCATCCCTACATCACGGTTGTTGGTACGTCATTTAGCTCCGTGCGCAAATAGCGTACCAAGTAATTCTGACTTCTTTTCGCAGAACGAACTACCTGTGAGGGTACGAGAAAAGGTCGAAGTTGCCAAGGATTGCTGTGCTAGATTTGTCCGCATCGTTGACGGCGAACCTCTGTTCGACATCCCAAGCCTTCGCAAGCATCAGCTATTTTCCAAAGATCACGCAGACCATTTGGGCCCCGAAATCGTCCAGTGGCTCCCGAGGGTCGTTTGCCCGGGCTGCGTCCTTGACTCTCAGTGTCAAGACGGGTCAGCGACAGTCTATATTTATATTCCTGGAACACTACTTAACTATGTCTTGTTGTTAGAACGGGTCGAGGCGAGGCGATGCTGCGCCACATCAAGACATGTGAAGGATTTCAGACTCACTTCCCAGATGAACACGGAAAGCTGTTTCCATTCTCCGGCATTCAGATGTCGCCGTTTGAGAAGGGGTACCGAGTGCTCAAAATGACCTTTGGCCAGCAAGAATTCCTGAGAGCCCAGCTTTCTCAGAAGCGTAAGAGCAGAAAGCGAAAGCCGGCCAAGATGACCGCGGCCAAGGTGGAGAAGATTCTGGACTCTTGGCATCCGATTGTCGAGCCAGGCGTAGAGGAAATATGCCCTTCTGATTTCCCGCCGGTTTCCATTCCGCGCTATTTCACTAATACTACCACCGTCGCTGAAGGCCGGAAGGACGAGCCGGAATGTGACGAGAAAGTCGATGAAGAACTGGCTCCAACCTCGTCTATATCCTTCAGCGTACCTCCTCCTGTCATTACGCAAGTTATTCATTGGCACGAGGAATCCGAAATGGAATTTGAATACGACGAGCCGGAACTTTACTTGCCCCCTCATCTCCTCCCTCCGACGACCGACCCAGCGTTTCTCGCAGCCGCAATGGCGGCACACGCACCTGCACCTGCACCCTCGATCAACTTGGGACTACTGTTCGAGGAGTTTATCTCATATCCCGAAGAAGATCCAGAGGCCGGTGACCCCATATCTACGATGCCCCCATGGGGAGGCCACGCAAATGACCATTCCGAAGACCCTCCTCTCTACTCTAGGCTGCAAGACACGTTTTCACAGAGCCTGGCGCTCTTTAATCAATTCTTTATCAGCTCTTGATCTCGCGTGGCTGGCCCTGCAGACTCATTCAGTATGACCTCATACCTTGTAATGATTTCCTGTTTATCTCTATGGCGTAGTACATTTATGTATCGTGTCCAATCTGTCGTTGATTAATATATGGTTTGTCCATCAGGGAGAAGGAAGGACGAATGGGACCGAGAGAGATAGCGACGACCTGTACCTGGCCTCGCAAGCCACAGGAACTAAAAAAAGGTGACTCGTTACGTTAGGCGTACTAACCAGTCGGGACGAAGCGGAAGGATGAACGCCGTTCACTTGTAATATTCTCTCAGCCGCACTATCATGACTGGCTTGCGCTCACTACCAACTCTGTAACTAGATATCTTCCCCTTTTGCCTATGACCGTCCCATAACTCGCACTTATCACTCCCGCAATGTCCTTTTCGTTCCAATGGCCCCGCTTCTCCGACCAGTTCCATGCCGACGCTATCGAAATGCTCAACGCAGCCCTTAACAAGGGCCCCAAACCACCAGTCATCGCAGACAAGATTGAGGTCGTAGAACTAGAGATGGGTACTCAGGTGCGTGTGTGGGCCCCCCTCCCCCCGACGCTGCTCATCAACGCCCCCTCTCCCGTCGTCCTGTCGTGTGACAGCCCCCGGAGCTCGAAGTTCGTGATATTGGTGACCTCACCATGGAACAATTTCGCGGAATATTTCGTCTAACCTATGCGGGCGATGCACACCTCGTCTTGAGGACTAAAGTGCAGGTGTGTGCTGTTCCCTGCTGTTCCTTCCCCTCCCTCTGCTTCCAAATGGATGTTCCTGCAAATGGCATCCTTCCCTTCTCGTTTAAATTCCCAGAGCTGGGAGATTTGTCCAGGATGGTTGTCTTTCGGTGACTGCTTTCTACACATTGCACAAAGACTTGTCGTTTTTGATTGCATTATTCCTATTCGACTGTCTGCGCTACGAGCGCGCGCGTGGCTGACTGTTTTTTCGGAGGTGTCCTCTTGCTAACATTCCTATTCTATAGGCAAATCCTCTGAACCACAAACAGCCCGACATTCATCTCATGACGGGTTCCAGTGGAATGTTGGCGGCGAAACAACCCCTCGTGGTGCCCATGCTCCTACGCCTTTCCCATTTCCGACTTTCTTCTTATGTCGTTCTCGTCGTTTCAAAACAAAAAGGCATCACATTAGTCTTCAAAACAGACCCACTTCAGAACGTGGACATCAATAGCACATTCGATTCTATAGCCGTTATCCAGTCCTTCATCCAACACGAGATCGAGGGACAGCTGCGTCAGATGTTCCGCGAAGATCTTCCCGGAATCATCCATAGACTGAGCCAGCAGTGGGTGAAGGCTAAGGTTGAGGCCCCTTATCTTGCGAATGCTCCACCTGCGCCACCTACCCCAGATCCATCCATGGTAATGTCCGCGCCAGATCTTCGCACCCTTCATCAGCACCCTCTACCCAACGCCAGACAACCCTCTGTTGCATACACAATGACATCCGGGATGCGAACGTACAATCCCCGTGCGCGGACCTCTTCAGGTTCGTCAATTACGGGTACGGCCCGCTCTAGAAGTCGTCGCCCGGAATCTCCCTCCCCCGCGTTATCTCCGGATCCCCCCGATAGCACATTCCCCGAAATCGAGAATTTCGACCCCACTTACGGCCTGCGACCGGAGGGTCTTCCGACAAAATCCGTCTTCCGCTCTTTTGGTCGCCTTTTTGCGAATCCTAGCCGCGGGCTCGCAGATCTCGCAGAGGAAAGTGCCGATGAGGATGATGCTGATATTATGGAAGAGGGGACGTCGTACGATGAAATCGACTGGGAGGACACAGTGCCAGTTTATACTCCTGAGCCATCAGTGATAGGTGACCGTCAAGCGGGGACAAGCTCAGGCATCGAGTACGAAACTGTTCCAGCTGTTGGTGGTGGCACAGTGACACGTCCACGTGTCTTCCACGCGCATTCGCAGGTCCACCCGGGGATTTCCCGCTCTGAAAGACACTCATCACCATCTCGCCTTACCCACGCCGCGCTCGAACGGCTGCCCCGGGCAGACTTCCCTCGCCGCCCTCACTCGCTGCATAATCCTTACCTGCCCCCCTTTGGGGTAGCTAACTCACTCCCGCGCTCTTCTAGTATACATACTTACCCACACCACCGCGACCCATTCGAGGTACCGACCCCGCCACTCTATTATTCGCCTCCCCACCGCGCCGTATCACCATCACCGTCAAGCCCCACGCACGAGTCCAGCTCTCACACACAAACACACTCTGTGCCTACCCCACCTTCCACCGAAGCTTTACTACCTGTCCCACGCGAGCGCGCGCGGCGTACATCCATAACGAGCATGAGTGCAAGCGGGGACACCGACCCCCGGATAGTACTGCGCCCCGCGCTCCATGGTGCGCTCTCGACGCTTGCAACTCTCGCACACTCGAACCATACCCTCTCTCCGTACACCCGTGCTCTCTCTCACTTCACAGTGCGCTCCGGCCCGCGTCGCGCACCGCCTACTCCACCACGTGCTCCACCACGTGCGCGCAGGCGCCGTACGTATGCGCTAGGGACCGCCGCGGCGGAAGCACAGACAGGTGAGGGGCCGCGCACGGACGATGAAGGGGGAGAGTCGATATCTCCGCCGAGTGAGTTTGATGCGGAGGATATGGATCGATATTTTCGCATACGTTCCGAGCCACCTGTCGTTGCCGGATCAGAACCAGAAGAACCTGGACCTCCGTCGTTGGAGTATGCGGCGCTTCGGCGTGGGGATAGACAACCTCAGCCGCATGCACATCATGCTCGCTCACCAGAAAACATGGATTCGTATTCTCTGCGACGGCATGGGTATTCGTATCATGAATGAACATTAACTCAGGTTGGAAACCTCCCCATGTTATAACGCAGTCATGCATATTTTTACTCCATAGTTCGCTTTACATATTCCCGCATTCCAAGTTAGCAAAGCACGGTACAGAAGTTATATGATCCCCACACATAGTAGAAGATGCACCACTCACTTGTAATAATTCTACAATCGGCATCTCCCGGAATGGATGTGCCTCCCAAACACTTGACTCGGAAAAACACAGAACGATGTAAAACGTCGTGAATCGTGACAACATCGCCCCGTTTCAAAGGTGATCAATTCACCTTAGCAAACACGATGTAGGAGCCGTCGAATCATGACTTTTTTTTCTCCGATGGGTTCAAAATGCTAAACATACGATATAACGTGAGTGATAATGAAGAGGCGTGTGGATCATCTTGTTGATATTCCACCATCACCCTCGGGAGTCATTGTCTCAGCTTCCTCCTCCACTGCCGAGCCACTGCCAAGCGAAAAATGCTGGTCACCGCTGCCGCCTCAGCAAAAGGTCAGCGTTCACAATCTCGGCTGCCAGGCGCCCCCCCCCCCCCCCCCCCCCTCTGACACCTGTGCACGAGGGTGCTGCCATGCGATGCGCACATCTCTCGTCACTACCACACCTGCCCACGCGACTCTCCAATCCCCCTCCCGCTCCGCCGAATTCCCGATTCGGTCAAGATCATGAGGGTGCCATCCGTGCTGGATGACCCGCCGCACCGCTCTCAAATTCCTTACAATCTCACCCACTTCCATTTCCTCATGAACAGCCACGTTTGGTTGCAGAATATGCACCATTGTTGTTGTAGCTACACCAAAATCTTACTTGTTTTCTTCAAAAAAAAATTCATTGAGAAACCAATTAATCCTATTCCGAGAGTTTGGGAGCGTGCGCTCACAAGAAGGAGTTGCCAACCCTGGCGGGTCACGCTAAGGGAAACGCTGAGCACACATATTTTTGTGTCGCGGTACACAAATCGACCAAGGGATGGCTAAGAAGGGAAAAACAACCACGTGAACGGTGTTGTAATCTGCACACGTAAGCGGACGTGGCAACAAGACGTTGACTCAAGTCTACCGAGCAAACAATGCCTGATTGTACTATTCACAAACAAGTCAGACCCAAAGGAAAGCGCTTTATTCTCGGGAGCTAACTTGTTCGTAAACTACCGGTATAGTCACCAAGTTCTCTTGTTCCTCATTGTTCTTCTCCGTCGTAGCTCTTTCCGGGCGTCTATCCCTGGGCCCAAACAATAGTCCACTCCTCACCAACGCATGGTCCACGCACCGGATATTAAGCACAAAAGCTAATTAAATGGTCGTCAGACACAGACTTGGGCCGCATGTCATTATGTTGTCAGGATTGCGTCTGTTCCCGTACACCTGGTCACACATAAAGGACGAGGAATTACTTCCATTCTCTTTCATCCCCACCCATCCATTCTTTCATTGAATACTACAGGCTGGTCCTGTCTTTCAGCTGTATTCTATACCACTATTCTACACTAATGCAGCTCACGCCTTTCATTTTGATCCCGGCAACCCTCTTATGGATAACGTTTGAAGCTTATGCTATTCCACTAACGCGAGAGCAAACGGGACTCGTCAAATTGTCTCTCCAGCAAATTGCTATCCGACGCGACCTCCATCCTCAGATAGTTCGTATCGTTTCTCCTACAACCTATTGGAACCCATAATAATCCTTTGCATAGCTTTTACAAAGACACATCAATCGCTCGCATCGCCGCCTCGCCCGTATGACGGGTATCGTGGATGTCTCTCCTAAGATATATCTTGAGCGACTTGCCGCTCGTGAGGCGCAGATCGCCGCTCGTAGCCTTCGTGTCGGTCACGCTGGTGCCAAGCCCGGCAGTCATTCTGGCCCTAACTCCATGTACGCCTTTACATTCCCTCCATACTGTAATGGTCTCACAAGACATGTTTCCAGTGAAAAGACTTTTGAGGCTGATGTCACCGGGTCTACCACTAGCACGGCAAATGGCAACCAGGGCTTCAGCCCTATTGATGTAGCAGCTCTTGCGAATGATACCCTCACACCTGCCAATACGCCTACAACTCCAAATTCTATCGGGCTTGCCGATCAGGGTGCCGATACGGGTTACGTCGCGATTATTGAAATGGGCACTCCGCCTCGTTCCTTTAACTTACTGGCCGATTCTGGTTCCGCTGACCTTTGGGTGGGTGCAGAGGGCTGTGTATCTACCAACGGAACAGATTGCGTACGCATCTCTCCGTTTTGCTTATCGCACACACCTCATTCAGGTTTTGTAGGGAAACCACGTCTTTCTCGGCCCCCAATCCTCAGGTTCGTTTCAGAATACAACACAGTCTTTCCAAGTCCAATATGGGCTTGGGGCCGTCAGTGGAACTGTCATCACAGACAATGTCGCCATCGCAGGTCTACAGCTTGGCAACCACACTTTTGGAGTGGCCACCCAAGAAACCGATAATTTCGCGAGTTCTACATCCCCCTTTGATGGCATCATGGGTCTAGCCCGGAGCACCATATCGGAGCAACGCGTACCTACAGTCGTCGAGGCCCTTGCCAATAATGGGCTCATTCAAAATTCCATTACATCGTACAAATTGTCGCGCCTTGCTGACCAGAAGAACGACGGCGAAGTTACCTTCGGAGGGTTGGACGCGAGCAAATTTGACCCAAATACGCTGACCACGATTCCCAATATCAACCCACAGGGCTTCTGGGAGGCTCAGATTGACACCGCCTCGCTAAATGGACAAGATCTCAAAGTTGTCGGCCGCACTGCAATCCTTGATACGGGCACCACGCTATTAATTGCTCCCTCTAGTGACGCTCAGGTCATACATCAGGCCATCCCAGGGGCGAAGAGCGATGGTAATGGTGGATTCACGGTCCCTTGTACAACCAATGCAAGTCTTGCAGTCACATTTGGCGGGAGAGAATTCGCTATAGATCCTCGTGACCTTGCATTCGCGCCTGTTGACCCGAACAATCCCACCGGGGACTGCGTATCAGGGATCGCTGAGGGTCAAGCGGGCGGCCCAAATCAATGGTTAATGGGAGATACATTCCTGAAGAACGTATATTTATCCACAGATGTTGGCCGGAATACAATCCAGTTGGCGAAACTTGTATGAACGTACTCTAGTTGATGTACAGTAATTTTCGAATTTCAATATGCTTGGGCGCGTTTCCACCAAGCAAGCGGACATGCTGACATACATACATCATAGAATACACTGTCATGACCTATAACACACTTCGCTATATCCAAAAAGAAGGATGTCCCAGGGTCAAACCATCCGCGAGCCACCTCACCCACACAGACGTATGTAATCATTACCGAGGCCAGGAAACAGGAAGTAGGTAGGAAGTAGGTCACTCATCCGTAGTCCCGCTTACCCCTTGTTGTACATGTGCTACACACAGCCAGTCCCGGGTGCCTGTACCATTGGTAACCCTACCTCAAACGTTCAACTTACTCATATAGAGACGGTCATTCCCCCAATGGGTGCTCACTCCGACATAGGTGACTGCTGCGGCATCTCTGTCAAAGTGCCCTGCCCTTCCTGCGGGTGCTCCTCCTCCTCCTCCTCTTCCACCACCACCTCCTCCTTCACTGACACCACCGAGGAGAGTTATGACGTTGTTGCTGACTCGGACTGACTCGGAATCCTTCCCTCATGGGTCAATTCACATCGCATCAAGTTCCATGGCATCATGATTGTGCTGACATCGCAGTTGCGATTGTTCGAGGGTCTGATGCCAACGACCAGCGCTATCGTGTAGAGAGGATAATAACGTATGGCAGCAGGGCTGGGGGGTCGGGTGCTGCCTCGAGGATGTGATGAAGCCGCGTTGTCTGTGCTTATCTCAGCGTCGGGTAACTGTACAATGTCCGCTACGCTTCCCACACTGTCATCCCACCCCGCTGTCCTTAATCCTCATTCCAACGCTCACACACTGTCAGCACGATATTTTAAGTATCCAACACCGTCACGACTGAATTTGGCCTTACCAGAGACCAACACGACTTTCGTCTCTACTCTGGAGGATCAGTGTCAAGGGAATAACCCGAAATATCTGCGGTTATGTCAGGGACGGTCATCGTTGGCCGCTGTGGGGCCTCTACATTATCAAAACGGTCTGAGGCCCGAGGATTGTGATCGTCATCAAATGTTTCGTCATTCAGCGCCGCTAGAGAAACAGCCGTTGCTGAAGTGGAAAGAAGGGGTCTGGGAACAGTGGTGACTTGGTCAGTTCGGAATGCTAGAGAAGTCAAAGACGGCTGCGGGGTTGAAGGAGGCGTGTCGCTCGGAAGCGACGCAGGGGAAATTGATAATGGGATGTGAGGAGCCATACCGAGATCTGCGCTGGTATGCGGATCAGTGGAGCTGACAAGTGGAGGGGCGGAGCATGAGCGAGGAGTGGTTGTCGACACTAATGGGGCAGGACGACCCAGAAGATCTGACTCTGTGGGAAAGGGCTCAGTGGAAGGAGTGATGGCGCTCAGAGCCGCTTCGGGAGGGCGGGAAAGGGGGGAGGTGATCGTAGGATGAGTGGTCTCGCCTGCCATGATGTCAGAGTGATGAGTCTGGATATTACACAATGGGTACGACAGTGGCCGGAAGGGATTGAAGGCGGTCGGGTAAGCACCGGTGCCTGGATGCAGAGCGATATAAAGGTGCTGAATGGGTTTGAGAATAAATAAAGGAATATGATAAGATTCGTGATTGTGCGCTTCTCGAGTAAGTTCATTCCACAAAGCACAGAAGTCGTGCTGCAGCCTAGGAAGAGTATTTTCAATGTCGAATTTGGAAAGGCACGACATGATGGCATGTAGATGAAAAGACATTGTCGAGATATCCTCTAGACACAAGCGGAACAGGGGGGGAGTGATGTGGATCAAGTTAGCAAGTAGAACACTGTCACCATTTGCAAGGTAATCTCGAAGTACCTCTTCTGATACGCCCAGCTGATCCTTGACTAGTGCGATCCAATGGTCATCCCGTTCCGGCACGCTCGCAATAATCCCAGCAATAATCCCTTGAGAACATAAGCCAAGATCTTGATCACCGCCCCTTCTCAGAGATTGTCCAATCCCAACGGATTGCAACATGTCCACGCCATAGTCAACAAGGCTATTGAGGACATATATGGTTGAGTAAGAGAGGTGTGCTGAATCGACGGCCTTTGCGCAGATCATGACCCGCTTTGTTTTGTCGGCTTCCAAAACCAAGTTAGATGACAAGGTAAGGCTCATGAATCCATAACATGCCAAGGCCAAAGTATAGTCAACTTTAGTGAAATCCGGTCCAAGATAGCCGACCACGTTCGAGCTACAGAGGCCAGGAATGGCTTCGAAGAACTGTTCGAGTTCCTTATCTTCGTCCAGAGCGTCAATTGTCCACGTCAGGATACGATTATTGGTCTCTCCCGACAATTGTGAGCCTATGTGTTGGACTGACTTCGTTATACCCGAAAAGAATCGTGCGCCGTAAATCCTCATCTCCCCAAAGTACGGAGAAGTATAGCGACCCGAAAACAACACGAGAAGTTGGAGGATTGTATACCAGATGCCGGTGTAGAAGAGCCAGGCTGAGGAAGAAAGTGGTGCATAGTAGGGGCTATCGTGCCAGAAGATTGGCATCAACGTGATGCATCCGTATACACCTCCTGCAAGTCCCACCCACCAAACAACCACATTGAACACAGTATGATTGATGTTAAACAGATAAACGATGAATCCGGAGAAGAACAAGAACAGGGATAGATGTAATAGAGTGGGCAATGCTTCAACCGACCAAGGGAGGTGAAACTTGTCTACGCCATTAGCAAAGAATGCACGGATCGATGCTCTCTTGTGCGGTCTGTACCGTGGTGGTTGTGTGATTGTGACATATCGACGCGCCCACTGCTGTAGCAATGTAGCCAATAGGGCACATGTGAGACTGATGACCAAACTGAGGGACCAGAGCGAGTTGACTAAGACAGCTGATTTCGGAGGCGAGAATGTGGGCAGTTGAGCTGGTGTGACAAGGATTGATGCACGAGATATGTTTGGGTCGGCGAGAAGTTGATAGATGTTTGCGAGATAGAAATTGGAGGTATCCTGAGAATTTGGCTTTAGGTCTTGAATAGAGACCGTAAGCAATGTGGCGAGTGCAGCAGAGAATAAACCAGTCTATAATGGTCGTTGAACTAGAGCATGGTAGAGCTGATTTAATGACTCACGAAAATAAGGATTCCATCAGCATCCTTTTGCCAGCGGTCTGCCATTCTGTTGTCTTCTTCCTCTGTCATGTTGACGTACATGTGAAAGAAAGGCCCTGAACTATCTGAGAAGCCGGCCTGTCCTTGGGAGGATTGATTTTGCGCTGGTTGAGGAACATGGCGGAGGTCACCTATGATAGAAGAGTATGAATTTGATGATGACATGACAAAGTCGAGTAACGGGTTACATACTCATATCGACTCCCTCTCCGCTGACGGCTTCTGGAGGAGCTTCTTCGGACATTCTGTGAGAGATGGAAATGTAATTTGAGGTCGGAGTCAACGAGCTGTGATGGGTCAACTTTTTTTTTTAAATCTACATTTATCTTGTGTCGGCCTGACGGCAATATTTCCCGGCGGCGGCCCGGGAGGCCCACACGAACCGAATCTCCATGACCTTTGTTGCACTTTTTCATCAGTCTAAGCTGGTCGACTTTGTCCCGGCCTAGTTTCCCGGGGGAAGGCCTACTAGTCTGAACCTGTCATGTCAGGCTGTCATCTTCGAGATAAACTTCATTGCACTTGGATGAAGTTGCAGCTCCTCCAGCTGAGATCACGGCTCAGCCAGGCTATCATCGCATCGATATCAGCACCGAAGCGGCCCCGCGCATGGAGCTCACCTCGTCCCATCCTCACTGCACATCTCGATCGCTCTCCCCTTGTCTACCTTTCCTCCAACGCTTCCACTGCCATCCGCACCCTTTCCCACTGTCTTCAGCCCTCGCGTGACGCCCACTCTTTTCATCAGGAAAGAAATCCTGGCTAGCCATTCGGTGTCCGTCTGCCTTGCAGAACCTGTGACAGATCCCCCCAAAATGGTTTCAAGTAGAATAATTATTCTCTGAGAAAACGACAGATCTGACAGCAGAGATATCTACAATTAACTCGCTACTTCCCGATGTTTTCGACTTATCGGGCGCCTCTGGACTGTATTCGATTAGTCATTGGCTTTTCTGCACTGCCCTGGGAGATGCCAAGATCCCTCAAACGGCCCGTTTCGAGCTCATAAACAAGTCCATGGACCCATAGGTTCTTTTTCCCTGCTGACCACGTCGCCTTTACGGGCACGGTATTGACGATGTTCGCAACTTGCACGCGCACGCTCTCCTCGACAACCTTCATCAGTGCCTCGGACTTCGAGAGACCTTCAAGTTTAAGCGTGCGAACGTGCTTGGTGAGCGGGGCAAGCCAGCGCGCAAGGGGCGTCGTCGGTTCACTCGGCGAAGTGTTCTCCGTGGCTGCGTCGAGACATGCAGTGGCACCACCGCAGTTTGTGTGGCCGATAACCAGAACTGCGATGATGGACGGATATAGTCATGGTCGTTCGGTCAAATGACATACGTGGGATGTGAAGGAGAGAAGCATACTGTGCTCGACGCCGACTACCTCAGTGGCATAGGCGATCACCGAGAGTACGCTGTCATCATCCGGATGAACCTGGCTATACGTCACGTATATGGGTCTCAATGATATGAGTTGGAGAGGATAGCAGAGGTACACACTTGGCGATATTACGGTGGACGAAGATATCGCCCGGTCGCGAAGAGGTGATGAGGCTCTCGGGGACGCGCGAGTCTGAGCATCCAAGCCAGAGGATCTGCACGCATCCACCTGGTTAATGGGTACACCGAGGAGGGAGGAATACACCCGCCACCTTGGGGGACTGGCCCTTGGCCGACTGTTCGAAGAACTCAGGCTCTGTCGCGTTCATGGCTGTAAGCCAGTGGGAGTTGGACGAGAAGATTTTTTCGAGGCCCGGACCCATTGTAAGTAGAGTTGTGGTGGTGGTGGTGGTGGTGGTGGTGGTGGTGGTGGTGGTGGTGGTGGTGGTGGTGGCGGCGGTGGTGGCAAAGTTTGTTGGTCGACTGTTCGGCTTGGTGTCGAAGAAGTTAAAATACTAGTAGGAGGTCAAAAAAAAATTGGGGCACCTGGGCAAAAGCGACATTCCATCGACGGCTACATTGGTCGTCTTTATCCATCTACACCACGTTGACATCCCCTGAGGCCTGATTGGCTGTATGTCGATTGTGATGTCCTAAACTGTTTAGGGCCAGGCCAAGCACTCTTAGACCCAGGGCTAGCCCGGCCCTACCCCTCCAAGGCCTCAACCTCGAGGGCAAAGGGCCGAGGGTCTGGCCAGCCGTCCTAGAATAAAATATGAGACAAGCGCACTCAACAATACGAGGGAAGAAACTGATATACCTTTCCACTCATTCATGATCTTGTTGTACGACGCGCCTTGCGAAATCTGGGAGCTCTTGGGATTCGCGAAAAGTCAACGCCGAACGAGCACGTGACCAAGGTCCAGCAGGACGCTTCACAAGACAGTCTCGTTTCACGGCCCTACCCCGCCATTCAAGTCAAGTTGAATGGTACAGACACTCACACCCAACGTTGCAACAATCCATCTCTTCCGCCCCTGGGGCTAGATCATGCGCCCCACCTCCGCCTCAATACATCTATATGTGGTCATGATTACCTGTTATGCCTTCGCACGTATCGCACCACGTAAATCTCATCCTGTAGGCGTCATGACAGATGGCTCGGACGTGTAGATATACACAGCGATACTGGTGCTTTGGTGGTGCTTGCTACAATCTTGCTTGGTAAGAACACAAAGCCGCTGAGTATTGCACTCTCTGGGGAATTGGTTGGTAGGCATGTCTAGTTCATGCGGATACACCGCAAAAAAGGAGGTACGGAACGAAAGGTCAAGACTAGCAAGTGAGGAATGACAAGAAAAGAGCTATCAATCGACTTGGTAACACCATACCAATGATCCTCTCAAAGACAAAAGAACCTTAAGTACTCATAGAAAATACAACTGCATGTAAAATCCCCAGGGACAACATGAAATCTCTGCCACTACTCTGGGAGATCAATGTCGCGAGGAGGATACTGTGTCAAGAAAATGAAGTGGAATAAGGCAGGACGAGAGGATGACAAGAGTGAGCATTTGTCGTATACAAAGCGAAGTTTCGAGGCCAGCCACGTGGCCGACCTTACTGCGGGTCGGTGAACTTGTAAGATGGAGGCGGAGAGGATGGGGGAGGAGTGAATGTCGATACTCTCGGGACAGGACGAGGAATTGACTGTGAGTAGTAAGTGAGTGGGACTGTAGGAGGTTCATTGGTGGGAACTTGTGATAGTGGTTCGTGTGAAGTACTAGCGAAGTGGCCAGTATCAACGTTGACAGCAGTCGAAGTAGAGCGGCGGAAGGACTCGGATGGGGTAGCATCAGGAACATCGTGCGGGGATACTTCTGCAAAACGTACGCGGCTATGGTCTGAAGTCAGTGAAGGGAAGGATGACACATCACGCTCTGAAGAAGTTGTGATCGTGCTCAGAACGGCGTCGGGAGGATTGGAAGGGGGCGAGTCGGAGGTGATCGTGAGAGGATGAGTGGTCTCGCCTGTCGCGCTGTCACAGCGATGAGTCGGGATATTGCACAATGAGTATGACGATGGCTGGAACAGAATGGGGTCCTCATCGTTTGTGGAAGGGGTCCGGGCAGCATCGGTGCCTCGATGTAAAGCGATATAATGATGCCGAATGGGTCGAAGAATATAATACGCGATGTGATAAGATCCGCGATCCTGCGCTTCTCGAGTGATCTCGTTCCACAAAGCACAGAAGTCGTGCTGAAGTGCGGGAAGGGTATTTTCAATGTCGAATTTGGAAATGCGTGGAAGGATGTCCCATAGATAAGAAACCATGTTTGAAATATCCCCGAGACACAAGCGGAACAGTGGGCGGGTGATGTGGATCAAGTTGGCAAGTAAAACACTGTCTCCATGCGTGAAGTAATCTCGAAGCACCTCGTCTGATACGCGCAATTGATCCTTGGCGACTTCCATCCAACGGTCTTCTCGTTCTGGCACGCTTGCAATAATACCAGCAATTATTCCTTGTGAACATAAACCAGGTGCTTTGTCACCACTGCTTCTCAGAGATCGCCCCATTTCAACTGATCGTAACACATCTTCGCCATTTTCGAAAACGCTCCCGAGAATGGCCATGGTTGCATAGGAGAGGTGTGCGGTATCGACGGTCTTCACGCAGGTGATGACACGCCTTTCTTTGTCTGCCTCCAAGACCAGACTAGATGACAATGTACGGCGCATAAATCTGGAAAATCCCCCTATCAACGTCTGTTCCACTTTGGAGAAAATACTTTCGAGGTCGCCGACCTCTGTCGAGCCACAGAAGCCAGGGATGGCTTCGAAGAACCGCTCGAGCTCCTTGTCTTCGTACAGAGCTTGGATTATCCATTCCAGGATACGGCTGCTGGTCTCTGCTGACAACACCGCGCTCGTGTCTTGGATGGCATTCGTTATACCCCGAATGAATCGGATGCGGTAAGTTATCATCCGATTGAAGAATGGAACGGAGTACCGATACCCTGGCCAAAGGAACCCGAGAAGTTCGAGGATTGTATACGAGACGCCATTGTAGCAGCGCCAGACTGAGGAAGAAAGTGGTGCATAGTAGGGGCTATCGTGCCAGAAGATTGGCATCAACGTGACGCACACGTATATCGCTCCGGCAAGTCCTACCCACCAAACAACCGCACTAAACACAGTATGGTTGATATTGAATAGATAAATAGCCAATCCAGAGAAGAAGAGGAACAGAGACAGATGAAGCAGAGCGGGCAACGCCTCAACAGACCCATGAAGATGAAACTTTTCCACTCCATCAGCAAAGAATGCACGGATAGGTGCTCGCTTGTGTGGACCGTGACTGTATCGCGGTGGTTGTGTGATTGTGACATATCGACGCACCCACTGCTGTAGCAATGTGGCCAATAGGGCACAAGTGAGGCTGACGACCAAACTGAGGAACCAAAGTGAGTTGACGTAGACTGCATACGTCGGAGGAGAGAAGGGAGGTGGTTGAGCTGGAATGGCAAGGGTCGATATGTTTGCGTCGGCGAGAAGTAGATAGATGTTCGCGAGATAAAATGCAGAGACATCCTGTGCGTTTGGTCGTAGGTCTTGAACAGAAACAGTGAGCAACGCAGCGAGTGCAGCAGAGAATAAACCGGTCTACAATATTCACGTTGGTCACTGGGCTCCAATGTAGAGTCGATGTATGGCTCACGAAGATAAGGATGCCGTCAGCATCCTTTTGCCAGCGATGGGCCAATTTGTTGTCTTCATCCTCTGTCATCTTTACGTACATATTAAAGAGGGGGTCTGAGCCATCGGAGAAGTTGGCCTGTCCCTGCAAGGGTTGATTTTGCGCTGGCTGACTCGGAGGGCCACCTAAAATAGAAGTCACGACGATGATAAAGTGTAGTGGCGTGTAACACACTCATATTGATCCGCTCTCCGTCGATAGGTTCTGGATGAGCTGCTTCGGACATCAAGAAGTTATAGTACGATGAACAAAGCGTAGCGACTCGTGGAAGGGTCAAGATTTAGAGACACCCCCATGGTTTATATGATTGTCACCATAAATGCCAACACGTGACAAACCCTCAGGCACTCGTTGATCTCGGAACGCGTTCGGAATCGTTTCCGGACATAGTCACATACTGTAAGCTAGCATACATTTTTGCCCGCACTTATGAACTTTCTATCCCTTAGTTGGGCCCTTAGGGCCACATATAGTCAGAGTCTAGCTCAGCAGATATCTCACATACGTGCTACTTCTGTACGAGAATGACAAGGCAAGGTACTCAGATAAACTGCGCGCTAGTACACCCCACGCGTGCCTAGAAGCCTAGAAGCCACCACAGGCACTACAAGTATCCCTTACTATTACGCCGTCCTCTTCTGGCTAAAGTGCGTGATCACTCCGGGTATGATTCCCACGAGGACTGTGCTTCGACGTCACACAGGCACCTAGGAGACCTCTATACGTAAGTTACCTGTATCCATACCCAGTTTCTCTCTGACAGTTTCCCCCAATGTGATTTCCTTGTGCGATCCACTAGCCGAGCTGGTCCAAATGACTCCTTTCGGCCTCGCTGGGAAATAGTGCTAGTATGCCCCGGTTTGCGGGCGGCTGTCCGTTCGTCCTGAAAACCTCAGAAAGCTTACTCCGGAGGGCCTGTAGCCTCATAGAGAGGAGACATGGGTGGGCCCCTATAGCACATCTAATCATCTCATATGCTGAAAGGACCGCACCTCAAACACCCTACTTGCTCAAACTTTCTTTCTGTCTCGGAACCCGCGTCTGCCGCCTTCAATGGTGGGTGGCTTGTATGATGCTGCTCGTGTTATGATGCCCCGATCATAACGTCCCTCCAAACCAAAAATGAAGTGGTGTGACAATTGCAATGATCGGCTGTCCTCGATACAGGTGGAACAGAGGCGATGAAACCAACTTGAGCAAGGCAGGATATCCCCCTCCAACGTAGTGACACGCAACGACGGGACATCAGCAACTGTTGAACAAGCAGACAAGTGCAAGGTGACTAGTTCACATAAAAGAATGTTATTAGCCGACCAACGATGTCATCCACGTGGCCACAACAACAAATCCGATGCATACAGTACGGTAGCGAATACCTACGAGCCAATAGAAGATGTCTCCAGAAACACACTCCCCCGCTAGTAAATTAAAGAGAGATAAGAGGCGAAGCAGATGGCATGAGGCAGTGAGGTATGATATACTGTATGAATAAGAGTCCCTAGCCTGGATGTAAAAGAAGGAGACTGAGGATCAGTACGGCGTGAACATGGGATCGCAACACACCTGCTGGCTCCGGTGGTGCATCACCACTCAGATTGGGGCAGGCATACTAGTAGGCATGCTACGGACAAGGTTCGTGGGCTACGGCCTACGCGATTGGGCATGGAGGTGCTCACGTGGACAAAACATGTTGAAGTAGCCTTACTGTTTACGTCATTACTGCGGTGTGCGAATGCTACTCTCTGCCGAACTCCGTGTTCTTATTGGTTCCCCCGTATCATTTCTTGTATCATTTAGACCCGCAGCAGCTCCGACTCGGAGTCATATGATGGGTTCAACCGAGCCTCGGCCTCGTGCACGCCCAAAATCATGATATAAGTAACTAGCCAGAATTACTTCTCCCCGTCAAGTGCGGAGTAAATAAAGTATAAAGTTCATGCACGGTCCGCAAAGTTCCTATTCGACCAATCCTCAGCCCTTAGACCTGCCCTTAGACCTGCCAGTACATTTTGTACTGTCGGTGTCGTCTACTGACCCAGAGAACTCTTCTTACGTCACCCTATAGCTCTTATTTCTACGATGGAAGCTTACACCGAAGAGAATCAACCTCAAGCTAATAGTATGTATCCTACCCTACTTCCTTATCGCCCTCGCCAAATCTGCCACCAGATCCCTCTCTTTACACGAATCAGGAACCACAGCGTGAATTTGCTGATAGCTCGGGGCCTCTCTTCTTTATGTACTCGAAGATGGCAGAGGAAGAAGACAAGAAAATGGCCGACATCTGGCACAGAGACGCAGACGGGATCCTAATTTTCGTGAGTTTCATTTTCCATACATTTTATACATTTTCAATTCAAGCTACTTTATAGAGTGGTCTTTTCTCTGCTGCAGTTGCGCAATTGGTCGCTGTGACTGCCCCGAGCCTCCAGCAAAACCCCCAGGACACGTCCGCATTCTATCTCAAGAATATATACGAGTTTCAAGTTTCCACCGACTCAAACACATCCCGTCTATCTATCCCTGTCACTCCGGCTCAACCAGACCCCTTCTCCCCACCTAAATCTGCTGTCTGGGTGAACTCACTCTTGATTCTGAGCTTGACAATCAGTCTCACTTGTGCTATGCTG
Source organism: Lactifluus volemus (assembly GCA_022376515.1). Classification (NCBI taxonomy): domain Eukaryota; kingdom Fungi; phylum Basidiomycota; class Agaricomycetes; order Russulales; family Russulaceae; genus Lactifluus; species Lactifluus volemus. Next base: position 138,842 of record WTXI01000068.1, on the reverse strand, counting down.
GCGACATTGCTCCAGCAATGGGCGCGGAGGTACCTCAGAATCACTCAGCCCCCCGACACAGACCCCACGACCGAGCAAGGATCCGCGCATTCTTCGCTCATGGCGTTGAAAAGTTCTACCTTCCCAGGGCGGCCAATGTATTACCCACTCTGATACAGCTCGCACTATTCCTCTTCTTTGCCGCAATTCTCATATATCTCTTCAACCTCAATACCACCGTCTTCCGCGCCGTAGCGTGGTGGGTTGCTGTCTCTGGCGCGATATACATGCTGATTACCCTGATGCCAATCTTTTGGCATGAGTGCCCATACTATGCACCCCTCTCCTCGGTGATCTGGTCTCTTTATTCCATCATATCATATCTGGCCTTCCTGTTTCTCTGTTGTATTTGTTGTTGTTACGACACAACAGTCGATCGCTTTGACGATCTAAGCACCTACTATCATGATCAGATCTTCAAGCGTATGGAGAATTTAGGCGAAGACACTATTCGAGAACAAGAATCGGAGATCGACAGCCGCGTGTTGAAGTGGACATTCGAAACCTTAATCGAGGACCACGAATTACAAAGATTTTTTCAGTACATCCTCGGCTTTCGCAGCTCGAAAGTGGTCAAGGATCCCCAACAGCTTCTCCAAAAGCTCGGCGAGTGGAAGCTTTCATCAGCTTTGGTTTCATTCTTGCACCGTACCTGGCTATCCAATCTCGTCCCCGAGTCGGACAAAATACAGCGACTCGTCGTCTGCGTGAAGGTAGCCGACGCCGCACGCCTTCTCGATGCAATTTGGGAGATCCTCGATGGTGTATTCACTGGGGAGGGGCGTGCCATACTGGATTCGGTTGAAACGGGACATTCCCTGAGAAACCTAGGCAATACGAGCGACCAGGAGACACCTTTATGTGCGCAAAGCATCGTTGGCTGCATTATCGCGAACGTTCGGAACCGCGACGGCCGTTGGCTTGCCCTTGCTAGGGATCAATTATGCCCTGCTATATCCAAGACTGACTTCGATACCTACGTCGGACAAGGCGATAACATTTTACTTGCTAATCTCATTCACGTCACTCGCCAGTTCCATACCATTCACGACATTATTCTCAGCGGTCGTATGCCATCGCTCAATCCGGACAAGCCCACTCGTGTGATATCACACTTTACGCGATTACTTTCCAATTTCGACATCCGAGAGACACTTCCGGCACTGCAGCACGAGTTTTGTGCATTATGGAACGACCTTGTAGAAGACGCAAAGAGAAGCGGGCCCGATGGAATCGCCTCGCATATCCTTATCGGATTTCGTCACCTGTACCTCGATTTACACCAAGATACCAATGCCGACCTGACAGCATTCTGCGATCCCAGTGTTGATGAAAACACCCTACGGAGGGCAGTTTTGCATGCTTTGTGCGACCATCCAGACCATCTCTCAGAAGGCAATGTAACAGGACTCGGCGTTATCGCTCCCATCGCCATCCACGACACCGTTCTGACCATTCCCAGACCCACACCAAGCCCTGCCCATTCCACCCCATACCATGGAAATGAGTCGTTAACTGTCGGTGTCCTTGGTGCGTCTCGACGTGCTATCCACATCTCCACGTCATCTGATCCCCTGTGTTTTGAAGGCAACCGTACCTTTGTTTCCTTACAGGATGAACCCGTCAGTCGAACGCCAAGCATCATCCACACTTCATCTATCGCCAATTCTATCCCTCTGGCTACCCATGCCGGCGGCGCTACTCCACAACTCAACAGGGAAACAACTATGGTACCTCCTATGATATCTGGCTCTTCACTACCCTCTCCCCCTGATTCTGGTCGCACGCTGAGCCTGGATCTCCATTTACACGAAGATCCCATTGTGAATCAATCTGATGGTTTCCTCCATGAACCAGTGACCTCCCTTTCGAGTTCAATTTCCGCCTCGTCACACACCACACCACCCGTAGCGTCTCTCTCGGGTCCTAATAATACAACAATATCCACAATTCTCGGGGATCATCGTAATATTAGGGATCTAAATGGTTCTCGGCTTGAACTCACTCACCAGTCCGGGCCGGCAGCGCCCAATATAGCTATGACCGCTTTGCAACCTCCGAATCCTCGTTGATCTCAAGCGGTACATTGGAAGTAAAGCGCCACTGAGGGTAGAATGTTGGGAGCATCCAATATTGTACTATACGAATGGTGATGTGCTGGTGAAGCAGTCACAATGTCATTACAAAATTTTAGGAGTCACAACGAGCGTTCATTTTCTCGCCGAATGTAACTTCATACAATGGATATCTTGTATTATGGCAACTCGGATCCTAATTCCGTTTTAGAGTATGGTCGAGATGGATGGAGACGGAGGTTCGCTTGTTTCTTGTATCAAACGCACGTTTCATGCCGTGTGAGAGTTCTCGGTGTACGATGAACCGAAACCGTTTGCTGCCGTTCGAGCGACGAGCTCTCACTACTTCATGACGACGAGTTGCGCATCAATACAGAGATAGTACTCACGTGCCAAATGTGCCAGTGAATCGGGAGATTATATACAAAGTCAGCTAATAACTGTACGTGAGTCATGGTTTGAGTGGCGAGCGAGGCGCGGTGGGAACCCAGTTGCTGCATGCAGAACCCAACACGTGAGGGTAGTACCCAAAGGGTGACCATCCACTTCACATGCGGGGATCTCACTGACAACAGACAAATAGAGTAATATGGATACTATAGTGTTCATGTCCCCTCGTCAATCTATCGCCACCAACCTAGGCGTTCCAGCTGGTCACTGTCCGTGCTAACTGATCTGGAGAGATCCGCGCCTTGAGGATGTAAAAAGAGATGGTTTGTCCTTCAAGCTTCAAGCTCCAAGCATCAAATTTCAGTTGGTCAGTGGTGGAACCAGTGAGGACAGAGAGTACCCAGAAGTAATAGTATTTGCGATCTCAGGCTAAATTCTCGATGTGAGAATGTCGTGCTGGCATTGAAGAAGTCAATAGGGTGTGGAACGGCGCCCGAGTGCCAGTGATAAAATGGTGTCACTTGAATTATGCCATCTCGATTAAGGTGTCTCCAACCTGAAAGGGGTGACGATTGTAATAATCGGCCCAGCCCTGATATTAGTACGACAGGCGTAGGGGTAGCAGGGGGTGGAGATGGCGAGAACACGAGGCAGGATGGAAATACACGAGCATGGGACTACATCAGGTGATGCGGAGAAAGAAACGACCAGAGCACACGCATTTTTTTAATTTTAATCAGCCCGCAACATGTGACTATGACAAAGACGCGGTCCCTGTGTGGGTGAGGTATAACGTTGGGCTGGACGGAAGGATGGCTGTTTTGGGGCAGGAAAGGGAGTAGAGAGTGGGTACTATATACAGCGAGAAGGTGTACAATCCATCTAAGAGAAAATCATCCCGGGTACCAGGCTTGTCTCGGGGCCATGGAGGCACGCGTCGCTTTCAGGAAGCGGGTCATGGCAGCACCACCGGAAAAAAAACCCCGGGCCGGTAAGTTACCGGAAAGTTACCTCAGGGTCCCAAAGGGGCTTGTCAACCCCACCAGGCCAACCACTCTCTCTCTCGTTCAGACACACAGCTGACAACCTCCTCTCCCTCTACAGAAACCTAACAATTCGAATCGTCTGGCCCCCCCAAGACTGGGCACTCCCCGGCTTTGCACGGGCCAGACACCTCACCAACCTGATGGCCACATGCCCCCTTGCACCCAACCACCGTGAACCCCACTCGATCAGCTACCGGCTGCCCATGTGGCGCGATGCCTGATGGGACATCCTGCAACCTATTGACCGGGATTCCTCACTACCTGTCCCCCTCAGCTCCTCTCAAGGTGGTGCAGCACTAAGCCGCTTCATCCAGACAACCCGTGCCTCCATGTTCCCCAGACAATCCTGGGACCCAGGTTAACGTCCCACACCTGACTGCCTGTACCAATCCCATAGTCACTGCAGATGCGGATATACGCACTCAACACCGGTGGGATGATTTCAGACTCGACGCTGTCGCGCCATTTCTAGGGCCGCAGTGCAACCCCTGGGCGTTCCTACAGACGAGCCATGTGTTTCGTGGAAGACGTGGTGGTATGGCGGACTCGAGTGCGAGTATGCGTTCAAGTCCGAGTCATCATTACCCCCGCATTCACATAGCCATGGACTACGCCTCCGAGAGCGCTCGCAAGACTTGCGGCAGTGAGGGAAGATCCGTCCGCCACCGCGTGTTGAAAGTACGCAGCCACGAGATATAAGTCCCAAGCTGTCGTCTGGGGAGGAGACTGCTGGTGAATCCAAAGTGGGCGAGCGCCGATCTGAACCACGTCGCTATGTCCCCCAACCCCCGCACTGGGACGTTGGCGCAGATGACGAAGAAGTAGATGCCGACGATGGGGAATGGATTGATGAGGACGTAGGAAATGAAGATATCACAGATGACTTGCTGCAGCTCGAATTCCATACCAACTAATCCTGAGAAGCGTCGCCGAAGGTGGAAGGTCTGTTGGGAAGTCCTTCTTCGTGCTGTAAGTACCCCAGTTACTCTTGTCCCGAGATTGTTCAGGTAGGTCCGATCTCGTTGAGCTGATGCCGCATCGTAGTTCCACGCACTAGATCGCGAGACAGACACTACCCTCGTGCTGCTCGCCCTCTCACACAGCAGGCTCCGCGCAGTCGCGTCACGGGCGATTCGTCGCGACCTCAGGCGACTCGAATCGTCCGATATGACGAGTATCCGTTCTCCGTTCTGGCTTTGCCAAAGTGGCTTCCCGGCGCTGCTCTTCGTGCTCGCCATCACTTCTCGAGCAGCTCGAGCGCGCTTCGTCATCCTAGCGTGATGGGTCACCTTCGAGCGGCAGCGACGTGCGCGAGGAGGACCTTTGCCGCGCGCTGTACACTGTCATCGGCAGCCTACACGCTATCGGAAGCCTTTACAAACAACGGGAGAGGCGCTGGGTCGAGGAGAAGCAGAGGCTTGACGCGGACAAGGACAAGGTTCAGTTAGTGCTCAAACAGGTGCTTGGTGTCGGGGTCGGCAACCTCATCGATACCACGCTGTAGTCTTATACGTGGTGGCGTTGCTCTTTTCTCTGTGTTATCGTTACTGGCGAGTGCACAGCTACTGCTATTTCTCTTGCAGCTTTGCCAAGTACTGTGTAAAATGTACTGAAAAACCTCGGCCACAACAACAAATTCGATGCATATAGTACAGGAGCGAATACCTACTAGCCAATAGAAGATGTCTCCAGCAACACACTCCCCCGCTAGTAGATTAAAGAAAGGATAAGAGGCGAAGCAGATGGCATGAGGCAGTGAGGTATGATATCCTGTATGAATACGATGTAAAAGGAGACTGAGCATCAGTATGGCGTTAACATGGAATCACAACACACTTGCTGGCTCCGGTGGTGCATCACCACTCAGATTGGGGGAGGCACAATAGTTAGGCATGCTACGGACAAGGCTCGCCGGGTACGGCCTACGTGATTGGGCATGGAGGTGCTCACGTGGACAAAACATGTTGAAGTAGCCTTACTGTTTACGTCATTACTGTGGTGTGCGAATGCTACTCTCTGCCGAACTCCGTGTTCTTATTGGTTCCCCGTATTATTTCTTGTATCATTTAGACCCGCAGCAGCTCCGACTCGGAGTAATATGATGGGTTCAACCGAGCCTCGGCCTCGTGCACGCCCAGGATCATGATATAAGTAACTAGCCAGAATTACTTCTCCCCGTCATGTGCGGAGTAATAAAGTATAAAGTTCATGCACGCTCCGCAAAGTTCCTATTCGACCAATCCTCAGCCCTTAGACCTGCCCTTAGACCTGCCAGTACATTTTGTACTGTCGGTGCCGTCTATGACACAAAGAACTCTTCTTACGTCACCCTATAGCTCTTATCTCTACAATGCAAGCAGCGTACACCGAAGAGAATCAACCTCAAGCTAATAGTATGTATCCTACCCTACTTCCTTATCGCCCTCGCCAAATTTGCCACCAGATCCCTCTCTTTACACGAATCAGGAACCACAGCGTGAATTTGCTGATAGCTCGGGGCCTCTCTTCTTTATGTACTCGAAGATGGCAGAGGAAGAAGACAAGAAAATGGCCGACATCTGGCACAGAGATGCAGACGGGATCCTAATTTTCGTGAGTTTCATTTTCCATACATTTTATACATTTTCAATTCAAGCTACTTTATAGAGTGGTCTTTTCTCTGCCGCAGTTGCGCAATTGGTCGCTGTGACTGCCCCGAGCCTCCAGCAAAACTCCCAGGATACGTCCGCATTCTATCTCAAGAATATATACGAGTTTCAAGTTTCCACCGACTCGAACACATCCCGTCCATCTATCCCTGTCACTCCGGCTCAACCAGACCCCTTCTCCCCACCTAAATCTGCTGTCTGGGTGAACTCACTCTTGATTCTGAGCTTGACAATCAGTCTCGCTTGTGCTATGCTGGCGACATTGCTCCAGCAATGGGCGCGGAGGTACCTTAGAATCACTCAGCCCCCCGACAAAGACCCCACGACCGAGCAAGGATCCGCGCATTCTTCGCTCATGGCGTTGAAAAGTTCTACCTTCCCAGGGCGGCCAATGTATTACCCACTCTGATACAGCTCGCACTATTCCTCTTCTTTGCCGCAATTCTCATATATCTCTTCAACCTCAATACCACCGTCTTCCGTGCCGTAGCGTGGTGGGTTGCTGTCTCTGGCGCGATATACATGCTGATTACCCTGATGCCAATCTTTTGGCATGAGTGCCCGTACTATGCACCCCTCTCCTCGGTGATCTGGTCTCTTTATTCCATCATATCATATCTGGCCTTCCTGTTTCTCTGTTGTATTTGTTGTTGTTACGACACAACAGTCGATCGCTTTGACGATCTAAGCACCTACTATCATGATCAGATCTTCAAGCGTATGGAGAATTTAGGCGAAGACACTATTCGAGAACAAGAATCGGAGATCGACAGCCGTGTGTTGAAGTGGACATTCGAAACCTTAATCGAGGACCATGAATTACAACGATTTTTTCAGTACATCCTCGGCTTTCGCAGCTCGAAAGTGGTCAAGGATCCCCAACAGCTTCTCCAAAAGCTCGGCGAGTGGAAGCTTTCATCAGCTTTGGTTTCATTCTTGCACCGTACCTGGCTATCCAATCTCGTCCCCGAGTCGGACAAAATACAGCGACTCGTCGTCTGCGTGAAGGTAGCCGACGCCGCACGCCTTCTCGATGCAATTTGGGAGATCCTCGATGGAGTATTCACTGGGGAGGGGCGTGCCATACTGGATTCGGTTGAAACGGGACATTCCCTGAGAAACCTAGGCAATACGAGCGACCAGGAGACACCTTTATGTGCGCAAAGCATCGTTGGCTGCATTATCGCGAACGTTCGGAACCGCGACGGCCGTTGGCTTGCCCTTGCTAGGGATCAATTATGCCCTGCCATATCCAAGACTGACTTCGATACCTACGTCCGACAAGGCGATAACATTTTACTTGCTAATCTCATTCACGTCACTCGCCAGTTCCATACCATTCACGACATTATTCTCAGCGGTCGTATGCCATCGCTCAATCCGGACAAGCCCACTCGTGTGATATCACACTTCACGCGATTACTTTCCAATTTCGACATCCGAGAGACACTTCCGGCGCTGCAGCACGAGTTTTGTGCACTATGGAACGACCTTGTAGAAGATGCAAAGAGAAGCGGGCCCGATGGAATCGCCTCGCATATCCTTATCGGATTTCGTCACCTGTACCTCGATTTACACCAAGATACCAATGCCGACCTGACAGCATTCTGCGATCCCACTGTTGATGAGAACACCCTACGGAGGGCAGTTTTGCATGCTTTGTGCGACCATCCAAACCATCTTTTAGAAGGCAATGTAACAGGACTCGGCGTTATCGCTCCCATCGCCATCCATGACACCGTTCTGACCATTCCCAGACCCACACCAAGCCCTGCCCATTCCACCCCATACTATGGAAATGAGTCGTTAACTGTCGGTATCCTTGGTGCGTGTCGACGTGCTATCCACATCTCCACGTCATCTGATCCCCTGTGTTTTGAAGGCAACCGTACCTTTGTTTCCTTACAGGATGAACCCGTCAGTCGAACGCCAAGCATCATCCACACTTCATCTATCGCCAATTCTATCCCTCTGGCTACCTATGCCGGCGGCACTACTCCACAACTCAACAGGGAAACAATTATGGTACCTCCTATGATATCTGGCTCTTCACTACCCTCTCCCCCTGATTCTGGTCGCACGCTGAGCCTGGATCTCCATTTACACGAAGATCCCATTGTGAATCAATCTGGTATCCCCCATGAACCAGTGACCTCCCTTTCGAGTTCAATTACCGCCTCGTCACACACCACACCACCTGTAGCGTCTGTCTCGGGTCCTAATAATACAACAATATCCACAATTCTCAGCGATCATCGTAATATTAGGGATCTAAATGGTTCTCGGCTTGAACTCACTCACCAGTCCGGGCCGACGGCGCCCAATATAGCTATGACCGCTTTGCAACCTCCGAATCCTCGTTGATCTCAAGAAGCGGTACAACGGAAGTAAAGCGCCACTGAGGGTAGAATGTTGGGAACATCCAACACTGTACTATACGAAAGGTGATGTGCTGGTGAAGCAGTCACAATGTCATTACAAAATTTTAGGAGTCACAACGAGCGTTCATTTTCTCGCCGAATGTAATTTCATACAATGTATATTATGGCAACTCGGATCCTAATTCCGTTTTAGAGTATGGTCGAGATGGAGACGGAGGTTCTCTTGTTTCTTGTATCAAACGCACGTTTCACGCCGTGTGAGAGTTCTCGGATGAACCGAAACCGTTTGCCGTTGTTCGAGCGACCAGCTCTCACTACTTCATGGCGACGACTTGCGCATCAATACAGAGATAGTACTCACGTGCCAAATGTGCCAGTGGATCAGGAGATTATATACAAAGTCAGCTAATAACTGTACGTGAGTCATGGTTTGAGCGGCGAGCGAGGCGCGGTGAGAACCAGTTGCTGCATGCAGAACCCAACACGTGAGGGTAGTACCCAAAGGGTGACCATCCACTTCACATGCGGGGGTCTCACTGACAACAGACAAATAGAGTAATATGGATATTATAGTGTTCATGTCCCCTCGTCAATCTATCGCCACCAACCTAGGCGTTCCAGCTGGTCACTGTCCGTGCTAACTGATCTGGAGAAATCCGCGCCTTGAGGATGTAAAAAGAGATGGTTCGTCCTTCAAGCTTCAAGCTCCAAGCATCAAATTTCAGTTGGTCAGTGGTGGAACCAGTGAGGACAGGGAGTACCCAGAAGTAATAGTATTTGCGATCTCAGGCTAAATTCTCGATGTGAGAATGTCGTGCTGGCATTGAAGAAGTCAATAGGGTGTGGAACGGCGCCCGAGTGCCAGTGATAAAATGGTGTCACTTGAATTATGCCATCTCGATTAAGGTGTCTCCAACCTGAAAGGGGTGATGATTGTAATAATCGGCCCAGCCCTGATATTAGTACGACAGGCGTAGGGGTAGCAGGGGGCGGAGATGGCGAGAACACGAGGCAGGATGGAAATACACGAGCATGGGACTACATCAGGTGATGCGGAGAAAGAAACGACCAGAGCACACGCAGATGGCATTTTTTAAAATTTAAACAGCCCGCAACATGTGACTATGACAAAGACGCGGTCCCTGGGAGTGTGGGTGAGGTATAACGTTGGGCTGGACGGAAGGATGGCTGTTTTGGGGCAGGAAAGGGAGTAGAGAGTGGGTAGTGTTGCGGGAAAAAAAAACCCGGGCCGGTAAGTTACCGGAAAGTTACCTCAGGGTCCCAAAGGGGCTTGTCAACCCCATCAGGCCAACCACACACTCTCACACAGCTGACAACCTCCTCTCCCTCTACAGAAACTCGAATCGTCCCCCCCAAGACCGGCTTTGCACGGGCCAGACACCTCACCAACCTGATGGCCCCGTGCCCCTCGCACCCAACCACCGTAAACCCCCTCGATCAGCTACCGGCTGCCCATGTGGCGCGATGCCTGATGGGACATCCTGCAACCTATTGACCGGGATTCCTCACTACCTGTCCCCCTCAGCTCCTCTCAAGGTGGTGCAGCACTAAGCCGCTTCATCCACACAACCCGTGCCTGCATGCTCCCCAAACAATCCTGGGACCCAGGTTAACGTCCCACACCTGACTGCCTGTACCAATCCCATAGTCACTGCAGATGCAGATATACGCACTCAACACCGGTGGGGATGATTTCAGACTCGACGCTGCCGCTGTCGTCAACGCCATTTCTAGGGCCGCAGTGCAACCCCTGGGCATTCCTACAGACGAGCCATGTGTTTCGTGGAAGACGTGGTGGTATGGCGGACTCGAGTGCGAGTATGCGTTCAAGTCCGAGTCATCATTACCCCCGCATTCACATAGCCATGGACTACGCCTCCGAGAGCGCTCGCAAGACTTGCGGCAGTGAGGGAAGATCCGTCCGCCACCGCGTGTTGAAAGTACGCAGCCACGAGATATAAGTCCCAAGCTGTCGTCTGGGGAGGAGACTGCTGGTGAATCCAAAGTGGGCGAGCGCCGATCTGAACCACGTCGCTATGTCCCCCAACCCCCGCACTGGGACGTTGGCGCAGATGACGAAGAAGTAGATGCCGACGATGGGGAATGGATTGATGAGGACGTAGGAAATGAAGATATCACAGATGACTTGCTGCAGCTCGAATTCCATACCAACTAATCCTGAGAAGCGTCGCCGAAGGTGGAAGGTCTGTTGGGAAGCCCTTCTTCATGCTGTAAGTACCAGTTACTCTTGTCCCGAGATTGTTCAGGTAGGTCCGATCTCGTTGAGCTGATGCCGCATCGTAGTTCCACGCACTAGATCGCGAGACGGACACTACCCTCGTGCTGCTCGCCCTCTCACACAGCAGGCTCCGCGCAGTCGCGTCACGGGCGATTCGTCGCGACCTCAGGCGACTCGAATCGTCCGATATGAAGAGTATCCGTTCTCCGTTCTGCCTTTGCCAAAGTGGCTTCCCGGCGCTGCGCTTCGTGCTCGCCATCACATCTCGAGCAGCTCGAGCGCGCTTCGTCATCCTTGCGTGATGGGTCACCTTCGAGCGGCAGCGACGTGCGCGAGGAGGACCTTTGCCGCGCGCTGTACACTGTCATCGGCAGCCTACACGCTATCGGAAGCCTTTACAAACAACGGGAGAGGCGCTGGGTCGAGGAGAAGCAGAGGCTTGACGCGGACAAGGACAAGGTTCAGTTAGTGCTCAAACAGGTGCTTGGTGTCGGGGTCGGCAACCTCATCGATACCACGCTGTAGTCTTATACGTGGTGGCGTTGCTCTTTTCTCTGTGTTATCGTTACTGGCGAGTGCACAGCTACTGCTATTTCTCTTGCAGCTTTGCCAGGTACTGTGTAAAATGTACTGAAAAAACTCGGCCACAACAACAAATTCGATGCATACAGTACAGGAGCGAATACCTACTAGCCAATAGAAGATGTCTCCAGCAACACACTCCCCCACTAGTAGATTAAAGAAAAGATAAGAGGCGAAGCAGATGGCATGAGGCAGTGAGGTATGATATCCTGTATGAATACGATGTAAAAGGAGACTGAGCATCAGTATGGCGTTAACATGGGATCACAACACACCTGCTGGCTCCGGTGGTGCATCACCACTCAGATTGGGGGAGGCACAATAGTTAGGCATGCTACGGACAAGGCTCGCCGGGTACGGCCTACGTGATTGGGCATGGAGGTGCTCACGTGGACAAAACATGTTGAAGTAGCCTTATTGTTTACGTCATTACTGTGGTGTACGAATGCTACTCTCTGCCGAACTCCGTGTTCTTATTGGTTCCCCCGTATTATTTCTTGTATCATTTAGACCCGCAGCAGCTCCGACTCGGAGTAATATGATGGGTTCAACCGAACCTCGGCCTCGTGCACGCCCAGGATCATGATATAAGTAACTAGCCAGAATTACTTCTCCCCGTCATGTGCGGAGTAATAAAGTATAAAGTTCATGCACGCTCCGCAAAGTTCCTATTCGACCAATCCTCAGCCCTTACTCCTGCCCTTAGACCTGCCAGTACATTTTGTACTGTCGGTGCCGTCTATGACACAAAGAACTCTTCTTACGTCACCCTATAGCTCTTATTTCTACAATGCAAGCAGCGTACACCGAAGAGAATCAACCTCAAGCTAATAGTATGTATCCTACTCTACTTCCTTATCGCCCTCGCCAAATTTGCCACCAGATCCCTCTCTTTACACGAATCAGGAACCACAGCGTGAATTTGCCGATAGCTCGGGGCCTCTCTTCTTTATGTACTCGAAGATGGCAGAGGAAGAAGACAAGAAAATGGCCGACATCTGGCACAGAGATGCAGACGGGATCCTAATTTTCGTGAGTTTCATTTTCCATACATTTTATACATTTTCAATTCAAGCTACTTTATAGAGTGGTCTTTTCTCTGCCGCAGTTGCCCAATTGGTCGCTGTGACTGCCCCGAGCCTCCAGCAAAACGCCCAAGATAGGTCCGCATTCTATCTCAAGAATATATACGAGTTTCAAGTTTCCGCCGACTCGAACACATCCCGTCCATCTATCCCTGTCACTCCGGCTCAACCAGACCCCTTCTCCCCACCTAAATCTGCTGTCTGGGTGAACTCTCTCTTGATTCTGAGCTTGACAATCAGTCTCACTTGTGCCATGCTGGCGACATTGCTCCAGCAATGGGCGCGGAGGTACCTCAGAATCACTCAGCCCCCCCGACACAGACCCCACGACCGAGCAAGGATCCGCGCATTCTTCGCTCATGGCGTTGAAAAGTTCTACCTTCCCAGGGCGGCCAATGTATTACCCACTCTGATACAGCTCGCACTATTCCTCTTCTTCGCTGCAATTCTCATATATCTCTTCAACCTCAATACCACCGTCTTCCGCGCCGTAGCGTGGTGGGTTGCTGTCTCTGGCGCGATATACATGCTGATTACATTGATGCCGATCTTTTGGCATGAGTGCCCATACTATGCACCCCTCTCTTCGGTGATCTGGTCTCTTTATTCCATCATATCATATCTGGCATCCCTGTTTCTCTGTTGTATTTGTTGTTGTCACGAACCAACAGTCGAACGCTTTGATGATCTAAGCACCCACTATCATGATCAGATCTTCAAGCGTATGGAGAATTTAGGCAAAGTTACTATTGGAGAACAGGAATCGGAGATCGACAGCCGTGTGTTGGAGTGGACATTCGAAACCTTAATCGAGGACCACGAATTACAAAGATTTTTTCAGTACATCCTCGGCTTTCGCAGCTCGAAAGTGGTCAAGGATCCCCAACAGCTTCTCCAAAAGCTCGAGTTGAATCTTTCATCAGCTTTGGTTTCATTCTTGCACCGTACTTGGCTATCCAATCTCGTCCCCGAGTCGGACAAAATACAGCGACTCGTCGTCTGCGTGAAGGTAGCCGACGCCGCACGCCTTCTCGATGCAATTTGGGAGATCCTCGATGGTGTATTCACTGGGGAGGGGCGTGCCATACTGGATTCGGTTGAAACGGGACATTCCCTGAGAAACCTAGGCAATACGAGCGACCAGGAGACACCTTTATGTGCGCAAAGCATCGTTGGCTGCATTATTGCGAACGTGCGGAACCGCGACGGCCGTTGGATTGCACTTGCGAGGGATCAATTATGCCCTGCCATATCCAAGACTGACTTCGATACCTACGTCGGACAAGGCGATAACATTTTACTTGCTAATCTCATTCGCGTCACTCGCCAATTTCATACCATTCACGACATCATTCTCGGCGGTCGTATGCCATCACTCGATACGGACAAGCCCACTCGTGTGATATCACATTTCACGCGATTACTTTCCAATTTCGACATCCGAGAGACACTTCCGGCACTGCAGCACGAGTTTTGTGCACTATGGAACGACCTTGTAGAAGATGCAAAGAGAAGCGGGTCCGAAGGAATTGCCACGCATATCCTTATCGGACTTCGTCACCTGTACCTCGATTTACACCAAGATACCAATGCCGACCTGACAGCATTCTGCGATCCCACTGTTGATGAGAACACCCTACGGAGGGCAGTTTTGCATGCTTTGTGCGACCATCCAGACCATCTCTCAGAAGGCAATGTAACAGGACTCGGCGCCCTCGCTCCCATTGCCATCCATGACACCGTTCTGACCATTCCCAGACCCACACCAAGCCCTGCCCATTCCACCCCATACCATGGAAATGAGTCGTTAACTGTCGGTATCCTTGGTGCGTCTCGACGTGCTATCCACATCTCCACGTCATCTGATCCCCTTTGTTTCGAAGGCAACCGTACCCTTGTTTCTTCACAGGATGAACCCGTCAGTCGAACGCCGTCTATCGCCAATTCTATCCCTCTGGCTACCCATGCCCGCGGCACTACTCCACAACTCAACAGGGAAACAACTATGGTACCTCCTATGATATCTGGCTCTTCACTACCCTCTCCCCCTGATTCTGGTCGCACGCTGAGCCTGGATCTCCATTCACACGAAGATCCTAATGTGAATCAATCTGATGGTGTCACCCATGAACCAGTGACTTCCCTTTCGAGTTCAATTACCGTCTCGTCACACACCACACCACCCGTAGCGTCTCTCTCGGGTCCTACTAATACAACAATATCCACAATTCTCGGGGATCATCGTAATATTAGGGATCTAAATGGTTCTCGGCTTGAACTCACTCACCAGTCCGGGCCGGCAGCACCCAATATAGCTATGACCGCTTTGCAACCTCCGAATCCTCGTTGATCTCAAGAAGCGGTACAATGGAAGTAAAGCGCCACTGAGGGTAGAATGTTGGGAGCATCCAACACTGTACTATACGAAAGGTGATGTGCTGGTGAAGCAGTCACAATGTCATTACAAAATTTTAGGAGTCACAACGAGCGTTCATTCTCTCGCCGAGTGTAATTTCATACAGTGGATATTTTGTATTATGGAAACTCGGATCATAATTTCGTTTTAAAGTATGGTCGAGATGGAGACGGAGGTTCGCTTATTTCTTGTATCAAACGCACGTTTCACGCCGCGAGTTGCGCATCAATACAGAGATAGTACTCACGTGACTCTACTCACGTGTCAAATGTGCCAGAACCAGGAGATTATTTACAAAGTTAGCTAATAACTGTACGTGAGTCATGGTTTGAGCGGTGAGCGAGGCGCGGTGGGAACCCAGTTGCTGCATGCAGAAACCCAACACGTGAAGGTAGTACCCAAAGGGTGACCATCCACTGCCCATGCGGAGGTCTCACTGACAACAGACAAATAGCGTAACATGGATGCTAGTTCATGTCCCCTCGTCAATCTATCGCCACCAACCTAGGCGTTCCAGCTGGTTACTGTCCATGCTAGCTGATCTGGAGAGATTCGCGCCTTGAGGATGTTCGTCCTTCAAGCTTCAAGCATCAAATTTCAACTGGTCAGTGGTGGAACCAGTGAGGACAGAGAGTACCCAGAAGTAATAGTATTTGCGATCTCAGGCTAAATTCTCGATGTGAGAATGTGCCGGAATAAGAGTATTCCCAGATTGTGCAGTATTCCTTTGAGAAAGTCAGAACTAACTGGGATAAATATGCGTGCTAGCATTGAAGAAGTCAATGGGGTGTGGAACGGCGCCCGAGTGCCAGTGATAAAATGGTGTAATTTGAATTATCCCATCTCGATTAAGGTGTCTCCAATCCGAAAGGGGTGATGATTGTAATAATCGGCCCGTCTTGATATTAGTAAGACAGGCGTAGGGGTAGCAGGGGGCGGTATGGCGAGAACACGAGGCAGGATGGAAATTCAGACTGTGAACGGAATGGAAGATCAATAATACTTGAAATGAAACCAACACGAGCATGGGACTACATCAGGTGATGCGGAGAAAAAACGACCAGAGCACACGCAGATGGCATGAGGCAGTAATGAAAGTCAGAGAGGGGGTTGTACTATTGGACCGGTCCATCGTCAGGACCACAACATGTGTGTAGCCAACACGTGACGTGAAAGTTGTCATCCAGTAGTTGCCGCTGCGGAGTCTGAACTAGCAATGGACGAAGTAACTCAAGAGCAAAAAACATTATTTGTGTTTCCACTACAGTAACTTATACTAACTCACCTTTGTATGGATTTAATAAAGTACAAGACTAACTTACAGTACAGTACAATTTACTTTTCACTGGAAGGTACTCGTAGTGGACCTTACAGAACGAGGCTTGAGGTTTTGGGCGCACCTAGCTTCGTGCCAACGGCTGATTACACTGCAGGATACAATACCCAAAACAGTTGACTGCAGACTCGGGTGATGTGTGGCTCGTGCTAGTGTCTCGACAACCTCATCAACATCTCCAGCGAGAAATTCATTCAAAACGGCACAGCACTATTTTCCCACCAAACCGGTTACTCTTTCCATCAAGGCCAACCTATCGCGGTTCTCCAGGTTTGTCCTCAGCCTTACCTGTGCTCTCTCTGCGACTTTGACACAAGTGTGGGAAAGCGTTGTGTCCTCTCGGAGCGATCGGGCCGCATAAGTTGAACTTTGTTTGTGATTGTTATAATAAGAAAACCTCGTACATCCTGCGTATCTCCGCCTTCCTCTTCTTCGTATGCCTCATAAAGCCTTCTAGTATAAACCTATTGCGACCACACCCTCGGGGGGTTGGTTCTTATAGGTGTGCGCGATGTTCGCGGGTTCAACAGAACTTCTTCCCTTCACTCGTTGCATGATTCCGTTTTGTTTGATCTCACCTACAACAAATCCTAATCATTTCTCGAACTTGTTTTTCGGCTACAGAAGAGATCCAGATTCTGTGGTGTGGTCTGAAGACACTGACCGTGTCATACGTTTACGGCCACGGTGGCGTTGAAGAAGCGACCACCTGGCCCCATGCCGATGTATGCGATCATCGGAGACCAGATTCGGGGCAACGGTGGGCTGTGTTCGCGCCTCGAGTCAGCACCATTACCAGTGCTAGTACGTAGCACGGTTTCCAGACGTGTAACCGGATTCCCTACAACATCTTCAGTTTCGATATTCCGGGGCCGAATCGCCCAATCACACCAGGACGAGGCAAGTATCCATTTCGTGTCCTTCCGTCACGGTTCCCTTTGATTCTGTGGACAATGAAACTACAGCGCGGTAACGAACCAGACACGCATTCTAACTCCTAAAAGCGTTTTTTTATTGTCTGCGAGGGAGCCCTCCGATGTCACCTCAGGCTGCCCTTAGCGCGACTCGTAGCGCATTGACCAGTTCATATGTTACAGACAAAGGGCCTTGACTCTCCACAGCGAAGCTACTCAATTATCAAACTGCAAAATTTCAGTAAAGAAATAATTGGGCCGATATCCTAGTACTTCTGCCGTTTCTTGAACAACACGTTCGCGTCCCCGGGGTTACGAAACGGGCCAAAACAAACATCGGGAGGGACTCCCTTGCCCTCCTCGAACTTGAAATCATATGTTACAATGATATGCGCAAGCATCGCCTTGATTTCATTTACAGCGAAGAAGCGTCCAGGGCTATATAAATCGTTCTATCTCAGGGAAGGGGGTATGATTGAAATCGTTGACAGGATACGCACCACGCATGTCGTCCAAGCCCAAAAGACAGCTGTTCTGGAGATGTCGACACCGCTTGATATCCACTCACGGAAACATCCCCCTCCTCTTCATGGAGTTTCGAGAAACGGAAGCCGTCGAATTCTTCAGGGTTTGGATATATTTCTCCATCTCTATGAACGGCATCGAGAGGAATCCCCACAAGTGTGCCGACAGGGATTGTCTGACCATTCGACAGCGTAAAGGGACGTAATACAAGACGTAGCATCGTCACTGAACGAACGGGCATCAACTCGAATAGCTGAGACGCCAAAGGAACTGGTGACACACCGACGCTAGGATTATCGAGCCGTTGTGTTTCATGCAAAAAACTGTCCATCTTTGGAAGCTTGTCCATTGCAGCTTTCGTCCAACCTTCCTCTGCTATCGCAGCTTCTACCTCTTGTCGGAGAGGCACAAGGTATTCTGGGTTTCCGAGAAGGCGATAGAATACACGCGTAAACGCCTGCGCCAGGGCCAAGTAAGATCAGAACACATTCCATTAGGTAATGCGGCTTACACGTGAAGTGTTATTAATAGCTGCAAAATTGACGACGAGCATTCGCCGAGCTAAACCTTCGAGTGACCTTTCTGAGCCCTTGGCCTTGCTCATGAGCCACATCAGCATATCGTCCTACGGTCCACACCGAATGAGAGAAGAAAATATCGAATGAAATAAGTTGACAAACTGGTGCATTATTCCAAGAAGCTCCGACCTCTTCCATTTTGGCTAAGCGCTCTTCGACCAAAGGTCTGAGAAACTCCTTTGCTTGCCGAACCTGGGATGGGATGTTGCAGAGAATCCGAGCGGCTATCCTAAATTTATACCATCGTGACACGTTGGCATTTATAACGTAGAGAAATATATAAAACGCACGGCTTCAGAGGTTTTGGAAACATGGTGATAATTGCGGCTGACTTCAAAACATTTACCGTAAAGTTTAACACCAACGTCTGGTAGTCACGGTTCCGGCCTGAAAGGCATCAGCACAGATATAAATTGAATCCTTACGAAGGATTGCGCACATAGGGGGCTGCCTACAAATATACGACTTGAAGTGCGACAAACTATCTGTTGCAATGTTGGCAAGACAGATACCTTGACCCATTCTGTATACCGTATCAGGAAATGAACCGTCTATCGTGAGCATCACATACCTTCGCTAGCCATTGGGATACAATCTTCCAAAGTGGTGGAAAATTCATCACAGACTTGATTGAATACTTCCGTAGTGTTTCGTGATAATTTCGAACGAATAACAGTAGTGTGATAGCTGTCATCTTGGTCCAATAGACCAAGTGTGTATTCCGCCTGAATGAGCTGAGAAAGTTACGGCTTGTGAGTGGGTCAACCTTGTACTATGCAAAGTACATGCTATACCTCCTTGACTGATTCGCTCATGGACAGGACACCATCCGGAGCATTCCTGATGTCCTCAATTAGTTGGGCACTGGTAGGTAGTACCATCCATCGCCGAGGAGTGGCAATCTTGAATATCCCAGGTTTGGCCTATAAATTGCCGCGGCCTCAGCTCACATAGTAAAGACCGATTAATTCATTATACGTATTTACCTTTTCATATCCTTCTTTGAGCATAGAGAGGCCACCGCCAGAGTAGTAGCGGATAGCGGATAAATACGAGAGGAGAGGGTCAGAAAATCCTACAGTAGGGATGGCATCGAGCTAGTGTTCTGACCCATTAATGCCGACAGGGACTATAAAACGACGCAGGACTGACCAAAGGATTGCGCCTTCTGTACCGGGTGAAGACTAGAGCGACAATAAGAGCTCCCGCAAGGAACGACAGCCCGAATGTGGATTCGTCAGTCATACTACGATAAGGAGAGAGAGAGAGAGATAGGCAGAACTTGAAAGTTCGGAGTCTCTACGGCCCATCATGATTAGAAATGGGCCACTTTTATCTGTGACGAAGGAGTGAATGGGAAAACCGGCCCCCGGCCCTGGGTCTCAGACCGGCCGCAGTGCCGCCACCTCGTTAGATTCTGCGTCCGATTGTGACGATATTTTCTTGAGATTACTGCGGAAAAAAACGTAACTGCTCCGAGGACTTGGAGTTACACTTCACAGCACCTTTACTGTATGAATTGTTTCATCGTCTGCCCGCTTTTTGGCCCGCTTGGCAAATAGGGTTTACATAAAATTAATTTCAGGAAGCCCGATGCTGGTAATGGGCTCTCCGGATCGGCATCCGGCTACCTTTTTAGGTGTTAGGACTCGGGGGAAATGTGAACTGCCGCTTTAGAGTTCGGCTGGGGTTCGTGGGTCTCCTGACTGGGTGCAGGACCGCACGCTCGCAAGCTGGTCATCGGCTTTAAGCCACGGGCCTTTTAGACCTTTGATACCGCAAATCGGCCCGGGCACACACATTGCGTGGAGCATGACATACACAGCATCACGTGGACCGGCCTATCCATCCCCATTCGGGCCACTCCTGTACCCCCCCAGGCCCAAAGTCAAACGTGTTACGTTGATACCTCAGTTGCGACTGCCGTGTAAATAAAGGGGGCCTCCTGGTTCACACCGGTGTGTGCCATGGCTAGGTTTCCCCCACAAAAAAGCCATGAGGCATTGCGAAAGCAACGATGACCCCGCACAAGGATATAGAGACATTGCTTTGTGAGGGATTGGTACTGTGTAGACTTGCAAGATGGCATTTGATCTCGCTGACGAGGACGCGTTACTAGTAGCCCTGATACCTGATATAGCCTCGAATGGACAGCTTATTGAATGATACTATGGTGTCTGGTCCACTCGGCGGGTGGCTGAGTTTCCGGTACAGTCGGCAATAACAACTGATAAGGCTCTGTACCTCAAACCAGAGCTAATAATGAATGATCCTTGGAACTACAATAGCACCTTATTCATAAAATTTTATTACAACCTGAAAGATAGCAAGATATGGAATAACAGTGGTGGTAGAATGTCATCAGTGATGAGCATCCCAAATATGGTTCCATCACGCAAATCTGTCACCTGCCATTTCAATGCCGGGTCGGAAGTTGAATACACTGACAGTTATGAAATTGCACAACGTGGGGCGAGTACAGGCGTCGGACGACATGCCAAGAGTCGGAAAGGACTACCCGAGCAGCTGCAAAGCCACTGCACCTCCCACAGACTCAGAACTTCAATACCAATTCCCTCCTTAACTGACAACTCACATTCTTTCAGCCTTGAAAACATTACTATGTCATCCAAAGATAACTTTTCGATGGCAATCACGCGTGCACTCCTCACTTAGCCCCCCCATACAACTAAGCGGAGATCGAAACGTCTGTTAAGGTAAGCTGTGACAAAATCGTGACCGCCGAGTGAGTCTGCGCCGAGTGGACCAGACACCATAGTAGAGGGAAGGCCTCAGCGCCGCTAGTCAACTAGCTAAATTTTTGACAACCGATCCCATATTGTAATAAGCGCGCCGCTTATTTAGGAACCCCTAGGGGGCCGAGGCAAGAAGCGGTCACTCAGGTCACGTAATTGTTCTAGGTGTTGGTGTAGTGCTGGACAGTCTTTGCCAGTGCCTGTAACTGCTTCATGTGAACCCTGGAGACACCGCCTCAGTATGTTAGTGAACAAAAGAAGATCTGACAGCAGCTGTTATTATTACTAACGCCTTAAAGCGTGCTTCATGGGGGAAAAGGAATGCATTATACGAACATACTAGTAGATAAATATAACCGAGCAGACAACACCACCATTCTGTCCCAGATGACCCACGTAACGGCCTATGATGGAAATTAGTCATTAGCCCATGGAGACTTCGTGGATAGACAGAGATCTCTATCTCTATACTGATGGATACGAGAGCTCATAGCGAGCATCCGGTAGCCCAACAGGTGTACATTCGACTTCCGAGTCATCGATCGCATCAGATCCTCCCAAAGTTGGCGCATCGGCTGTTTCTAAGCTGTGTTGTGGCGCAACCGTAAAAGGACCAGCGTCCTTTGTTCTCCTGGTCCGTGGTGATGCCCGCTGTGCTCCATTCATATCAGATTTTCCCTGAGAGTTTCACTCAGACGGTGTCTAATCCAAGTGAGACAAGTACAAGCACCATACCACTGAAAATCTGACCACAATGCTGCTAGTTTCAGCCATGCGGTTGCGGAGTTGCACGCGCGATAGGAGCGTGTCATATATTACCTATGTGTCATTGAAATATAAATTGGATGATATCTGGAAGAAATAATTGCTTACCTGCGTATACATTGGGCCCACTGTCGCAGCGAAGAGCGTATATGCCGAAGTTTTAGGCAATAAAAACCACGTCACCAATCCTGCAATTGTCCAAAGGGTGGCAAGAAATCCAATTTGGATGACTCGACGGATCAGATAATTTACGACACTGTCCGACTTCTGGATCCCACTACGAGACTTTAGGAGAGCCCGGGCAAGGAAGGCTACATGAAAGTCGACTTGTTTCACCCATGATGAGTAGGGAAACAGCTTGAACGTACTTGTAATGAGGCACTCAGTAATGACTTGCAGTACGTGACGGGCAATAGCTGTGAAAGCTGCAGTGGGAGAAAGCGAAGAAGTTGCATCGAAGGACCTTTGGCATATCAGTACGAACTAATGGTGGCATCACAACAAGACTCCTACGACGCCAGAGCTGCATCCCAAGTTGTCACTATGTTGGCTATGCCAACTATGAAGGAAGAAGCGGAAAACATTATGACTAGTCCAACCTGAAGACGGCTCTTTGTCAAGCTGTGAATGCTGCAAAGGGATGCAATTAACCAGCGAGCGATGAACACAGGGTCACATGCCAACTAACCGGATCGCGAGGAACATATTGGCGGACAGGAGGAGAGCGCTTTGACACCCTGATTGGACAAAAGATCCCCATGCACATGCTTAAATCGGTATGAGCACCTCCACACATGGTTGTACTGTAGTACAGACCCTGGGGAGCCGATGGTTTCCCGTAATTGGCAATGCTATAGAAGGCTCGATAGACCATGCTTATTTGAGAGTAATAGGAGCCTTACAAAATATCCCAAGTTATCACCCAAAGCCTAGCATTTGCATCAGTCGGATTGGGAGACTCGAAAGTGGAATCAGAAGGTATACGTGATGGTTTCGATAATGACGATAACAAATTGGGTAATGACGAAGCTCCTGTGGCAACGATGAGTTGATTGAAGCATTACAAAGTGGTCCTTACTTGACACGTTTTGAGTCGTTGAAATCTGATACTATGTGAGAAACAATCGACACACTCACCCTCTACAGTCAACCAAACTCACCACTAGTCCAATATATATAAAATTGTTGGCTTACGACCCCGAAAAAATAGGCATTGACTGAGAAGCGATTCAGTATATACATCTTTGAGGGGTCATACACAATGCCTACGAAGGGCTGCTAGTAGTATCGGACCTGCGGTGCTATCGCGTAAGCAACAGAAGGAAGAATACGAAGGCAACTTGCCTAACGCCAAGGGAAGATTGACAGGGCGGCCATCTTGTACTATTGCCATAGCTGGGAGACCAAGGGGAGAGTGGGGGTATGTTTGGATATCGGGCTACCTCCAAAGTTATTTTTGTACTATTTCACGAGGATGCTGCGATGAATGGCATACTACGGGGCCAGGAAACGAACTTGAACTCAGTTAAGAATTGAATTACTGTGTATGAGGACCATAAAAAGGATGGGCAGATGCTCTAAACATGGATACAATCATGATGGGGGAGATTTGTTTGTCCAATCTGTTTCACAGCTGCATGGCAGCTGCCAGCGACATTGCCGTTTGAAAACGATGTTGCATGTCACAGAAGCTCGCCGGGAATACTTCAGTTTGATATGTGTCCAAATGAGGCTGTTGGGACGGGATGGATAATTCCAGAGAGAAAGCAAGTCCGAAGAGCGCGGAAGTAACGGGTTCGATGGGGGTTCAAAGTCGTCAAGCCGCTGGGAGAAAAGCGACCCAAACATGGATGGACCCTGAAGCGAACGTCACAGTCAAATTCAGCCTAAGTTGCCAATCGCCGCGTCAACCCAGCTGACGCCGGATAGTCCGCTCCGGAAGTCGCTGCTGGTGCGACTCTGCTATGCCACGTACTGATAAATCAAATGCCGACGTTTTTGTCGAAATTGCACGACCGATCGAGAGATCCTGAAATGACGATGGCACCCAGGTGTCATTGTAAGCGAGCAAGGCAAAGCTCGTTCAGAGGCAAAGGCGGCGAAATCTAGTCACGCATGGATGATGGATCCTTGCTTTCATTTCTGACAGGGTGGTATGGTCAGTTTCCATGGTACGCTTAAAGATTTACCCTGTCCATCATCGACGCCACATTTGGGAAATCCGCAAGTTTGGAGCGCAGATCCTTAGCCCCAAAGGTTATGCAAGCTGCGCTGATGGATTCTTTAAAGGCACGTCCCTTATCTGTATCGTATCGCACGGGAACCGTAACACCTTTGGTCAAATTTTTTCATCCCTAACTCGCTTTCACCTGCCGCAATCTAGGTATGTACCCTGGTTAACAAAGTGAGGTACCAGCTGTTAAGGAAGGGACACACTGGGAGATCTCGAATCCCCCTTGTTCTCGTCCTTTCATTAGTGCTGATTAGAAAGTATACCCGAGTCGACATCACTACCATGTACACTAGCCACGTCTTGTCATCTTCCAGACGCAGATGGGAGAAACGGCCAGGCGACACGGCGTATCTTTCCACCGTGACAGTTCATGGGCCGTTTCACAATTCAGGAACACACTGGGACAACCAAATTTTTTTTCTAAGTCTGCATTAGTACTATCCCGCAACGTGTAGCTATGACAAAGACGCGGTACCGGTACAGGATCGGAACAGAGGGAGGAGCGTGGGTAAGGTAGCGTTAAACTGAACGGATATACAGTATTAGCTGGCATGGGGAGGCACAACCAAATACAAACACAAAATACATACAGCTTACGTGTACTATGTCGCTTCGGCCCGGCCCGCGTATTGATGGCTGGCTGAAACAGCTCATTCACACCTAGTAAAATCGCGAACTACAACGGAACCCAATGTAAGACCGATAACATGGGGGGACGAAGCTAAGGAAGCGAGGACAGAAAACGACGCTAATATAGTACCACAATCAAACATTCCAGGAAATCGCGTCAGACTTTATGTGCTAGGAAACCGCTTCAAGTCCAACCATAATAATACCACTGTTAGATTGTTACATCAAATGAGACTGTACGGTCACGGTAGGCTGGCGATGACTCTCGATGCTTGTCATCTCTCCGAGTCGCTAAACAAGATAAGAACGATCTACGACGGTGCTCAACCTCGAGACAGATTGAAAGCGAAATATATCGAGGGCTCACATTAACGAACAACTTGAAACCTCGTAACGCGCAAACAAGGTAGGGTTTTGATCATGCGACAATTAGACAGGTATTCCCGACGAGTCTTCACCTTCAGGCTGAGGTTGCAAAGCCATTGGGATAAGATCAGAGGGTGACGTCTTTAATTGGCGTAGGTCCGAGTCACAGGGGAGTTCTACCTGAATACGAACGTTCATGTCCTCGGTATCGTCGTGTACACTTGGAGTTGCCATGCTCGTCGTCACGGTATGGTTAGGGTTTGAGACCGAGGTTACCCGAAGAGTGGCAGGTGAATGAACAGTTGGTGGCGCTGAAGATATAGTCGTCGGCTCATGAGGGATATAGGGGTCTAAGGGTGATTGTGAATCCCTGATACCAGGACCTGGGGCCAGTACGGGGGCAGGCGATGATACAATGCGGCCAGATAGTACAAGGGAAGAATTTGAAGGACCAATGACTGTTCCCTCGCGTTGAGGAACCACACCATCGTTGGAAGTAGAGGAAGAACCGGGGTTGGTCGTAGGTAAGATCGCGGAGGCATCAACGATGGGCTGTGTAGTGTCGGCAATACCCGAACCTATTAACGTAGGAGGAGAATGGCTGCTACTTTCGAAGCACTCCGGAACAGGTTGGGATGACGTAGAGCATTGCGGCTCGTCGGGCATATCAAGTGACGACTCAATTTCGGCGTGTTGGTCGGTAGAATCTGGGTTCGACCCGGCCATCCATGACATGTCAGACATGGTGGGAGGACTGATCAGCGCTAGACCGGCATTTGGGGGCGGGACCATAGATGAACTCGAGTTGGGAGCGGACCAGGTGGGATGGCTGCTAGTCTGTCCTGCTGCACCGACGACTACCTCGTGCGTGTGGGTTGTTGAATCCAAGCGATGACCTGGGATGTTGCACAAAGGGTACGATGTTAGACGGTACAGAACAACATCTTGAGAATCATTGAAGCCGTAGAACCCAGCCGGGGCAGCGTCGGTTCTTGGATGCAACGCAATGTAAAACGAACGAATATTCTGGAGGAAAATGGGGGCATGCCAAAGTTCAAGGTTCCTTACTTTTAAGATGATTTCGTTCCACAAGGCACAGAAGTCGTTCTGCAATTCAGGAAGCGTATTGTGAATGTCAAATCCTGAAATTGCTGGAATGATGTCCAGCAGTGCAGTCTCAGCTGCAAGTCGAACACCCATGAAATAGGATTCGTGAAGGAAATGGCGAATTATGTGGATCAAGTTGGCAAGCAAAATGCTATCACCGTGTGCCATGTACTGGCAAATCATGGCTTCCGATAAGCCTAATTGATACATAGCAAGTGCGACCCAATTTTCATCGTGTTCAGAAACACCTGCAATGATGCCGGCGAGTATTCCTTGTACACACGAAGACAAAATCCATCCCGGGCCGTCATATCCAAAGCTCTGGCCTCTCAAAAAGTTCCCCATTTCAACGGACTGCAAAATTCCGTTCATGTGTTCCCCGAAGGCACTCTTGATGATCCCTGTGAGGGCATAGGTAAGAAATCCCGTGTCGGCGAACTTCAAGCAATTCGCAAGCCGCCTATATTTGACCGCCTCAGAGACCAAACTAGATGACCATGTACGATTCAAGAACCCAGAAACAACGCCTTCCAACGATAGGCGATCAAGCTTACAGATACTGTGCACCAGCTCGCGGGACGAGTTCGAGCTAACGAAACGTAGGCTGCCCTCGAAGAATTGTTCCAGTTCGTGATCTTCGTTTAGGGTGTCAATTGTCCACTTCAGGATATGGCCGTCGATCTCCCCCGACAGGTTCGAAGCAGTTTCTTGCGCTGTCTTCTCGATACCCCACACAAGCCTGTTGTGGTACGTAGTTCCGAATTTACAAATGCGAAGGTATCCTGATATACCAAATAGGGAAACAAGACAACGCTCGGGCAACCGGATAGTCTTGAAGACTACATATAGTATGCCACTATAAAGGGACCAGACTGATTGAGAGGGTGGTGCATAGTAAGGGCTGTCGTATTGGAAAGTTGGCAAGAAAGTGATGCATGCATATATACTTCCGGAAAGCCCGACCCACCAAACCACGACACTGAAGACCGTGCGGTTGATATTGAAGAAGTATACGAGAAGGCCGGAGAAGAATAGAAAAAGGGAAAGATGCAACAGCGTGGGCAACGCTTCGACCACCCAGGGAAGGTGAAACTTATCGATGCCATTAGCAAAGAAGGCACGGATCCGTGCTCGCTTTTGTGGGTTGCATCGCGGCGGTTGAGTGACTCTGATATATCGACGCACCCATTGCTGTAACAATGTGGCCAGTAGAGCACATGTCAGACTGATAGACAAGCTTAGTAAAAACAGTGAGTTGACCCAGATGGCGTATCCAGGTGGAGAAAAGGGGGGTGGTTCAGCCAGATTGGAAGAAGGGATGGATTCAGGGGATGCACTGGAGCCTGAAAGATGTGTATAGATGTTCGCGAGATAGAAATTAGATGTATCCTGGGGATTGGGCTTGAGGTCCTGGATCGACACCGAAATCAACGCAGCTACAGCAGCAGAGAATAAACCAGCCTATAGTTTCCGAGTTGGTATGCAGTGACAAAAATTCCGAGGTTAGGACGCACAAAAATAAGGATGCCCGTGGCATCACTCTCCCAGCGACCCGCCAACCTGTTGTCTTCTTCTTCTGACCTCTTGACATACATTGTGAAGAGAGTCCCTGAGCTATCGCCTAGGTTTGATTCTCCTTTAAATGTCGGATCTCGTTCTGGCGGGGAACGGAGGCCATCACTGGCATGATCTGTTTTTGTGAGCGAAATTGAGCCCGTGGTTAACGAGGACACGTATGGCTGGATTGTAACACACCTCCGCTGATTCTCTCGCCAGATAATTCCCCTAAGTCTACCGAGCTGTGGTGAGATTGTGACATGGAATGGTTATGAGACGAGGATAGAGCAAAAGAAGAGGTCGGATTGTAACTGATACAGTACAGTCCTAGTAAAGCAACTGTTGGACTCAGAGATGGCGATGAATCCGCCCAGAGAGGTACCGAACTCCCACGCGTCCAAAGGACCCGTGGCCCACCTCCAGCCTCCTGCTCCGTCTGTATCCCAACGGTTGGAGCTCATTACGTAGAAAATAAAGAAGTAAGGCAGCGAGGACAAGACCGGGATAGTAGCGAGATGATATAAGTTTCAGTTTACACCTGGTCAAAACCCCCGTGGTTAAAGTAAGTCCACGAACTTCGTGGGTTCATTTTTCTACAATAACCCTCTGAATGCTCCACGCCTGCCAGTGTGTGGAGTTCTAATTCTTAGGTGTTTCGTACTACTGTACTAGGACGCACACCCACTGCCACCCAGTGGCGCACGGAGTGGAGAGTGAAGAACAAAAGTGACGACGCTTCACTGCCCTTCTGTTGCACAGGTCCCTACATCGAACCCTGAACTACTTACGGCAGGATATAAAGAGGTCACGGTAGTTGAACAAAAGAAGGCACGAAGTCGTAGTGCGGCCCTGCGCTGCCCCCCAAGAGCATTTCTGAGGTCACAAAACGGCACAAATTCAGTGGCATTGGTGATCTACTAGTAGGATCACTACAGGAGCACAAAGGTAGGCGGAAAAGCGCGACTCGGAGCGCCGAGGGCAGTCACCTGACCTTGCAGGAGGCGGGCCGCCGAGCCGGATCTTAACGCTTGCTGACACTTTCGTCTGCAGGAGCGACACGCCACTCTGCCTACTACGTTGGAACAGGGTAGGAGAGACAGGTCCCAGGAAGGGTGACACTCGTAAAAGCCAAAGACAGACGGATGATGACAGGGGTTGCCGTTCGATTCGGAACCACGACCGCGGCAGCAGGACATACCTTTCCAACGTGCCTCTGAAGTAGGTTACGGCTCTCCTCCGTGTATGAGCAGATTAACCGTCTTTTATTAAATGCCGCTCAGTACTCAATCCGGAAAAAAAGCTGTAGGACATTAAAGGCGCTTATACCCAACCCTTTTTGAACATCACCTCCGTCGAGCGCAGCGTCATAACAAGTCCTACATTTACTGAAAGATAGAAAGAAATCGCATTGGATGTTGACAAAACAACAAGTCGCGACTGCTACTTCAACCGTTAAGGCCTCGTGGAGACGAGTCAAAGCCTTTGGGACAATCCTCACGGAAATCCTACACCCCACCGAGCGAGCATACATCACCATTTCATCAAGATCTCCGTAAACGTCACTGGCTTGGGCCGATGTCCGCCAATGGACTCCTATTTCCCGGTTGCAGAGTGTTTGGGACTACATCGGGGGCCAGTGATGACGAATAACGGGTGGAGCGGGGACGCGGCGAGTCGGAGGCTACGTATGGAGTAGGGGATGCAGGGGCAGTGGTTGAGGCAGAGCGTGGGGATTCTGGTCCACCGGGAAGATACAAGGATCGGACAATGCCAGAATCTCTGGGCGGGTCGATACGAAGCGTCCGACTTGGGTGACGATAGCGGCGGCTACGTCCACTGAAAGACCAGCAAAGAGGGCTCTGGCTTTCGGGAAGTCCGGAAGCGGCGTAGGGCGGCTCAGCGACTTGGGGAATAGGGTGCGTCGCATCAGCAGCACCTTCGTGTGACGACTCGTGGGTAGGCTCTGCTGTTCTACTAGTATGACTTGGAGCCCGGAAGGGCGACTGGAGGGTAGTAGGATAACCACGATCAAGGGTGGCAGGAAGGCGGGGTGTGATGGTTGTGTGAACGTTCTCGTAGGCCGACGCGTTAGGGTAACTTGAATCCGACGGACGACGATCGGAATTAGGTGATGCCATCGGGGTATCATCGGTGTTTTGAATTAATTCATTGTAAAGATTATGAACGACTTCAAAAATCTCCGCAGGAACGTGGCTTTCATGAGCGAGTTCCTCCCGTAAGGTAAGGAAGTCGTGCTGCAACCCAGGAAGGGTATTTCGTATGTCAAAATTAGAAAGTGTTGGCAAGACGTATGATGAAACATCAGCCATATCCCGATTATCTCCCAAGGAGTGAAGGATCTGGCGGGTGATGTAGATCAAGTTGGCAAGTAGCACGCTATCATCGCCATGTTCGAGGTAGCCTCGGATGACACGTTCCGATTTACCTAGTTGATCCGCAGCGAGCGCTATCCAACGGTCGTTGCCCCTCTGCACGTTTGAAATGATGCCAGCAATAATGCTTTGTGCACATAAACCAATCTCCTGCTGGGTGGTACTGCTTGGTCTTCGCAGGAGTTGCCCCAGTTCAACGGACCGGAGCGATCTATGCCTATCCCAAGGGAATATGTCCTTAAGGATGGATAACACTGCATCCGAAAGGCATCCAGCATCAACAACCTTCACGCAGACAACGAGCCGCTGCAATTTGTCGGAGTCGGAGACAAAATTCGATGACCAAGTGCGTTCCAGGAATTCCGTCAAAGCTGACGATAGCTTCCCCTCGCCTAGACTGCCAAGGCTACGGAGGGAGTCTCTGACCAATGGTGAGCTACAGAAACCGGGGATTCTCTCAAAGAATTGCGCCAGCTCGTGATCTTCGACTACGGTGTCGAAAATCAACTTCAAAATATGGCCGTCGATCTTCGGTGACACGGTGACGCTCCGAACCGTTTGCTTAGCCATCTTCTCCGAGTGCCATAACAGCCCGAGAATCGAGGTAAGCGGTGTATAGTATGGGCTGTAGAGCCGGAAAGTCGGCATAAACGTGATGGCTAAATATACCGCGATGGAAACGCCAACCCACCAAACGACGGCGAGGAAGACGGTATAATTGATATTGAAGAGATAGATGAGAAGGCCGGAAAGGAAGAGGAATAATGAAAGATGTATCAACGTAGGGAGCACTCCGACGGCCCAAGAGAGGCGCATCTTAATGACCCCATCTGCATAGAATGCACGGATTCGGGCACGGTCGTGTGGGCTATACCGTGCGGGTTGCGTGATTCTGAGGTACCGACGTGACCATTGTTGGAGCAATGTCGCCACCATGGCACAGGTAAGGCTGATAGCCAAACTCAAGAACCAGAGTGAGTTGACCCAGATGGCGTATGTCGGCGGAGAGAAATGAGGTGGTTGAACTGGAGTGGAAGGGATAAACGGACGAGATATGTTGGGGTCTGAAAGTGTCTGGAGCATATAGATATTCTGTAGATAGAATGCGGATGTATCTTGCGAAGCCGGGATGAGGTTCGGGACGGTCAACGCGAGCAATGCCGCGACGGCAGCAGAGAATAAACCAGTCTTCAAGTTTGCTTAGTGTGTGAAGTGGCACTGTCATGAAAGTAAATGAGGACGTACGAAAATGATGATTCCATCAGCATCCTTTGTCCAACGATCGGCCATTTTCTTATCTTCTTCCTCCGCCATCTCACGATACATGTCGAAGAGAGGCCCAGAGCTATCAGAAAATTCCGGAAATGGGTCTTGATCCTTCTTCCTTTGAAGCAGGTTGAGTTGGGGATCTAGCACACGCGTGGGGGAGATTGGCGAGGGGTACGAAACGACAGGTGACCTTCCTAATTCATACTTCTCCTCGATCTCCCTGTAACAGTTGACGGATCTGTGTTCAGCTTGTTCGGACATTGTGGACGCGTGTGTGATATGAAGAGTAAGAAGAGGACGCCAGTGGAAAGCTCCGGAGGGTTGAGGCCTTGAAGGTTGTCATCCTCATGGTAAACACAAGGCAAACTTCGATTAGGGCGTGACTAAGCGACGAGGCATGATTCGCGATGAATGCGGACACTTCTAAGACCTCGGTTTCGCATCCAATTATGGCCAGTTGCAAGGCTTGATCTTCGTCTGTAGGTATATGATACAATGTCAATTAGTGGTGGTAGTGATGATGTCTATGGTGTAAATTAGATAAAGGACTGACTTCCCTGTGCAAATAAGTCTCCACCCTCGGTGCTCCGTAAATCAATTTCAAATTCTTCCTCACGAAGAACGACATTTAAAAAAAAGCATTTATATCCCGCAACATGCTATGACAAAGACGCGGGTACGGGATTGGATCAGGCGGCGGAGGGGAAGGAGGGTAAGACGTAGCGTTGGGCCGAACGGAAGGGCGGCCGGTGGAGTAGTACGTGGGGAAAAATAAAGAGGGTGAACTAGCTAAGATCTAGTACGTATGTAGATGGGCGTGGATATGCGAAGGGGTTAATACGGGTTCACGAACACGTCTCGGGGCCATGCTGGCCCTCATTGTTTTGAGGAAGCGTGCCATCGCCGCGCCGCCCTGGAATGTTCCCAGGAGGATGGGGAGGAAGGCGTCTCGGTCGACGGGGTGTAGAATTTCTTGGCAGGCAGCCGAGAATAGTGAGCGGTGTGAGTTGACATGGGCGACGTTCTGTAGGGGCGGGCAACGAAGACCGACATGATCCATGTTGGTTGCAGCTCCGACGGTGGCGGACTCTCAATTCCTCACCCACTCATGCATCCCTACCGTATGGCACTCTGCGTTCCCTCGTTTGCATCATAGAATACATAAACAGTGTATACAGTATGTCCCTAGACCATATGTATATCCACTCGCATGGTCCACTCACAGTAGTATAAATACTCAGGTTGTAGCCTACCAATAATACAAGCTTTCACACCCATGCATCTGAGTTTGAATTTTCCCCAACAGTCGACAACGCCGGACACGGTTCTCCCTGGGCAGACGTGGGGCCGCAGACTTCGATTCTCGACTTTTCTTACCTTTACGCATAACAAGGATCAGTATCCGCAAGCTGCTCTACATCCCTCTATGTAATCGTACACACACTACGCCCCATCCATGTGGCGAGTATTTAACGAGCGCGAGTGCGCAATGAACGAGATATTGAAACAATAGGAAGCACTCTCTCTTCAAGAATAACGTGTCGAACATTGCATTTGTTTAAGGCCCTCATCACCTGGCACATGATCCAGCATAGCATACAACAACAGTCAGCCTCGACAGGAACTTCAAAGGAAAATAACCTACAAAGGCTATCGTTGCAAGTCGTTGCTACAACTTGCATCCGCCGAGTGGGGACTAAGAAGGAGGATTGTCTGGTGGGTCGCGATTTTCACCTGACGGATCCAACTGGGGTGCGTTGTAACGCAATTCCACCTCATTTGAATCGTTCGTCTCTTGGGAATCGTGATGCGCGCCGAGAGGTGGAGTCATAGGGCTAATAACAGACTCAGAAGCTGCCTGAGGAGTGGCAAGAGAGTCGACAGATGTATCGATCGATAAATCCGTGGGTGAATGCACATCCACGGGAGGCGCGCTGCTAGAGTCATGCCGAACGGTGGTAGGCTGTTCTCCAGGCTGGGTGTCAGCGATGCCGCCCTCTGTTACAGTGGCAGCGGCGGAAGCTGAGGGCTGTGAAGTACCGGAACGGCCACCCCCTTCGGCAGTGTGGGACGCTGACGCAACGGCTGTGGTAGGGCGCTGAATTGCTTCAGGTAAAACCTGATCTGTGATGAATTGATCTGGAGCCCGCTGAGATACCTCCGGCGAGATTGGAGGAGCAATGGGGGCGACATAAGGGGAGGGCTTGGATGGGTGGGTCCAAGTGGTCTTGCCCGTAGTATGGTCAGTGTAAAAGGTGCGCCCGTGTGCATCATGTTTGACCTCCCAGTCGGAGGGGAGACCCTCCGAGTCATTGTTGTCGGGATTGGAAGATGGGCGAGTCCAAGTAGTGCGTTTTGTATTGTCGTCGACGTAGAATACGCGTTTATCTGGAGTGTGCCCGACCTCCCAGCCTGGAGGGAGACTATCATTGCCAGGCCCAGGATAGGAGGATGGGCGGGTCCAAGTGGTGCATTGTGTGTTATGGTCGATGTAATATATGCGCCCGCCTAGATTTTGCCTGACCTCCCAGCCGGGAGGGAGACCACCACCTGCGTATGATATGTCGTATAGATTAGAGAGCTTGTCGCAAATGTTCCTTGAATTCTTGTCGGTCCGCGCTAGTTCATTTATTTCAACCCACAATTTACGGAAGTCGTCTTGTAGTCCAGGAAGAGTTTTTTGTATGTCAAAGTTGAGAAGTGTTGGAAATATGTGTAATGACGCATTAGCCATATCCGAGTGACCCGGATTTTCCTTTGAAGACTTGATGATCTTGCGAGTGATGTTTGTCAGGTTGGCAAGTAGCACGTTGTCCTTGCCATGTTTAAGGTAATGCCGAATGTCGTCTTCCGATGATCCTAATTGATCCACAGCGAGCGCAATCCAGCGGTCGTCACTTTCCTGTACGTTTGAGATGATGCCAGCAACAACGCATTGTATACATAAACCAATTTCCTGCTGGGTGTTGCTGCCCCGGCTCCTCAGCGCCTGCCCAACTTCAACGGACCGCAGCGCCGTATGCTGGTCCCAAAGGAATATGTTTTTGAGAATTGACAATGACGCACGCGGGAGGCGTAGAATATCGGCGACTATCACGAAGTCCACGAGTCGCTGGATGTTGTCGGAGTTGGCGAGGAAAATGGATGGCCAAGTACGTTTCAATAATTTCTCCAGAGCTATGTCCAACCTTTCTATTCCCAAATCAGTGACCACTCGTAGAGGATTAAGGACAACTGATGATCGGCAGAAACCGGGAATGCCCTGAAAGAATTCCACTAGCTCGTGATCGTCGACCACCGAGTCGAAGATCCACTTCAAGATCTGGCTATCGACCTTCGATGTCATATTCCTCCTAACTTTCTTCTCCACGTGCCATAACAACCCGACGATTGAGGTAAGCGGCGTAAAGTATGGGCTGGACGGCCGGAACGGTTGCATAAACGTGGTTGTTAGATATGCTGCTGCGGAAATGCCAACCCAACAAACGACGGGGATAAAGGCGGTTTGATTGACATTGAAGAGATATATGAGAATGCCGGCAAAGAAAAGGAACAGGGAAAAATGGATCAAGGTGGGTATGACCCCGACGGCCCAGGAGAAGCGCAACTTGTCGACGCCATCAGCATAGAACGCACGGGTTCGCGCGCGGTCATGCGGGTTATGTCGTGCTGGTTGAGTGATTCTGAGGTACCGCCGTGCCCATTGCTGCAGCAAAGTAGCCAGCATAGCACAAGTAAGACTGATGGTCAAGCTCAAAAACCAAAGTGAGTTGACCCAGATAGCATATGTTGGCGCAGAAAAGGGAAGAGGGGTAGCCGGCGTGGAAGGGAGAGGTGTGTTGGAGGCCACTGAAAGTTGAAGCTCGTACATCTTCTGGAGATAGAATGCGGACGTATCCTGGGCGCCTGACTTGAGGTCCAGGACGGTGACCGCAAGCAATACCGCGACTGAGGCAGAGAATAATCCCGTCTATACTCGCAGTGGTGTGAAAAACGTAGTATACAAACTGAGATGAGGACTCACGAAGATAATGATACCTTTGGCATCTTTTTGCCAGCGGTCGGCGAGCTGATTGTCCTCTTCCTCTGTCATCCGATGATACATAACGAAGAGAGGTGCCGAAGTATCAGCAAACTCCGGGTCATGATCCTGGTTTTGTTTCTCCTCATGGTGAGGCAGGTTGTGGGGGGATCTACTGTACAAGTAGGCGAATCAGCGAGGACAGGACAAGGGACAAGCAGCGTACCCGACTCGGGACTGTTTCCCTCTATGTTAACGGCCACATCACCGGAATCAGGTATCTCCGTTGGAAGGACATTCGTGCTGGGGGTCACAGGAAGAGGTCCTACCATTGTGGGTTGCCGGGGAGGAACGTGAGTGTGGAAGTTGTCTGACGATTGAGCGCTGGGACCGAGACCGTGACTGCCAGTGGCTGTATGGCACGTGCGTCCTTCTCGAATTGTGCGTTAAGACACGATGTCTTTGATAAGAGCCAGAGCCCGTCATTGCCCCATAATGTACTATATGTTTACCATATCACGTACAACTACGACCGGAAATTATTACTGTAATAACTTGGGACTTGAAAAAAATGAAGACACCGCTGACCTGTGTGGTGCTTTTTTGCCAAGGTAGTGTGTGCATGTTCACGAACTTGCAAGGAACTTGATGACCGCATCCTATTACCCTACGACGAAGTCGCCTTTCATGTCCTACTACATATTCACGCAATTCATTGGCAGAGAGCGCCATCTGTCCTACACCGGTGGGAGTTTTCTACAGCATATTCAATTGAGATATAGGGAAGAAACTTCCCGGGTCAATGGTAAGAAATAGTCTTAGAAAACCGGATGACGTAAACGGGATCGCTTCACTCAGCCACTCCTTCTCATGTTTCGAGCAGAGTGAACGACAATTCTGAGCCATGACATAGAACCGAAACCACCATCAACAATCTGGACTCCAACTTGTTTCCCAGTCGGTCACGCAGGTACTACGATGTAGAGGTCGAGTATGATTCCGAGCTCGTGTCCGACGGGTGCGATTGTCAGCGGCTGGCGTGTATGAAAGGGCTAATTTTGAATCGTCCAGGTCCTCGGTGTTGCGCTGGAGCGTGAAGTAGTAGGAAGGAGTACGTGTGTTAAGAAGTAGAGGGTAGAAGGCAGGCGCCAGATGTCAGGGCGGCCGCGGCCGCAACATCCTGCGAAGCACCGGAAAGGACCTGCATTTCAAGAGGTTCGGAAATGGAGTGGGGCGACAAATCGACTTGAATGGGGCATTTCACCTCATCAAGAGCACCACCAGGTGACGACCCGCTGGCGGCGTTTGTGGTGGAATGACCTAGAACCGGCAACGGTGAGGTGGGGCGGTGGCAGGACTAGGCTCATAGTACGAACCAGGGGGAGAAGCAATATCAGTATCGGTTTGTTTGTTCCCGTAGATTGCCTCATGGACAGAGGGAAACAAATCTGAGGGATGACCTGGGACATCAGTGTCGGGCGGGGATGGTAAAGTCAAGGCATCATCGGTGCTTTGAGATAAAGCGTCGCGGAGAAGGCGCAGGTTGTCGCGGATCTCCGAAAGAACTCTGTCGTTCTGAGCCTTTTGGTCGATCTCGTCCCACAATTCAAGGAAGTCGCTCCGCAGACCAGGAACAGTATTTTGTATACCAAACTTGGAAAGTGATGGGAACATATACTTCGATGCTGCTTTAGCCACGCCGAGTTTGTCCTTGTCCCCCGGGCCCACAGAGTGAACGATCTGGCGAGTGATGTGAGTCAAATTAGCTAGTAACACCCAACCATCGCCATGCTCGCGGTAGCCTCGAATCGCATCTTCCGACTTGTGTAATTGGTCAGCAGCGAGAGCGACCCAATGATCGTCGTGATCCCTGACGTTTGCAATGATCCCAGAGGTGAGACTTTGTAGAAACAAACTGGTCCCATCGTCCGTGCCTTTCAGAAAATCCGCCGTTTCAACAGATCGCAGCATTGGATTCCACTTTCCACAGAATGTTGTTTGAAGGATATGCCAAATCGGACTGGAAAAGCCTGCGACTTTGGCTGAGACTTCGGCTGCTTTCACACAGATGATGAACCGCCGCTTTTTGTCTTCCCCGGAAAGCGAATTGGACGAGGAAGTGCGGGACAAGAATCCAATCAAACTTGATGATAAGTTTACACCAAGCTTAACAAGATGTTGAGGATTCTTGACTACTTTTGAGTTACAGAAGCCTGGGATCTTCTCGAAGAACTTCTCCAGTTCATGATCTTCGGCCAAAGTGTCGAATGTCCACTTCAGGATATGGCCATCCATCTCCGATGCCTCATTCGGAATGGTTTTCTTGGTCATCGTTTCCGTGCGCCGCAACAGCCCAACGATTGAGGTAATCGGTGTATAGTAGGGGCATCGGGGCCACCAAGCCGGCATGAATGTGATGGCTAAATATGCCAAGGACGATACCCCGACCCACCAAACGATGGCGAGAAAGACGAAATGATTTACGTTGAAGAGATATATGAGAAGGCCAGTGAAGAAGAGGAACAGGGAAAGGTGTATCAAGGTCGGCAACACTTCAACCGCCCGGGAGAGATGAAATTTTTCGACACCATCGGAATAGAATGCACGGATACGGGCGCGGCCGTGTGGGCTGAACTGTGGAGGTTGAGTGACCCTGAGATACCGGCGTGCCCATTGCTGTAGCAACGTAGCCAGCATTGCACAGGTAAGGCTGATGGTCAAGCTCAAAAACCAAAGCGAGTTGACCCAGATGGCATATTTGGGCGCAGAGAAGGGAGGAGGAATGGCCGGCGTGGAAGAAAGAGACACGTTGGAACCTGCTAAAACTTGAAGCTCGTACATCTTCTGGAGATAGAATGCGGACATGTCCTGGGGATTTGGCTTAAGGTCCAGGATGGTGACCGCAACCAATACGGCGACTGTGGCAGAGAACAACCCAGTCTATCGTTGTTGCCTCGGGTGTGAAGAGCGGAAGTAAGGGCAATATGAGGACTCACAAAAATGATGATACCCTTAGTATCCTTTTGCCAGTGTTCAGCCATCTCATTGTCTTCACCCTCTGCCATCTTCTGGTACATAAAGAAAAGAGGCTCAGCGCTATCACCAAAGTCTGCATGTTCTTTTTGAAGGGGGTTCAAATGGGGATCAACTAGAATTGTACATGTGGGCGAACTTGGTAATAGGGCAAAGGGGAAAGCAGCGCACCTGGGAGGTTTCCTCCCATATTAATGCTCACTGGCACCCCGACAGGTGTGTCCATTGGAAAGATATTGCGCTCGTCGGGTGGTAGGTGATGGAAGTCTTTTGTGGGAGGCTGGGAGCGCCCCAGTCCACGTGATCGGACGGGGAGCGACGGCCCGCATGACCCGTCAGGAACGCGTGCCGCCAGGGGCTAATTGGAAATCCCGTATGTCCCACATCTGTTTGTACGTCGTCTGCACGCGCACCCCCAGGGGTAGTCCAGGTCGTGTTCTTCAGTTGCTGAAAAGAGTATATCTAGAGGGTGGTGGAATAGGGGAGGCGCAACAGGCAGGGCAGAGAACGTAAGCCTTAGACGATGGGCAAAGCGTTAGTTACGCGAACTCGGATCGGATGATGCAATGGCAAAACCACTCTCGTTACCAAGTCGCAGTGATGTGTCCTGCCTTGCAGTCGTGATTCCGAGTCAAACAGGCTTGTTTGAACCACACGGAATGAAAAGGCACAGGCACAAGAAACCCCACACGTAAAAAGACCGGCAAAATGGAACCCTCAAAAACTTCACGGCCTAACGGAAAATTCATAGCAGACACCAGCATCAACCAGCCGCAGGAAGGACCTCCCAGCACCGTACCACCAAGTCGAAGCCCTAGCCGTGATCTGGACGAACTCATAGGAGCAGAGACTTCAACGGACGGGACAGCAGAGCCGTTAGAATCCCGACTCACCTCAAACCTATTCTCATCCTCATCTCACACAATCCCACTCTCATTCCCACACCCAAGCCCACTAGGCCCGAATCCCGGCACCTTGAGCATCACGGTGCCCTGAATCCCGTGTCCAACGATCTCATTACCAGCTTTACCAACACTAGCGCCATTAGCACCAGCCCCGCCACTCAACCCTCCACCCATTCCGATGGCCACGAGACCAGGAGCGGCCACAGCAGGAAGCATAGAGAGGTTCGGGGGATGGAATGAGCAAAACCCGAGGAAATTCCTCCGGAGCTTGCAACTCCAGATGTTCCTGAGCGGCATTACGGCACCAGTCGCAAAGGCAGAATTCTTCATGTTGTGCCTCGATGTTGACTCCCCCGTGGATGATTGGTACCAAACACTCGACCCGGTCATACGCGCAGACTGGGATCTACTGGTGGCACAGTTCGTGAAGGAATGGGCACAGCCGCCAGCTAGGCCGGAAAAAACGGTGGAGCTACTCAACCTCAAACTCAAGCCCGAGGACGTTGGAACCATGGTCCTGTTCAGGGGAGCCAAGCAGCACGCGCATATAGCCTGGGCACACGAAATGATGGTCAGGGTACGGGACTGCGGCCTCGAAAGCAGGGAGGAGTACATCTGCCTGGTGAGACGCGAACTCCCAAGCTCAATCATAAACAGCATCGACCGAGGCTACACCAATTGGAGCACATTCATAGAAGCGGTGATGGCGATCGACGTAGACCGGCTCAAGGAGCGTCTGGAGTTGAGCAAGCTCATGGAGACGATGAAAGCCCGGGTCAAAGAACTCGAAGCCGACTTCCAGTGGCAGGAGCGCAACCGTCACGCCGGTACAGAGCTGCCCAGCAAGCAGCAACCGGCCGCCCACTGGCGCAACCGGGCTGGCTAGATGGTAGTGCGGTACTTCGTTCCTGAGGGCGGTTCATTTGGTTGAAAAAGGAGATACATGATCATTATCCAATTTCATCGTGACTTGTATTTAGCGTATCACAACTGCTCATATTTGAATGCGGATCATTTGATCAGACTCCAGGTTGTCATACCCGACTCGGACGTGTCGATAGATACAGTGATACAGATTCTTTGGCCAGGGCAGTCACGATGTACTATTTACCCGAAACGCAGAAAGGAGGTACAGAACGAAAAGCCGGGTAACTGTACAATGTCCGCTACGATTCTCACGCTCTCATCCCGCCCCCCATTCCACCGGGCCCATGCTAGACCCACAAGAAAGAGCCGAAGGATATAGCTTGTGTTTCGCACACGTTTTCCAGTGCGGTAAACGTGTCCAGCTTACAATACAAGTCAGGCATTGCAGAATATGACCAGGTGACTCACCGAGTGGGCTATATTGAACCGAATGATGAAAACGACGACAGGCAAGCGAGAGTCGCTCCGCGCAAAGGCTGATTCTTTTATTTTCTGCCGTATGTAGCGCAGTCGCTCCTCAATGGTCGACACATCCTCGCGCAAGATAAGGGTTGAATCAAAAAGGGTGCAGGTATCTGGCGTTCTACTTGTGGCCGTAACAGCCTTTGCTATGGTACTTTGGTCGGGGAAGTACGAGTTTGATTCGGAATCGCGTTGTAAAGAGACATTTGTACAGTAATACA
This sequence comes from Lactifluus volemus, assembly GCA_022376515.1. Lineage (NCBI taxonomy): Eukaryota > Fungi > Basidiomycota > Agaricomycetes > Russulales > Russulaceae > Lactifluus > Lactifluus volemus. The sequence goes on along the minus strand of WTXI01000068.1, from coordinate 97,922 downwards.
ACAAGACATCGGAGAAAGCAGAAAGATAGAGATAAGCCGAGAAGAAAGGAACTCTAAGCCGGGACTGCTGTTGTTAAACCGCAAGCGGCTGTAGCGTATGGTGTGTAACGTCGACTTGGTAAAGTAAAGGCAATCGGAATCAGCATTCACATGCCTCACAAAAAAGAACTTACTAGTACACCGTGGCTGTATCCAGAGACAGACGACGTTTTCGCGTCTATGCTGGACGATCAATGTCGCCAGAGGAGGATGCCGTGTCGGGCGAAAGGCGCGAAACATCTATCACTATCTCAGGAACGGACATAGTTGACTCGTATGACTGTTCTGGGATCCACACATTAGTTGAAGTTTGAGCGCGAGGCCTATGATCACGATCGACTGTTCCGTCATTCCGCGCCGTGTCTGGGTGAGAAACAGCAGTAACTAGGTCAATCCGAGATGCGGCAGAAGCTAAGGTCAGCTGACTGCCTACAGGAAGAGTATCGAAGGTAACTGAGCCCGAGAGTGATGATAAAGGAATGTCAGGCACACCTGCGTTAGTTTGAGGGCCAGGAATATTGCTACTAGTAGACGGCAGGGGAAAGGATGGGTGAGGGGTGGCCATAGATACTGCCGGTGCGGGATGAGGGTCCAACTCTGAGTTGGAAGTGGGCGAGATTGTAGGAACTGTGTCGGTAGGACCTTGCGTTATCAAGTGAAGTAACAGCGGGGTGACTGGTCTCAACGTTGACGGGAGGAGAGCGGTGGGAGGACTCGATGGTTGGGGTAGCATCATAAACATCGTGCAGCGATGATTCTCCGACACAACGTACGCGGGTATCATCTTCGGTCAATGCGGGAAAGGATGGCATGGCGTGCTCGGTGGAAGCGTTCAGAAACGCGTCGGGAGGGTCAGAGGTGATCGTGAGAGGACGTCTGGTCCCGCCTGTCGTGCTGAATCTGCTGATAACATGATGACCCGGGATATTGCATAGTGGATACGAAAATGGGTCGTTCATAGCGGGGCCATATTCATCTGTGGAAGCATCGAAGGCGGTCGGGGCAGCATCGGTGCCTTTATGTAAGGCGATATAAAGATGCCGAAGGGGTCTGAGAAAGGAATAGGGAATTACCCAAAATCCACGACTGCGAGCTTCTCGAGTGATTTTGTTCCACAAAGCACAGAAGTCGTGCTGCAGTCCAGGAAGAGTATTTTCAATGTCGAATTTGGAAATGCGTCGCAGGATCATTGTTAGCGCGAGGGGGTGAGTCATATCCTCACGACACAAGAGGAAGAAAGACCGAGTGATGTGGATCAAGTTGGAAAGTAGAACACTATCACCAATTTCGAGGTAATTTCGAAACACCGCCTCTGATACACCTAGTTGATCCTTGGCTAGTGCCTCCCAACGCTCATCGCGTTCCGACACGCTTGCAACAACGCCAGCAATTATCCCTTGAGAACATAAACCAGGAACTTGATCACCACTTCTCAGAGATTGCCAAATATCAACCGATCGCAGCAGACCTACTCCGTAACCAAAAACGCTCTCGAGGGTGTACATGGCTGTATCGGAGAGATGTGCTGCATCGATGGCCTTCGCACAGATGATGACCCGCCTTTTCTTGTCTCCCTCTACGAACAAACTAGATGACAAGGTACGGTGAATGAATTCGAAAAACGCCCCTGCCAATGGCTTGTCAAATTTGGTGAGTTCGAGTTCGAGATCACGTGCATGAACCGCACGCGAGCTACAGAAGCCAGGGATGGCTTCGAAGAACTGTTCAAGCTCTTTATCTTCTTCCAGAGCATAGATCATCCATGTCAGGATGCAGTTGATGATCTCTGCCGACAATTCCGAGCCGGCCTTTTGGACGGTCTTCGTTAGGCCATCAAAGAGTAGATATTCTTCACGGTGCGACCACTGGTGAGCAAGAAGAAAGTAACGAATTCGGCGGATTGAAGAAAAGATAAAATTAAAGAAGAGCCACGCTGACGAAGAAAGTGGGGAATAATATGGGCTATCGTACCAGAAAATTGGCATCAACGTGATGCATCCATATACACCTCCAGCAAGCCCAACCCACCAAACAACCACACTGAACACAGTATGGTTGATGTTGAACAGATAAACTGCCAGTCCGGTGAAGAACAGAAACAAGGACAGGTGTAGCAGAGCGGGAAGCGCTTCAACCGACCAAGGGAGGTGAAACTCTTCTACACCATTAGCAAAAAATGCACGGATAGATGCTCGCCTATGTGGACGGTATCGTGCCGGTTGTGTGATTGTGAGGTATCGACGTGCCCATTGCTGTAACATTGTCGCCAGTAGGGCAGATGTCAGACTGATGACCAAACTGAGGAACCAGAGTGAGTTGACCAAAACAGCTGATTTCGGAGGAGAGAAGACGGGTGGTTGAACTGGAGTGGCAAGGATCGATTCACGAGATATGTTTGGGTTGGCGAGAAGTTGATTGATGTTCGCGAGATAGAACGCCGAAGTATCTTGTGAATTCGGTTTTAGGTCTTGAACAGAAACTGTAACCATTGCTGCGAGTGAAGCTGAGAATAAACCGGTCTACGATATTTAGGTTCGTCAATGCGCTCCAGCGTAGAGCTGATGTATGGGCCCACGAAGATTAGGATGCCGTCGGCGTCCTTTTGCCAGCGACGGGCCATTTTTTCATCTTCTTCCTCTGTCATCTTAACGTACATATGAAAGAGGGGCCCTGAGCTATCTGAAAAGTTGGACGAGGATTGGTCTTGCCCTGGCTGAGGGACTTCACGAGGGTTCAAGTTGGCTATAGGGAAGGAAGACGTTGATAATGATGATAATGATAAAGCAGGATGAGGAATAACATACTGATGTCCATTCTCCGCTCCGGTGATGCTGGTGGCGTCGGGAGTAGTTACTAGTACCACGCAGTCGGAAATTGTCCGCTGGGTGACAAACACAGACAAATAAGCTCACGCCACCCATCGCTGGCACTTCGCAACTGCTGCCCACTCCGACCTCTCCCACCCGGGCCACTATGCCTACCCTATCTCCTGCTTGGAAATCGCCTGCCTGCAAGTATTACAGTAGGGGAGTTGGGAACAAATGTTGCTCGACGATCCACCGGCCTACCGTACACTCCAACAAGCCACTTTTAGCCAACCGCCGGAGTTTATGCCATTCTCCTATCTGCCAGTTTTTTTGCACTGTCATTCAATTATTCGCTGAACACGTCCTTTACAGGAGAGTATCTAGCATGTCACCGCCCAACAGGCCATTAATCGGCATGGCTACCGATGCTGCCATTTTCCTCTGCCGCACCCACATCCTCGCCCAATGCCCCATCTTCCATGCGAATACCGCGTTCTAACTCTCACCTATCAATTTCTAGTAAGTTTATAACCAAGGGACCACATGCTGCATCAGGTTGAGCAGGCGGATTTACTCTTCAGGGACCGTTCTTGATCATCACGACGCAACCAGGACATCACAGACACCGATGTTACAATAACCCTCAACGCTTTCGACCAATTCTGTAGTGCCAGGTCCTCTCTTCCCCCCTTTTTTTTTCGATTCCGGTCATGATGTCCGCGTGCGATCCTCCAGCCTGAGGGTGGTCGCATTCTCCTGATCTTATCAAGTCGAACCCTGGTAAGTCCTGCACCAGTCTTGGGGGTGATGCCACGATCCACGTGCATCACAGGTGGCCACAGCACAGCCTATCCTGATCCTCGTTATGAGTACTTGGGCCCCATGTGTCATTCCTCCTCCGGCAGACAGCCCCTCTTTTCTTTTCTACCATTGACGATCAATATCGTGAGAGGGTGATACTAGTAGCATTCAACGGCCATATTCAGAATCGGGGCGAGCGAGTTCACATTGTCCTGGCCCATTTTGGGAAATGTCACACACCAGTTTGGAGATGCGATCCGAGTCTGTCCCTCTTGGTGCGGAGAGATTCAGGCCTCTGTCATGCCGGCGCAGGTGGACTTGCTGTGACTGCCTCACGAGTAGCGGACAAAACGGAAGGGAAACGTCGTACTTTGCAAGGTGGTACTCCTACTTTTCGATATCACCATGACTTCAAGGTTGTATTTAGTAGGGTACCATAGCAACGTTTAGGCTGCCCATCTTTGAACGTGGATCTTTCGATCGGACTTTTCCGACGCGGATGTGAGAGCACAAACTCAACCTCGCTGTCGAAACAGAAAACCCTCTGATTTCGATCATACGACATCCTGTTTACCTGAGGGCAGAAAGGAGATACAGAACGAAGGACTAAGAGTTAATAAGCAGGGAAACTCGTGTAAAAAGAAAACGGCGAAGACATGGTGATAGATGATAACGAAAGAAGAACGGAGATCTGGATCGATCCTTCTGTCGAACCGCGTACCGACTCCAGCATATAGTGTGCTTTTAAGTTCGTCGACCTGATAGAAGCAGTCAGAATCAGCGTTGACATGCCTCTCAAACATAAAGAACGTACTGGTATGTAACTTTGCCAGATATCACACGACGCTCAAGTTTTCGCATCTACCTGGATGATCAATGTCACCAGAGGAATCGAGGGAAAGATCTGTTATGTCAGGGACGGACATAGCTGACTCGTCTAATTGTTCGATCTCCACCGCAACATCAGTAGAAGTTTGAGCCCGAGGCATCTCGAATGTTCCGTCATCGAGTGTTGTGCGTAGGTGCGAAACAGAGGTCCCCTGGGGCTGTGTGAGAGGAGTAGACGTTGCAAAGGTGGAAGGAGGAAGTGGCCCAGGAGCAGCGGTCATTTGACCAATCTGGAATTCAGGAGAAAAAGCCAACGACGACGCAGGAAGTCTGTCGCTGAAAGCGGGGCCCGAGCTTGAGAGCGATGATAATGGCATCTCAGGGACAATTCCGATATCTGCGATGTTATGTAGATCGGAGATATTCCTACGTGATGGGGCAAAGGATGGGTCCGGGGTGAACATCGACACTGCGGGGGCGGGATGAGGATGCGGCTCTGAGTTGGAAGTAGGCAAGATGGTGGGAGCTGTGTCAGTGGGACCTTGCGTTATTAGGTCAAGTGAAGTGGAAGCGGGGTGACTGGTCTCAACGTTGACGCGGGGAGAGGACTCGAAGGTCCGGGTAGCATCACGTAGCGATGATTCTCCGACAAAATGTATGCGGCCATGATCTTCTGTCATTGAAGGGAAGGGTAATACGACAGGTTCGATGGAAGGGTTCAGAAAGGCGTCGGGAGGGTCTGCAGGGGAGGCGGTCGTGAGAGAATGAGTGGTCTCGCCTGTTGAACCGTCAGAGTGATGACCCGGGATATTGCACAGTGGGTACGATGATGGGTCGTACAGAACAAGGTCTTCATCATCTGTGGAAGCATCGAAAGAGATCGGGGCAGCATCGGTGCCTTGATGTAAAGCGATATAATGATGCCGAATGAGGCGGAGAAAAGAAGAGGGAATTCTATAAGATCCACGATTGCGTGCTTCTCGAGTGATTTCGTTCCACAAATCACAGAAGCCGTGCTGTAGCCCAGGAAGAGTATTTTGAATGTCGAATTTGGAAATGCATCGCAGGATGTCCGTTAGGAGATTAGCCTTATACTCATCCTCGAGACACAAGCGGAAGAGTGGCCGGGTGATGTCGATGAAGTTGGCAAGTAGAACACTGTCACCATTTGCGAGGTAATTTTGAAACACTGCTTCTGATACACCTAACCGATCCTTTGCTAGCGCCTCCCAACGCTCATCGCGTTCTGACACGCTTGCAACGACGCCAGCAATTATCACTTGAGAAAATAAACCAGGAACCTGTCCAGCACTAGTACTTCTCAGAGATTGCCAAATGTCAACCGATCGCAACAAATCCACTCCGTAACCAAAAACCCTCGCGAGGGTGGACACGGTTGTATGGGAGAAATGTGCTGCATCGATGGCCTTCGCGGAGATGATGACTCGCCTTTTCTTGTCTTCTCCCAAGATTAAACTAGATGTCAAAGTACGAGAAAGGAATCTATGGAATGCCCAAAAAAACTCCCAGTCCACTTTGTCGAAAATAAGTTGGAAGTCGTCGACCACGTTCGAGCCACGGAAGCCAGGGATGGCTTCAAAGAATTGTTCAAGCTCTTCATCTTCCTCCAAAGCCTCAATTGTCCACGTAAGGATACGACTATTCATTTCCACCGACAATATTGACCCAGTTTCTTGCACGGTCTTCGTCATACCTTCGTGGAATCGTTCTTCATAGATATACTGCGGTAGATAGGGAATAAAAGGGAAGCCGCGATCTCGAAGAAACGAAATGATGTTGGAGACTGCATATGCGATGCCAGCATAGACGAACCACGCTGACGAAGAAAGTGGTGCATAGTAGGGGCTATCGTGCCAGAAGATTGGCATCAACGTGATGCATCCATACACACCTCCTGCAAGCACGATCCACCAGACAACCGCACTGAATACAGTATGGTTGATGTTAAACAGATAGGTGGCCAGTCCGATGAAGAACAGAAACAGCGACAGGTGTAGCAGAGTGGGCAGCGCTTCGACCGACCATGGAAGATGGAACTTTTCCACTCCATTGGCAAAAAATGCACGGATCGGTGCTCGCTTATGGGGACTGTATCGCGGTGGTTGAGTGACTGTTACGTATCGACGCGCCCACTGTTGTAACAATGTGGCCAGTAAGGCACATGTGAGACTGATGACCAAACTGAGGAACCAGAGTGAGTTGACCCAGATTGCTGATTTCGAAGGAGAGAAGGAGGGTGGCTGAACTGGAGTGGCAAGTATCGATGCACGAGATACGTTTGGATCGGCGAGGAGCAGATAGATGTTCGCGAGGTAGAATGCGGAGGTATCCTGTGAATTTGGCTTCAAGTCTTGAATCGAGACGGTGAGAAATGCAGCGAGTGAGGCCGAGAATAAACCGGTCTACGATATGATTGGTTGACGCATCTTAGCTTGGAGTCTGATATAGAGACTTACAAAAATGAGAATTCCATCAGCATCCTTTTGCCAGCGATCGGCCATTTTGTTGTCTGCTTCCTCTGTCATCTTGATGTACATATTGAAGAGGGGCCCTGAACTATCAGAGAAGTTGGCCTGTCCCGGGCCTTGCGAGGATTGACCTTGCTCTGGCCGAGGTACCTCACGGGGGCTGGCTAAACGGGAACATCGGGTTGACGATGATAAAGTAGGGTGTCGTATAACGTACTGATGTCCATTCTCCCTTCCGGTGGATTCTCTCGCAGGTTGTTAACTGGTCGGAGCTAGAGAACGACGACAACTTGTTGACAAATACCGACAAACACGCGCCCCCAGCCCCATCGGACGGTTCCGAGGCGGTGATTCCTGCCACCTCCGCAGCTTTCCCTATCTCTGTGAGGCACGTCTGCCGGCAAGAATTGAAGGAGTGGGAGCAAATTCGTTTTGACGATCTACGCTTGCCTCGGTCTACCGCACAATCCAACTTGAACAACCTTAGGCTCCTCAGCTTTCACCCCAACCGCCGGAGTTTGATCCAAAGAATTGGGAACTCTCACCGGCCAGTTTTATGTGCTCTACCATTCTATTACTCACAGAACGCGTCGTTTTCACAGGTGACTGTTCAGCACTTTGCCGCTCACACGTCCCTGATCAGCATGGCCGCCAATGCTGCCTTTTTCTCCCTACAAATCTCAACCCACACCATCACCCAGTGGCCCTCTTCCAGGCACCCCGAGAATGCCATAACATCACAACACTATCGACGAACATTACCATTACTATCTCCGGCACGAAATCAGGCGGAAAAACCCTCGCACAGGCCACAAGTGACACATCCCAAGGCAGAGGAACTGCTACTGTTGTCGAAATGCGCACCCCAGGTATAGTCCAAGACGCGTTCCCACTTTCTGAAGTGGGTACATCTCGAGGATGGCAGCCTCAGGCCATCAGCAGTGTCGAAGCAGTCCGCGCTTGCTACGACTATTTCGGGATCCAACTTCGATGGACTTGCTCACAAGAGGCAGGGGGCTCACAATGGAGAAGGACAAAACGGAATGGCAACGCTTTCATACTCTGCGATATGTGGCTAAATGATACTGTTTCCCTACCGAGGGAGGTTCATTATTTTATATTGGCTTCTTTGCGATTTGTATTTAGGTATGACAGCGAGTTTATGCTGACTATCGAACGCGGATCATTTCATCAGCCTTTATGTTGCCATATCAGAGTCGAACATGTCGACGTAACCATCGATTCCGATCCTATGGCTAGGCCAGCCACGACTCTCCTACGTGCTTGCGTAGAACACAACGCTGATCATTAGCATTTCTCGAAACAATAATCCCTGCTCGCAGAGCATTCGATTAGCCATGTCTGTACAACATCTTGTTTACTTCAAGGCAGAACAGAGTGCGGAATGAAATATTAAGACCAAATGAGCAGCGAAGATCATATTTTCAAGGAAGTAAGTAACATAAGAGGACCGAGGCGAAGCTGGGAGGCGAGATAACTCGACAAGAAAGCAAATAACAGCCGCGAGATTGAGACTCCGCTTCCCAACAAGGGTCTTTTCACGTGACGAGGGGACCCGAAATCTCTCAGCCCTGAGGCTGTAGCGCCACTCATTCATCTTCCCCCTCAACCCGCATCCTCCGAGTCAAAGCTCTTGTTCCTCCTTCCTCTGTCACCAACCCCGTTTTAGTTACTCTGTACATAACGTCGCTCAACAAAGCCATTTACAGACTCAGAACCACGCTGCTCTACATTGTCCCGGGCCACAGCAAACACAAGCTTGCAATCGACTACAACACATCCCGCCTCTCCTCACATCAACAACATGCGCAACTGCAGCTTCCCTTCCTACGCATAGTGGCAGTGCTGACAAATTGTAACTCAGTACAGTACCCCAGTCGTTACGTATTTGAAACCAGGACTAGGTCGAGGTCCAGACGAAAAGATAAACGAGAGTGGCACGTACAGAGACTCAGGTTGAGGCCAACATTTTAGGCACGCCAAAACAACAAACAGAAAGCTGGAATCAGAGCCAAAATTGATTAAAAACGATGAACTGTATAACCGAGACGTTTGAGACAGACACTGGGTAATAATAAAAGTCTCTTTGTTCGCAAATGCAGAGTCACATATAAAAATTAAATTGTAAGTCCTCGAGAGTAGTTTCTACCCTTGGCACTACCTATAAGAGTTCTGGGCCTGGTCATACGTAAGGTGCGATGACTAGACGCTTCTCTGATGACTGATGGGTCACGATTCCGAGTCCCGGGCCGCAGAGTGGTCTCCCCGACTAGGAGCAATTTGTGATGCGTGAGAGACCGAGGTGTGTGAGCCGGCAGGAAGCGTGTCACTGCTACTGCTAATGGGCACTGGCATTGGAGAAGATGATGGAAGGGAAGGAGGGTCAACACCGAGATTTGTGCTGTGCTGCCGACTGGCTGTACCACCAGATGAGAATGTAGGGGATAACGAAGTGATGGTTGCGGCGGGCATGGCAGGTTGAGGATCAGACTCTGAGTTGGCGATGGGCGAGATCATTGAAGAGCCAGCGGAAGCCTCTGTCGCGATGGCGGTGGTAAGTTCGGGTGTAGTAGCAAAGTCGTTTTCAACATTTACAGATCGTGAGCGGTGAGATGACTCATCAGACGCAGTAGGAGTGATGGCGGTTGGGACAGTGTCGGGAGGGTGGGCAGGAGGTGAGGTGATAGTTGAATGAGTGACATTATTGAGGTGATGATCCGGGATATCGCACAATGGGTACGACGATGGCTGGGTCAACACGGGATAACTATCAGGTGTGGAAGCACCGAAAGAAGTCGGGGCGGCAGGGGTGCCTTGATGTAAAGCGATATAAAGATGCCGAATGCGTCTGAGGATATAATAGATGTCGATGTCAGCAGATCCAGGCTCGAGTGCTTTCCGAGCAATTTCGTTCCACAAGGAACAGAATCGGTGTTGCAGTTCTGGAAGCGTATTCTGTACATCGAATGCTGGTAGGGCGAAGTCCAATATTGTGATGACCATCTTCCAATTGGGCTTAGAAGAAGAGTTGAAGATCTGTCTGGTGATGTAGATCAAGTTGGCGAGCAGCACGCTATCATTGCCATGTTGGAGGTAGCGTGGAAGGTCCTCGCCCAACTGGCCCGTGGCAAGTTCAACCCACTGCTCGTTGCCTCCTTGCACGTTCGAAATGATTTGAGCAACGATGCTTTGTGCGAACAAGCCCATCCCCTTGCCAGTCCTATTGCTCCACCGTCTCAGAGAACGCCCCATTCCAACAGATCGCACTACCCGATTCCAGTTTTCGTCAGAAACGTGATCATGGATGGATTGAGCCGCGTGATGAAGGTACGCGGTATCGACCAGATCCACGCACATGACGAAACGCCGTTGCTTAACGGAGTCGGAGACTAAGTTGGCCAACCAGGTGCGCTCCAAGAATTTATACAAAGTCCACGAGAGCTCGAACTCGTCGATACCACCATGAAGAGCACGTCGATGATCCTTGACCACTCTTGAGTCACAGAAGCCTAGGATCTTCTGAAAGAACTTCTCCAGTTCGTGGTCCTCGACTACAGCTAGGGAGTTGAACATCCACGCCAGGATACGGCCGTCAATCTCCGAGGACGATTCCTCGACAACCTTCTCAGTTATCTTCTTCTTACCCCACGTGACCCATCTGCGATATCGGTTGCTCTTGTCATCTAGGCGGCTCTTGACAGAATCTATGAAGAAAACCAAAACACCACAAATTTTGAAGGTCAGGTACAAGATAATACCAGAAACGTGACAGGCCGGTGAAGAAATCGGCGCATGGTATGGGCTGTCAGGTCGGAAGAATGGCATAAATGCGATGACTAAGTATAGCATGGCCGAAACCCCGATCCACCAAACGACGGCGAGGAAGACGGGGTGACTGACATGGAAGAGGTATATTAAGAGGCCGGAAAAGAATAGGAAGAGAGAGAGATGTATTAGGGTGGGTATCGCGTCGAGCACTCTGGAAAAGCCAAAGCTCTCAACGCCATGGGCAAAGTATTCACGCATCCGCGCTCGATCGTGGGGAGTGGACTGTGGGGGCTGAGTGATTCTGAGATATCGACGTGCCCACCGTTGTTGCAGCGTAGCCAGCATTGCACCAGTAAGACTGATGGACAAGCTCAGGAACCAGAGTGAGTTAACCCAGATGGCATATCTCGGTACGGAGAACGAAGGTTGTTGGGCAGGGGTGGAAGGACGAGGTGCGTTGGAGTCTGCAAGGACTTGAAACTGGTACATCTTCTCCAAATAGAACGCAGATGTATTCTGCGGGTTTGGCTGAAGGTCAGGGACAGTCACTGCAAGTAATGCGGCAACGGCAGCCGAGAACAGACCCGTCTGTAATGTTGACTTGATGAGTGAAGCCATATGGAAAATAAGAGGGAAATGCCCACAAAGATAAGGATCCCCTCGGCGTCTTTCTGCCATCGTTCGGCTGTCTGATTGTCTACTTTTTCCACCATCTTCTGATACATGGAGAACAGAGGGCTAGAGCCATCAGCCAATTTGCACTCCTTTTCCTGATCTTTTGCCGTTTCAGCTCCCGGGACGTCTGGAACAGCATACAATATACAGGTAAATTTGAGTTAGACGCTGAACGGAGAATAACATACCTTGGCTGTTCGCGAGCTCGGGCTCGTCTTCAGCTAGATTGAGAATCGAGTGTTCAGCTTGAGACATTGAAGAAAAAACTCGCAGTGTAGGGTGCAAAGAAGAGATTGGTAGGTCGTCGACCGACAACTTCGAGAGCGTTTCAACGATGCAAACGCGAGGCGGCGGAAGCATATGTTCACTGCACGTGCTCGTGGGATTTACGCAAAAGGACGCTTAGGAATTTGCTTTCCTAGGACTGCTTTGCTCCACAGCTAGATTAGCAACTGGTAACTCCTCTTTCTCTCACACAAAACTGGACCCACAAGTCATTCACGGACGAAAGCAAGAAGTAGAGAGGTAGACTTGAAAGTCATCTGCACGCTCGAGGTGCCCCTCGAGTGTGCATATATACTGTTGATCCGTTGATGCATCTCGAGCAGATCATTTATCATCTTTGCGGACTTTTTGGAACACTCCATGGTTTTCTTAAGCTAGTTGTGCGCCTGCGCGAACCGGCTCAGCCGCTCGCGCTGTAACACGTGAGAATTAAGCGCCCGAACGTGCATCGCACGCACCTGGCGTTCGCCTGCCGGCGCCGCAAGAGGGTGTCACCCCATTGCTATGCAAAGCCCCCTGCATTCTCAGGCTTGGAAAAGGGGATAGTCGACGAGGGCCTGGGGCTCCGAACCGTGTCGGGGGCTACCCCAAGCCAAGGCAAAGATAGAGGTTCGCCTATTGTCAAGGCCGACCTGTATCTTTCCCAGTGTGGCAGCTGTGTGACTGGCAGGATCTGGTCGCGAAGCGATTCAGCTTGTACATAAGACCAAGACCCTAGAGAGCATATGCTCCTCGATGGCTACTGGAAATGTAACGTCATCGTCTTCTATCTAGCCCAAGGAGCGAAGCACGGTTTGGAAAGGTGAGCGTGGTCGCGCCGTCGCTTATTCGACGTAACAGTTAACCTAGTTACAACCAAAGTTCCGTCTTGGGCAACGCATCTCAAGTACAGTATGGACTAATTCTGCCGTGTTTAAATTTTGTCGGATATGTAATGAGAAATTACTCTCGACTTTATACGACCCCGGGCCGCATCTGGTGCATCTGATGATTGATGGGTCTTGTCACTGCTGACAACCCTGTTCAAAGTGACAAGAAAGGGCCCGGGCGGAGCCGTTGAGGCCGGCGATACAGAGTACCCTCAGACGTTCACAAGCTGGGGATACTCCCCCTCAAGCAAGGGCCCAGAAGTATTAACTCAGGTCTGTCATGATACGTAACTGTCTTCTTCAAGTTAAGAATAATTACAAGGGCGTGTAGAGCTCGTGGATCGACTGGAATCTCTATGAGAGCTCCGAGCCAGAGTGAGCGTCAGGCAGCCTATTATTAATAACTGCAGATGCATATTCTACTTCTAAGCCATCGCTCCCACCAACTTGAACTCCTCCCAGAGCTGGTGTAACGGCTATTGCTACGGTTCAGTGTTGTCAGCCCTGTCATGAAAGACCTAACCCTTCGCTCAGACAGGGTCAAGTACAAGTGAGACAGGCGCTGTACCTCTGAGGAGAACTGGATAGTAATGTTGCTACTGGTTTCAGCCATGCGTCTGCGCAGTTGCACGCGGGACAGGAGTGTTTCAAATATTACCTACACGTCGTTGACTCATTCATTAGATAATTTCTGGAAGAAAGGACTACATACATTTGTATACATTGGCCCGATCGTCGAGCTGAAGAGCATATAAGCCGATATTTTGGGCAAAAAAAACCATGTCGTCAATCCCGCGATGGTCCAAGCTGTGGCGAAGAATCCGATCTGGACGGCTTTGCGAATAAGGCAATTCACAACACCGTCTGTCTTCCGGATGCCGCTACGGGATTTCAAAAGCGCCCGGGAAAGAAAGACTACGTAGAAATTGCACTTGTCTCACCCATGGTGAGAAGGAAAATAACTTGAACGTACTCGTAATGAGGCACTCAGCGATAGCTTGTAACGCATGACAGACAACCGCTGTGAGTTTTGGGGGAGTAGAAAGCGAAGTAGATGTCTCGAAGGGCCTTTGGGATAAATCGGTATGAGCTGCCAGTGGAATGGAGACGTCGCAATAACACTCTTACGACGGCATCATTGCATCCCAAGTTATCACGATGTTGACTATGCCTACTATGAAGGCAGAAGCAGAAAGCACTATGACTAACCCAGCCTGAAGACGGCTCTTTGTTAGGTGGAGAATGCTGAAATGGGAAGGTGATCAGCCGAGTCTGAAACATGGGTGCTAACTAACCGAATGGCGAGGAACATATTAGCAGACAGGACGAGAACGTTTTGACCCACTGATTGGGCAATAGCTCCCCATGTACACCCTTGAATTAGTATGAGCACCGGCACGCACTGTTACACTATAGGACGAACCCTGGGCATCTAACGGCAACCCGTAATTGGTAATGCTGTAGAGAGTTCGATGGACAGGCTTTTTGAGAGGAAATTGGGGCTTACAAAATATTCCAAGTCAATGCCCACAGCCTAGTATCTGTATCAGTCCAATCGATTCTCGAATCGAAATTCGAAATTATACATGATGGCCTGGAAGGTGACAACAAGAAACTGGAGAACGACGAAGATCCTGTGAACAATATGAGCTAATCATAGCATTAGATAGCTACACTCACTTGATGCGTATCGTGTCATTGAAATCTGATGCCATGTGAGACAAATCATATCCTCATTCTCTACTGTCAACCAAACTCACCGCTAGTCCAGTATATATAAAATTGTTGGCTTACAACCCCAAACAGATACGCATTCACTGTGAAGTGGTTCAGTGGATCCATCCCTGAAGAGTCTCGGACACTGGCAATGCCGCCTACCAAAGACTGCTAGTAATACCTGACCTGAAGTGCTATGAGGTGAGCATCCTGAGGAGAATGCGAATATAACTTGCCTAAGGCCAAGGAGGGATTGGTAGAATGGCTATTTTGTACAATTTCCATGACTGTCAACGGGAGATCGGAAAAAGGGATGGCCACGTTTGGATATCGTGTTACTACTATTTATATCTCTATTCCAGTTACTAGGATATCGTACTTTGGCACGAAGACGCTGAGAAAAAGAATTCCCCCGGGCCGGTGAAACACGGGAGGTGGCACATGCGGGGATGGAAGCCAGAGATAGAGGTATGGGCCTTATGAGGGTGCCAGCGACAGGGCATACAAGTCCAAGACGTGATAAGAGTGACTCACATCTGATCCGAGTCGCGGATCAACTTAAGCCCGAGTGCCAGTGCCAGACAATATAGAAGGTCAGTGAAATCCACATAAAGCACGCAGAGTGGCACCCGAGCGGTGGTGCCGCCACGTGGCCCAACACCCGCCACCCGCAGCAGGTAGCCACGGGCCGGCCAACAAGACAGAAGCGTCTATCAGGCCTATCAGGAGCAACAATTAGCCGGAGAATGGCCATCCGCAGCAGCATCCTGGCACTGGCACCTAGTGTTGCCGCGGCTCATGAGCCGCGGCAACACTACTGGCACCACTAGCGCCTGCAGCAAATCAACTAACAACCAACAAAAAGACCCGGGGCTAACGAGTACTGTACGCCAATCATCACCGTACTGTGACATGTTTCACACGAGACATGCTGAATTTCCTCGTAAACAATATTCAATGCCCTAACTAAGGGACTAAGGGGAGGGGACAGGGTAACGGGATTCTGAGCATTTCGAGGAGGCGAACTTGGTACAGTCTCGCGTGAAAGTTCCCAAGATAGGGTGCTGCGCGTGCGTCAAAGGCGTTTTGGATGCTGTTGCGAGTAGACTCAACGTTGTCTACAAAAACGCTATGGTATTGAAAAAAAAAAACAGAAAAGAAAAGAAATATACGAAGTGCGGATTGCGACTTGTCTCTGCGATGCGGACATCAAGCGAGATAGCTCAATGGATCGACAATCTCAATTGGTGGATCCATCTGCCTTGTGGGACGGAGTAACTCCACGATCATTCGTGGGGAAGGAGGGAAAATTCTGAGCATTCCAAACAGGCGTTGGAGGGCCGGGCGCTGCGCCGAGGATGTAGTGGTTAGAGATGAAACGATGAAGTCGCGTTGGTCTGTGCTTATCTCAGCGTCGGGTAACTGTGCAATGTCCGCTACGCTTCCCACGCCTGTCACCCCGCCTGCTGCCCCCGCTGTCCCTAATCCCTACTCCAGCTTGTATTATAGGCGACCGTGACATGGCGATAGCAGCTTAAGAAGGATGACCCAGGAAGAGACAACTATCTACAACGATGCTTAGTCTTGATAGGAAAGTTATAGAAAAATACTTATAAGGACCCTTTAGTAAAATGAGACTTCAATGACTTCATTTCGGGAGGGTGGGGCTAACCGGAGTTGTCCGACGGACTGGGATTTTCAGCTAACATATCCGACTGGCGTTTACAAGGGAGCGATCTCATTTCGATTGGGTTGTTTAAGTCCTGAGCATCGTGATGCGCGATGAAAATAGTCAAGTTCGAGAACAACGTGGAGTTGATCGAATCGACATATGCCGGCAGAGAGGAGCGAGGGAGTTGAGCGACAGTGGAAGGGACAAATGGAGGTGATATGTTAGGGTGAATGAGCATTTGATGCTGATAGATGTTCTGGACATAGAATGCGGAAGTATCCTGCGAGTTGGGCTTGAGGTCCAGGACAGTTACAGCGCCGAATGCGGCAATGACGGCAGAGAATAATGCACTCTTTGATTCTCTGGGTGCGTGAGGTGTACTAGTTGGTAGTAAGATGTGGGCTTACGAAGATAATAGTACCCTTAGTTATGTCTTTCAACTCTTCAGCCCTTTTATTGTCTGCTTCCTCTGTCATTCTCTGATACATGACGAAGAGGGGACTGGAGCTATCAGAAAATTCGGGCTCCTTTCCCTGATTTTGGGCCCTCTGAAGCGGGTCTGAACCGACATCAAGTGGAACTGAGAGATATTCTTGTTAAGCGTTGAGTGGAGAGCAACTACCTCGGCGGTTCGCCTCCTCCGAGTCGTGATCAGTTGCGTTGAGGATCCGGTGTTCAGGTTGAGACATCGAAGAAATGGATGTTTTGGAAAGAAAGAGATGTACTATACATCCCAGGGACCCAAAGAGGGTCTGTTGCCAACGTGATTATCATCACATATCGATATTCGTAGATCAGTACAGTATTGATGGACGCGCAGCAGCATTTGTTGCCAGATATTTGTATTTTTCAGATAAGCTGGTTAAGGGATATCATTATCAAATTAAGGAGTACATTAGAGCCGTTAGATCCGAGATTTGGATTTTCTTAAATCTGATTTCTCCTCCCTCGGACCATGATAGACCTATTCTATCAAAATTTCCGATCATTACAGTACCTGTCTGACCTTCATACGTTTTACGTTTCGGCGAGATATACACATTCCGAAGTTTTCGTTGTATTTAATTTATTTTTAATTCTTGGCTTATCTGAAAAATACAAATAGGTTCTTATTTTCGAGGCCCCAAAGGCTTCAATTCGATATGCATCTTCTCATTCCTGGTGTGCTACATCGCAGTATTGTTCCGGCCTCAAAAAGCGTAATGGATCCGGAGTGCCTTACTAGTACGATGCAAGCAGCGGCCACCAGTTCCAACGAAGTAGCGAAGCTCTGATTACGAAAGCAAGGTAATCCAACCTAAAACACATGAATACCAGAAACAGGGTCGTAAGAAGGCCAGAATTGAGAGAGTTAAATAGAGGGAATGAAGAGAAGTTATGAGTAGTTAGAAAGAGAAGGAGAAGGACCCGGCGTGCACCCATGTGGATCGTCATGAGATGTGTCTCACTTCCTGAAAAAGGAGGAATGAAAAATAGAAAATATTCTCGGTGTGGTGCAAGACATAGAAACCACCCGAGGCAAGAGAGGAAGGAATCGGTCGATACGGTGCCGGCGCGGCAGGGGTAAGGGATGGTGTCGGGGTGGCGTTGCGGTGCACGAGACATAGAAAAGGGCATGACTTGGCACAGGCGAATCAGCGTTTCTGCCAATGAACCAATCAGAAGAGGAAAGGTGGTGATGGGCGAGAGGCAAACCAATGACCAAAACCATGGCAGCGGTCACGTTGACGTTAGGCCACCGGGTGACAACTCTTCGGCAGGTTCTGGGGTAATAGGACCTGAAGCCCGCCGCAACAGCATCCGTGATGAAGAGGGAATGGGAGACATAGAAACAGGAGTTAGATTGGAGGATGAGCGGATCGAAGTGATGCTACGCGTGTCACGGTTAGCCAGAGGGTCGTGCCTGGGTGGATCGTGCCGGTCCTCGGCCCGAGGGAGGGCGTCGTGGAAATTACGAAGCCTGTCGCGGACTTGCGCGACAAGTTTGTCGTTCTGCGTCTGTTCCATTTCATTCCATAAGGCAAGGAAATCATCCTGCAGTTCAGGAAGTGTATTTCGTATGTCAAAATTGGAAAGCGTTGGAAATATGTTTAATGACATGGCGTCAGCCATATCCCGACCTGAACCATCCCTTGAAGACTCAAGCATCTGGCGAGTGATGTGAATCAGGTTAGCAAGTAACACGCTATCGTTTCCATGTTCAAGGTAGCGTGGAAGGGAAGGGCCTAATTCGTCCGTAGCAAGCGCAACCCAATCGCTGTCGTCTGCCTGTACTTTTGAAATGATGCCAGCAACAATGCTTTGTGCACATGAACCGATAATTCTGCCCTTGTGTCTCAGGAGATGCCCAATTTCAACGGAACTCAGTGCGTCATGCTGGTCCTGAGTGAATATATGTTCGAAGATTGATGACGTTACACTTGGGAAGGGTATAGTGTCAGCGAAGTTGACACAGACGACGAGTCGGCGCAATTTCTCCGAGACAGTCAGTAAATTGGATGACCAAGTATGTTCCAATAACTTCTGCACGGCCGTCTGAAACCTCTCGCTTCCCAATTCAGTAATCTTCTGTAGAGGATCGTCGACTACTTTTGACTTGCAAAAGGAGAGGATGTTCTCAAAGAACTGCACAAGGTCAGAATCTTCGACAACACCCTTGAATAATCGATCCAAGACGCGGACGTCGCCCGCTGACGATCGCGCCTTGGAACGAACCTGCGAATAAACGAAGAATTAGGGTTGACCTGTGAGTACACGGTGAAAGAATAGGAATAGAGGGGCCGCTTACCGTTCCCAGCCAATATAGGATGCCGACATACGAGAAGAAGCAAAAAAGTCCAGTAGAAAAGGATACAATGAAGACAGTTTTGCTATAATGGAAGAGGTATACGGAAAGGCCAGCCCACAAAAGGAACGCGGAAATATGGATCATGATCCTTACGACCCAAGCCGGCAGGGAATTCAAATCCTGGTATTCGTTGACAATGACGTCCTGCACCCGCGCTCGATCGTGGGGGCTGTTTTCCAGGGACCGAGTAAATAGGAGGCTCTTGGTCATCCATCGCCGTATCGATATGGCGAGAATCGCAGTGCAAAGATCGAAAATTAAACTCATGAACAAGAGTGAGTTCGCCCAGATGGCATATTTCGGAGCAGAGAATGGGGGAGGTCGAGCTGGTGTGGAAGGGAGAGATCCGTTGGAGTCTCCGGGAAATTGAAGTTCGTAAAGTTTCTCGAGATAGAATGCAGATTTTTCCTGTGTGTCTGGTCTGAGGTCCTGGAGTGTCACGGCAAGTAATGCCGCAACGACGGCAGAGAACAAGCCCATCTGTAATACCGAGTTGATATCTGAAGCGGTGTGGAGAATAAAAGAGGTACGCACGAAGATAATGATAACCTCGGCATACTTTTGCGAGAATTCGGCTTTCTTATTGTCTTTCTCGGTCATCTTGCAATACATAGAGAAGAGGGGCTCCGAGTTATCATCAAATACAGGGTATGGGCGGGAATCTAGCGTGCATGTCGGTGGATAAGACTAATGTTGAAACAAAGGTAACATACCTTGGGGGTTCACTTCCTCCTCGCGGTGATAATTGATGCCACTGACATTGAGAGCGTGATGTTCAGGCTGAGACATTGAAGAAATGCGTAGTATGAAGAAAAAGATGGAGTCCATACATCTTGGACAGACACTTTAAGGGGTCATGCAATAGTAGCCACGTTGCAAACATGAGGCAATCCAAAAGAAGGAATGACAAGCTAGAAACCTGCGCCGATTAGCACACCTGATACATTCATCAACGGAAGTAGTCTTCTTTATACCACGAGGGCTGAGCACTGCCAGTGAGTACTGAGTGCCGAGAACTTGGCTCAATCGACGCGTCGCGTTTGTCTCGAAGACAGCCCCGCAGTACCAGCTATCATACAGCCGGTTACACCCGTGGCCAGATGAGGAGGAACACGCACTTCTGAGTACTGTACTTCAAATGAAGGGTCTCAAATGATCGAACGATCGAATGATAGAATGATCGAATGATAGAATGATCGAATGAAGGATTGGTATCTGTTCGCTGCAGCTTCCGTGCATCCTGTCAATCGCAACATTTCCTGCGCCTTCGAGGATTATTGTTCGAGAAGACGGCAAACGCAACAAATAGAGAGCCATCATAGACAAACCTTAGTACACCTAAGCCTGGCAAACTTGAAGCGAGACATGAACCACAGCGTTCTCTCGGAGCGAAAGAAACAAGGCGGAATAGGGGAACCATTACGGCAGAGCAGAGTGAAGAGTGAAGGAGACCACGAGGTAGCCTGAAGGAATAGAAAAGCAACTTTGACACAACTCTATGCCATTGACAGCCTAGTGGGAAACGCACCTCAAGCGGCCCTCAAGATCCTATCACAATCGCCGTAGCCGCGGCAAGGTCCCATTTTCAGTCTGGACAAATTTTATCTGAGATCAAGGAATGCAAACTCCTGAGTCTTGTCGTGCTTGGACATCACACTGACTGCTCTCTGTACTCCTCGAGGGCGCGTACTTAGCATCAGCTGATATGTCTCGACGGCGTAATTACTCACCTGCGCGAGCTTCTGCACGCGCTCCGCGTTCTTCTTTAGCAAGCCGTGTGCGAAATGGATCAGGCTGATCCATGACATGGGGCGGCTGCGATGGCGGGCCCCGCATCCAGTAGTGGGTGTGGCAAGCTTCTGCTTTTACGGTGAGGGCCCGGGCGCATCGCTGACGGATCGGTACCAGGACGCGGGTTTGGTGATGTTCGCCTGCGGTCGGGCCGCAATGGATGAAAAGAACCGAGGTCACGTGTTGCCTGTAGAATTGTCATGTTTGCGTCGTGGTAACATCGTGGTCCTGAAGTCTCTCTTTAAAGCTAGTGGCCACTCACCGAAGAGTGGACTTGCAGTTCGTATGTCCCTCGTGGTGTGTGGTGCTTCTCCAACTGTGGATAAACATGCCATGATCATGTAAGTGATCGGCATGCCCTCTGTGACTGCCTCTGTCTCATTGATAAGTTCCTCGAACTCAGGCTATTTGTGGCTCGCGCTGCCGCTTCTGGGTGTTTTCCAGACAGCTTTTTTTTTTCAAGGACGGCTTTGCCTTTTCTCAAGGTGCCAGTGAAAAGAAGTACGCCATCAAAATTGCGTGTCAAACATTCCATACCTGTGCGTACGCGTGGAGCACGCAGTCAGTTGATGTCGGGACTGGAAGGGCCACCGTCCTGCAGGGCGCTCTTTTCTTTAATTAGTTCTACGCAAAGCTCACTTTCATGGCGTTAGAGAAGTCACCCAGTCACAGATCGGTGTTTTCTGTGTGTCCCTGACTCCTTGAACGCCCCAGAATGAATTTGATCTGTGCACCTTCTCGTTTATATTACACAATTTTGAGCACATTACCCCTTTTTTGTTATAAGTAATGAGGAGGATCCATCGAGTTGGATTAGGTCTGAGATCTCAGCTCCTGGTTAGTTGACATGTTAAGTGACGAGACTTCTACTATAAGATTGGAACTCGTAAATAAAATGATTCAACAACACTTCAGAGGGCCAAAGCACAGCTGTAGAGCCTTTCAGCTGATAGCTACTCGATAGCTACTCTATTCAACTTTCTTTTGAATCCACAAATCAATATTCGACAAAAAGAAAAGGAAAGCAGGAAGGGAGAAGTCGGTAGGTAGACGTACAAAACATTCATGCGCTTGACGAGCACGTATCAAAAGTGTAATTGCTCTCCTGCGCAAGTTTCTGCGTGCACTCCGAGTTTGTCACCAAGTCGTGCTCTTGTGCGAACCTGTTTAACCGCCATATTAGCGTTCGGTCGTTTGCTATACCACGTTGAATCCGGAGGCGGCAGCAGCGGGCGTCCCGTCCATTGGTGAGTGCAGTGAGCTGGGGCGACCGGGTGACCGGTGTTTGTACCCGCAACTAGTACACCGGTGACTATCCGCGGGACACAAAGTCAGAGTTACCCGGGCGTATAGAGAATTTTGGGACACGCACATCCATATCGCCAATCAATCACCAATCAGTACCAGTCACGGCCCACGGGCTGGGCCTCTGCACGGCCCTTGTTCGTGCTAGTAATGCTTGGCTGGCGCAGCAAGCCGGGTACTAGTATAGGTTGTCGTTGTCATGTTTAAGTATCGCATAGTACAACTGATGGTTATCACGCGGCCATATGCCTCCGGATGACCACAATGTATGGTTCAACTGAGATCTGCGTTTTGCCCACCCAATCGTTCGCGCCTTCAGAAATCTCCAATAGATTATTCGAATCTGGTCTGTTCAGATCTGCACTGACAAGTGCTCCGGTCAAAATTTTAGAGTACATCCATTTCAATTTTTCGATTGCCAGTTCCAACGAAGTAGCGAAGCTCTGAGTGCGAAAGCAAGGTAATCCAACCTAAAAAAACACATGAATACCACAACAGGGGACGTAAGGAGGCCAGAATTGAGAGTGTTAAAATAGAGGGAATGAAGAGAAGTTATGAGTAGTTAGAAAGAGAAGGAGAAGGACGCGGCGTGCACCCATGTGGATCGTCGTGAGATGTGTCTCACTTCCTGAAAAAGGAGGAATGAAGAATAAAAAAGATTCTCGGTGTGGTGCAAGACATAGAAACCACCCGAGACAAGAGAGGAAGGAATCGGTCGATACGGTGCCGGCGTGGCAGGGGAAAGGGATGTGTGTCGGGGTGGCGTTGCGGTGCACGAGACATAGAGGTATGACTTGGTAACGCACAGGCGAATCCGCGTTTCTGCCAGTGAACCAATGAGAAGAGGAAAGGTGGTGAAGGGCGAGAGGCAAACCAAAGACCAGAACCATGGCGGCGGTCACGTTGAAGTTAGGCCACCGGGTGACAACTCTTCGGGTGGTGTAATAGGGCCTGAAGCCAGCTGCAACAGCATCCGCGATGAAGAGGGAATGGGAGACATAGAAACAGGAGTAAGATTGGAGGATGAGCGGATCGAAGTGATGCTACGCGTGTCACGCCGATTAGCCAGAGGGTCGTGCCTGGGTGGATCGTGCCGGTACTCGGCCCGGGAACCGAGAGGGAGGGTTAAAACGTCATGGAAATTACAAAGCCTGTCGCGGACTTGCGCGACAACTTTGTCGTTCTGCGTCTGTTCCATTTCATTCCATAAGGCAAGGAAATCCTGCTGCAGTTCAGGAAGTGTATTTCGTATGTCAAAATTGGAAAGCGTTGGAAATATGAATAATGACATGGCGTCGGCCATATCCCAACCTGGACCACCATCCCTCGAAGACTCAAGGAT
Organism: Lactifluus volemus; assembly: GCA_022376515.1. Lineage (NCBI taxonomy): Eukaryota > Fungi > Basidiomycota > Agaricomycetes > Russulales > Russulaceae > Lactifluus > Lactifluus volemus. The sequence goes on along the minus strand of WTXI01000068.1, from coordinate 74,666 downwards.
CTGGCGAGTGATGTGAATCAGGTTAGCAAGTAACACGCTATCATTTCCACGTTCAAGGTAGCGTGGAAGGGAAGGGCCTAATTCGTCCGTAGCAAGCGCAACCCAATCGCTGTCGTCTGCCTGTACTTTGGAAATGATGCCAGCAACAATGCTTTGTGCACATGAACCGATCTTCTGTCCGGTAATTCTTCCCTTGCGTCTCAGGAGATGCCCGATTTCAACGTAACTCAGCGCATCATGCTGGTCCTGAGTGAATATGTGTTCGAAGATTGATGACGTTACACTTGGGAAGCGTATAGTGTCAGCGAAGTTGACACAAACGACGAGTCGGCGCAATTTCTCCGAGACAGTTAAATTGGATGACCAAGTATACTCCAACAACTTCTGCGCGGCCGTCTGAAGCCTCTCGCTTCCCAATTTAGTAATCTTCTGTAGAGGATGGTCGACTATTTTTGACTTGCAAAAGGCGAGCATGTTCTCAAAGAACTGCATAAGGTCAGAATCTTCGACAACAGCCTTGAATAGTCGATCCAAGACGCGGACGTCGCCAGCTGACGATCGTGCCTTGGAATAAACCTACGAACAAACGAAGAATTAGGGTTGACCTGTGAATACATAATGAAAGAATAGAAGGGCCACTTACCATTGCCAGCCAACATAAGATGCCGACATATGAGAAGAGGCAAAAGACTCCAGTAGAAAAGGATACAATGAAGACGGTTTTGTTATAATGGAAGAGGTATACGACAATGCCAGCCCACAAAAGAATCGCGGAAATTTGGGCCATGGCCATTACGACCAAATCCGGCAGGGTATTCAAATCGTAGTCGTTGACAATGACGTCTTGCATCCGCGCTCGATAGTGGGGGCTGTTTTTCAGGGACCGAGTGAATAGGAGGCACTTAGTCAGCCATCGCCGTGTAGATATGGCGAGAATTCCAGTGCAAAGATCGAAAATCAAACTCATGAACAAGAGTGAGTTCGCCCAGATGGCATGTTTCGAAGCAGAGAATGGGGGAGGTCGAGCTGGTGTGGAAGGGCGAGATCCGTTGGAGTCTCCGGGAAATTGAAGTTCGTAAAGTTGCTCGAGATAGAATGCAGACCTTTCCTGTGTGTCTGGTTTGAGGTCCTGGATTGTCACCGTAAGTAATGCCGCAATGATGGCCAAGAACAAGCCCATCTGTAATATTGGCTTGATATTTGCGACCAGGAGAATAAGGGGGCTACGCACGAAGATAATAATCACGTCGTAATACGCTTGCAATGATTTAGCTTTCTTATTGTCTTCCTCTGTCATCTTGCAATACATAGTGAAAAGGGGGTCCGAGCTATCATCAAATACAGGGAATGGGCGGGAATCTAGCGTGCATGTCGGTGGATAAGACTAATGTTGAAACAAAGGTAACATACCTTGGGGGTTCACTTCCTCCTCCCGGTGATAATTGATGCCACTGACATTGAGAGCGTGATGTTCAGGCTGAGACATTGAAGAAATGCGTAGTATGAAGAAAAAGATGGAGTCCATACATGTTGAACAGACACTTTAAGGGGTCATGCTGTAGTAACCACGTTGCAAACATGAGGTATCATAAAGAAGGAATGACAAGCTAGAATCCTGCGCCGATTAGCACACCTGATTCATTCATCAACGGAAGTAGTGGGTTTTTTTTTATATCACACGGGTTGACTCGGAGCACTGCCAGTGAGTACTGAGTACTGAGTGCCGAGAACTTGGCTCAATCGACACGTCGCGTTTGTGACAATCCCGCAGTACCAGCTATCATAGTGTTTCGGCGGCACTAAAAGCAGCTATAGCTGCCAGTGGAGCTGTAAGTCGGCTAAATCGCGAGCCGATTCAGAGCCGAGCCACATGTCACATAGCCGCCCCTTTTAGCCAACTCGGGATAAGCCGGCTTGTTTCCAGCTAAGCCAGCTACTAGTAGACGCAAGCCCCCGCCGCGTCACCCAACCTTCCCCTTGTCTTCCTTGGACTCTCTGGTACCCGTTATAAGTGATGAGAAGGAGGATCCATCAAGTTAGATTAGGTCTGAGATCTCGGGGTCAGCGTCTTGTGTCGTGGGAACTACACCAAACCACTGTATGCAGCCCAGCAGCAATGTGCTCGAAGTTGTGAAATATAAATGAGAAGGTGTACAGATAGAAATCTGGAACGTTCAAGAACACACAGAAAACACCGATCTGTGACTGGGTGACTTCTCTAACGCCGTGAAAGTGCGCTTGGCGTAGAACTAATCAAAGAAAAGAGCGCCCTGCAGGACGGTGGCTTTTCCGGCCCCGAAATGACCGACTGCCAGTGCGCACTCCACGCGTACGCACAGGTATGAAACGTTTGACACGCGATTCTGATGGCGTGCTTCTTTTCACTGGCACCTTGCAAAAAGGCAAGGCCGTCCTTGAAAAGAAGCTGTGTGGAAAACACCCAGAAGCTGCAGCACGAGCCACAAATAGCCTGCGTTCGCGGAACTTATCAATGAGACAGAGGCAGTCACAGAGGGCGTATCGATCACTTACATGATCATGGCCTGTTTATCCACAGTTGGAAAAGCACCACACAGTACGAAGGACATACGAGCTGCAAGTTCACTCTCCGGTGAGTGGCCACTAGACTTTAAAGAGAGAGTTCAGGACCGCAATGTGGCTAACACGACGCTAACACCACAATCGTTTTCTACAGGAAACACGTGTCCTCGGTTCTTTTCATCTATTGCGGGCCGACCGAAGGTGGACATCACCGAGCCCGTGTCTTGGTACCGATCCGTCAGCGATGTGCCCAGGCCCTCACCAGCTTCAGGGCGAGGCTCGCCACACCCACCACTGGATGCGAGGCCCGCCAGCCCAGCCGCCCCATATCATGGATCAGCCTGATCCATTTCGCACACGGCTTGCTGAAGAAGAACGCGGAGCGCGTGCAGAAGCTCGCGCAGGTGAGCAATCACGCCGTCGAGACATATCAACCGATGACAAGTACACGCCCTCGAGGAGTACAGAGAGCAGTCAGTGTGATGTCCAAGCACGACCAGACTCAGCAATCTGCATTCCTTGATCTCAGATAAATTTTGTCGAGACCGAAAATGCGACCTTGCCGCGGCTACGGCGATTGTGATGGGATCTTGAGGGCAGTTTGAGGTGCGTTTCCCACTAGGCTGTCAATGGCATAGAGTTATGTCAAAGTTGCTTCTCCATCCCTTCAGTCTACCTCGTGGTCTCCTTCACTCTTCACTCTGCTCTGCCGTAATGGTTCCCTTAATCTGCCGTGTTTCTTTCGCTCCAAGAGAACGCTGTGGTTCATGTCTCGCTCCAAGTTTGCCAGGCTCAGGTGTAGGAATGTTTGTCTATGATGGCTCTCTATTTGTTGCATTTGACGTTTTCTCGAACAATAATCCTCGAAGGCGCAGGAAATGTTGCGATTGACAGGGAACCGTGCAACAGGAGTGTTAAATCTCGGCTCCTGGTCAGTTGACGTGTTTAGCGACGAGACTACTCGATAGTTACTCTACTTAACTCAACTTCTGAATCCACAAATCAATATTCGACAAAAAAAAAGGAAAGGAGAAGTCGGTAGGTAGACATACAAATCATTCACGCGCTCGACGAGCACGTATCAAGAGTGTAATTGTTCTCCTGCGCAAGTTTCTGCGTGCACTCCAAGTTTGTCACCAAGTCGTGCTCTTGTGCGAACAGGTTTAACCGCCCTATCAGCATTCGGTCGTTTGCTATACCACGTTGAATCCGGAGGTGGTGTTGAGACGTGATCCGCATCCCGCGGATCTGTTAACCATGATTAATGACAATTTAGGTACTGGAGTAGCTCCCTGGACAGTTAGATACACGATTATGGTTGGAATAAAATTGCAATTATTCTGGACATTTACATCTGGTTTGGACGGTATAAAAGAGTGTAGTTTTCAATACATTCACTTCAGTCTTGTTGCCTATGACTGAACACTATCTAATCTCACAGGTGATTACACTATTGTATCGACAGGCAGCAGCAGCGGGAGTCCCGTCCATTGGTGAGTGCAGTGAGCTGGGGCGACCGGGCGACCGGTGTTTGTACCCGCAACTAGTACACCGGTGACTATCCGCGGGACACAAAGTCAGAGTTACCCGGGCGTATAGAGAATTTTGGGACACGTACATCCATATCACCAATCAATCACCGATCAGAACCACTCTTGGACCAAGACTATCCAGAACTCCCGGAAGCATGGTCCTTTCAATTATGCCTGCCTAAAATGGGAATTGTTCAGACCGGGCGGGACGCACTCAGGGGTAGAAGGCAGTCCAAAGGGGAAGTCTGCGGCGTCGTTGGTGAAAGAGATTGGCAAGGACCGCCTGTAATCCGCGGGAACGACGCTCCGCGGGAACGACGACGGAAGCCTAACTTTTCCCGGCTTTGGCAGTAGCATCCAGAAATCGCCAATCATTTGGGCTGTTCCGGTATCGATGAATTCGTTATTTTTGTCCATGAACGTTTTTCTTTTCGCCATTTCCTTCTATCTTCTGCTTCTCGATAAACCGGTCTACATCTGCTTCTACACTTGCTCGATCGTTTGCGTCTTGATATGTGCCTTCATCCATTTTATGCACACACGTGCATTACAACTGTCATTCTTCTCGCATCCCGTCTTTGCAGGTTGTGCAAGAGAAGTTTTTCTGGAAATCGACAATGGAGATCGACGACAACATCCTAGACCAGATATTCGAGGCACTCAGGCCAGAAAACTCAGATCTAGTGCGATTCAGAGACGAGAAGATTAAAATGAAGCTTAAAATGGCAATAAAAACTTAATGAAACGTATTTGGTCATCCAATTCCCTCTCCGATTCGGAAAAGATACGGCGAGTCGTTGCCTGTGTGGAGTTCGCTGATTCTGTACACCTCTCGGACGTAGCGTCGTCAATTCTTCAAGTCATATTCCCCTGCGACCAGCATCAATTGTTAACACTCGTCGAATTGGGGCAATCCTTGCGAAACCGACGTAATGGGATTGGGTTGTGCGCACAAAGCGTTGTAGCTGGCATAAGTTCAAATGTGCGGTCAGGCGACCACCGTTGGATTGCACTCACTGCAGACCAATTAGGGAAATCGGAAGATTCCATTCGGTGATACCTCGAACACGGTCGTGAAAAACTTGTTACTTGTCAAACTGATCCACATCACTCGCCAGATCCTTCAATCCTCTTCCGGGGACGAGTCGGACGACTCGAATCGGGGTTGGGATATGGCCTCCGCGTCGTCAATCATATTACCAACACTTTCAAATTTCGACATGAGCAATACTTTTCCAGGTCTGAAGCGCGACTTTGGTGTCTTGTGGGATGAAATCAATCGGGAAGCTCCGAACAACAGAGTCGCTATAAAGATCCGCGACAGCCTTCGCGGTCTCCGCGATGAGAGCTCACCTCAAAGCGATGGTCTCCCTTCTTGTTGGGAGGAGGTCCGACAGACTCCAGATGGCCGTATATACTATGACACGCGCAGCACGACTTGGATTCCTCCATCCATGAATCCTAGAAACGATGATCTCCCTCCTGGATGGGAGGTTCGACAGACTCCAGATGGGTGCACATATTACATCGATCATAACAAGCAATGCACCACTTGGACCCGCCCATCCGACCCCCCGCCTTATATCGCGCCCCAGACTCCTCCCTCACGGGAGTTACTAGCGTCGCAGCAGGCTCCAAATCATATCAATTGCACCCCCACAATCTCTTCCTCGTCCCACATGAATGTCTAGCCCCTCGAAAGCGATGGCCGTCCTCAGGCCGGTACTTCACAGGCCACAGCTTTTGCCACCACCACTGCCACAGCCAACCCCTTCTCCTACCCATGCCATTTCGGATGTACCTTCTGTTTCTCTCCCTGAGACTGCACGCCCTACTCCCCTCAGCGTGTATCATCATTCTCAAGAACTGGGCCGTAACAATTCAATCGAGATGAGATCACTTGATCACATGGACCCGAAATCGTGACCCGTCGGACCATTCGGCTTGGTCTCTAGGCTTGGTCAAATCAAATTTCAATTTAAACTTGCGATGTTGGCTGTCGCGGAATCGTATGCCATGTAAAACCATGTTTTATGTACCGTATTTCACCGTCTCATCCTTCCTTCGCTTTCCTCGTTTCATCTATGCCTTCTTTTTTATCTCCTTTGTGTCTGCTTCGTGTCCCTGTTTGAGTTTACGTTTACTTTTGTTTACTGGGTACGGCATTCTCCGTGCAAAACGCATCTTCCCTTTGTCCTTGGGACCTCGACTGCCTCGCGCCGCATCTAGGCCCTTAATTTTTGGTTTTTACTTTCTGTTGAGGAGAATCGAGTGCGAGCGTCTTCTGAAGCATATGAGATGCACGCGTCCTCTGAAAATTTCCTTGCTTTCGGTCACGTGTCTCTTTGTAGAGAGTGCCTTTTGACCTTTCGTCTCATTTACGATACACTTTGTGAAAATGTAGTTTTTGTGTCCCAATCTCTGAATCAATAATGAGCGTGCGAAGCGAAAAAATGAAAGGGGAGAGAGATCACGCGAGTGAAGAAAACAAACATCGGGACAATCCGGTTGGGGCCATCCCTTTGCGCTCCTCCCTCGACCTCAGCATCTGCTACAATTCCCCAGCAGTAGCTGTCTCCATCGCCCTCCGTTTCTCACGTGACCCAGTGACGTCATTTGGTGCTACCTCGAACACGGTTAAGGGGAGATTTTTTCTCGCTATGACGCGCATCATTCGCCAAACCTTTGGAAGATCGCGATATGGCTGACATATCGACATTCGTCTTACCGACACTTTCCAATTTTGACAGAAAAATGTTGTGCAGCAGTGGGATGATCTCGGAGATCGATCGAGAGGTACTAAACGATGAAAGTTCTTGCGATGATCCGCAACGACCTTGATCATCTCGGCCTCGTATCGACTCCTCTCCCCCTTGGCTGGGAGGCCCGACGTACTCCACAAGGGCGCATATAATACGTTGATCACAACACGCGCAGCACCACCTGGACCCGTCCGCCCTACTCTCCTCCTCATACCGCCCCTCACACACCTCAGGCTACTCCCTCACGGGAGGTATCACAGCAGTCTTCGTCCCACCTCAATGTAGAGCCCCTCAGGACTAGGAAGTGACGGCCGTTCTCAGGCCGGTACTTCACAGGCCACAGTAGTAGTAGCTTCCGCTGCCACCACCACCACAGCAGCCAACATTGCTGACTCGTCTGGAGAACACCCTACCGTTCCGCTTGACCATATTACTACCAGCGGTTTGGTTCCTGCGAGTTCCCATTTGCTCACGAACGTGTCGAGGCCTCTTCTGCCAATGCCAGCTCGCAAGTACTTTCACGGCCTACTCGTCACGACTCTCACACGGACCCGTCAGCTGAAAATCGTTGTGACCGGTCGGACAATTCCTCGTAGTTCTCCACTTACCCGAACAAAGTTGTTGCCGATGGTGGTCCTTGTAGGTTCAATTTCTTGTCGAGCGACATTCGTTTTCTCCCGGAAATTTTTTCAAACCGTGTTTCACGTCCTCCCTTCTCTCACTTCGTTTCATCCCTTTTCACCCTTGTACCTCAGGCACAGGCCCGCTGCGGCTTCGTGTTACGCTAATGTTTCCTTTGTCGCCTTTTATGTCTGCGTTCCTTGTGACTTTCGATTCCTTGTTCAGTTTCACGTTCATTTTTGTTCGCTCGGTACGGCCCTCGACTGCCTCACGCCGCGTCCATGCCCTTAAATTTATGTGTTACTCCTCGTCTTCAAGTTACGGTTGTACCTGTATGCCATTTCAAATACTTCCAGTTCCAGTTTCCAACGAAATACAAAGTAGGGATACCCTGAGTTGCAAAAGCGAAGACTAATAAGCATGAATACCACAACAGAGGATGTAAGAATATAGGGACTCAAGAGGCGAAGACTCGGATATGAGAATCATTGAAAAGAGAGATCTCGGTTTTGCCCACCCAATCATTCGCACCTTCAGAATCTCCGACAGATTATTCTAATCTTGTCTGTTCAGATCTGCACTGACAAGTGCTCCGCTCAAAAGTTTAGAGTACATCCATTCCAATTTTTCGATTGCCAGTTCCAACGAAGTAGCGAAGCTCTGAGTGCGAAAGCAAGGTAATTCAACCTAAAAAACACATGAACACCACAACAGGGGACGTAAGGGGGCCAGAATTGAGAGAGTTAAATAGAGGGAATGAAGAGAAGTCATGAGTAGTTAGAAGGAGAAGGAGAAGGACCCGGCGTGCATCCATGTGGATCGTCATGAGATGTGTCTCACTTCCTGAAAAAGGAGTGAAAAATAAAATATATTCTCGGCGTAGTGCAAGACATAGAAACCACCCGAGGCAAGAGAGGAAGGAATCGGTCGATACGATGCCGGAGCGGCAGGGGTAAGGGATGTGTGTCGGGGTAGCGTTGAGGTGCACGAGACATAGAAAAGGGCATGACTTGGTAACGCACAGGCGAATCCGCGTTTCTGCCAATGAACCAATGAGAAGAGGAAAGGTGGTGATGGGCGAGAGGCAAACCAATGACATAAACCATGGCAGCGGTCACGTTGACGTTAGGCCACCGGGTGACAACTCTTCGGCAGGTTCTGGGGCAATAGGGCCTGAAGCCCGCCGCAACAGCATCCGTGATGAAGATGGAATGGGAGACATAGAAACAGGAGTAAGATTGGAGGATGAGCGGATCGAAGTGATGCTACGTGTGTCACGGTTAGCCAGGGGGTCAACATCCATGTGCCTGGGTGGATCGTCCCGGTCCTCGGCCCGGGAACCGAGAGGGAGGGCGTCGTGGAAATTACGAAGCCTGTCGCGGACTTGCGCGACAACTTTGTCGTTCTGCGTTTGTTCCATTTCATTCCATAAGGCAAGGAAATCATCCTGCAGTTCAGGAAGTGTATTTCGTATGTCAAAATTGGAAAGCGTTGGAAATATGTTGAGTGACATGGCGTCGGCCATATCCCAACCTGGACCATCCCTTGAAGACTCAAGGATCTGGCGAGTGATGTGAATCAGGTTAGCAAGTAACACGCTATCATTTCCATGTTCAAGGTAGCGTGGAAGGGAAGGGCCTAATTCGTCCGTAGCAAGCGCAACCCAATCGCTGTCGTCTGCCTGTACTTTTGAAATGATGCCAGCAACGATGCTTTGCGCACACGAACCAATCTTCTGTCCGGTAGTATTGTCCTTGGATTTCAGGAGTTGCCCCATTTCAACGGAACTCAGCGCATAATGCTGGCCCTGACTGAATACGTGTTCGAAGATTGATGATGTTACACTTGGGAAGGGTATAGTGTCAGCGAAGTTGACACAAACGACGAGTCGACGCAATTTCTCCGAGACAGACAGTTCCTTGGATGACCAAGTATGCTCCAATAACTTCTGCACGGCCGTCTGAAACCTCTCGCTTCCCAATTCAGTGATCTTCTGTAGAGGATTGTCGACTACATTTGACTTGCAAAAGGAGAGGATGTTCTCAAAGAACTGCATAAGGTCAGAATCTTTGACAACAGCCTTGAATAATCTATCCAAGATGCGGACGTCGCCAGCTGATGATCGTGCTTTGGAACTAACCTGCGAACAAACGAAGAATTAGGGTTGACCTGTGAATACACGATGAAAGAATAGAGGGGCCACTTACCATTCGCCGCCAACATACGATACCGAGATACCAGAAGAGGCAAAAGGCTGCAGTAGAAAAGGATACAATGAAGACAGTTTTGCTATAATGGAAGAGGTATATGGCAATGCCAGCCCACAAAAGGAACGCGGAAATTTTGGCCATGACCGTTATGACCCAAGCAGGCAGGGATTTCAAATACTGGTATTCGTTGACAAAGACGTCTTGCATCCGCGCTCGATCGTGGGGGCTGTTTTTCAGGGACCGAGTAAATAGGAGGCACATAGTCATCCAATGCCGTATCGATATGGCGAGAACCGCAGTGTAAAGACCGATGATCAAACTCATGAACAAGAGTGAGTTTGCCCAGATGGCATATTTCGGAGCAGAGAATGGGGGAGGTCGAGCTGGTGTGGAAGGAAGAGATCCGTTGGAGTCTCCGAGAAATTGAAGTTCGTAAAGTTTCTCGAGATAGAATGCAGACTTTTCCTGTGTGTCTGGTTTGAGGTCCTGGATTGTCACCGTAAGTATTGCCGCAATGACGGCCAAGAATAAGCCCATCTGTGATATTGGCTTGATATTTGCGGTCAGGAGAATCAGGGGGGTACGCACGAAGATAATGATCACGTCGAAATACGATTGCGAGAATTCGGCTTTCTTATTGTCTTCCTCTGTCATCTTGCAATACATAGTGAAGAGGGGCTCCGAGCTATCATCAAATACAGGGAATGGGCGGGAATCTAGCGTGCATGTGGGTGGATAAGGCTAATGTTGAAACAAAGGTAAACATACCTTGGGGGTTCACTTCCTCCTTCCGGTGATAATTGATGCCACTGACGTTGAGAGCGTGATGTTCAGGCTGAGACATTGAAGAAATGCGTAGTATGAAGAAAAAGATGGAGTTCATACATCTTGGGGACAGACACTTTAAGGGGTCATGCTATGGTAGCCACGTTGCAAACATGAGGTAATCAAAAAGAAGGAATGACAAGCTAGAAACCTGCGCCGATTAGCACACCTGATACATTCATCAACGGAAGTAGTCATGGGTTTTTTTTATACCACGAGGGCTGAGCACTGCCAGTGAGTACTGAGTGCCGAGAACTTGGCTCAGTCGACGCGTCGCGTTTGTCTCCAAAACAGCCGCGCAGTACCGGCTATCAAACAGCCGGTTACACCCGTGGCCAGATGAGGAGGAACACGCACTTCTGAGTACAGTACTTCAAATGAAGGGTCTCAAATGATCGAATGATCGAACGATCGAACGATCGAACGAAGGATTAGTATCTGTTCGCTGCAGCTTCCGTGCATCTGTCAATCACAACATTTCGAGGATTATTGTTCGAGAAAACGTCAAATGCAGCAAATAGAGAGCCATCATAGACAAATATTAGTACACCTAAGCCTGGCAAACTTGAAGCGAGACATGAACCACAGCGTTCTCTCGGAGCGAAAGAAACACGGCAGAATAGCGGAACCATTACGGCAGAGCAGAGTGAAGAGTGAAGGAGACCATGAGGTAGCCTGAAGGGATAGAAAAGCAACTTTGACATAACTCTACGCCATTGACAGCCTAGTGGGAAACGCACCTCAAACGGCCCTCAAGATCCCATCACAATCGTCGTGGCCGCGGCAAGGTCCCATTTTCGGTCTGGACAAAATTTATCTGAGATCAAGGAATGCAAACTGTCGAGTCTGGTCGTGCTTGGACATCACACTGACTACTCTCTGTACTCCTCGAGGGCGCGTACTTGGCATCGGCTGATATGTCTCGACGGCGTGATTGCTCACCTACGCGAGCTTCTGCACGCGCTCCGCGTTCTTCTTCAGCAAGCCGTGTGCGAAATGGATCAGGCTGATCCATGACATGGGGCGGCTGCGATGGCGGGCCCCGCATCCAGTGGGTGTGGCAAGCCTCTGCTTTTACGGTGAGGGCCCGGGCGCATCGCTGACGGATCGGTACCAGGACGCGGGCTCGGTCATGTCCGCCTCCGGTCGGCCCGCAAATAGATGAAAAGAACCGAGGTCACGTGTTGCCTGTGTTAGCGTCTTGTTAACATCGTGGTCTTGAAGTCTCTCTTTAAAGTCTAGTGGCCACTGACCGAAGAGTGAACTTGCAGCTCGTATGTCCTCCGTTGTGTGGTGCTTCTCCAACTGTGGTTAAACAGGCCATGATCATGTAAGTGATCGGCATGCCCTCTGTGACTGCCTCTGTCTCACTGATAAGTTCCTCGGACTCAGGCTATTTGTGGCTCGCGCTGCCGCTTCTGGGTGTTTTCTACACAGCTTTTTTTTAAGGACGGCTTTTCCTTTTCGCAAGGTGCCAGTGAAAATAAGTACGCCATCAAAGCCGCGTGTCAAACGTTTCATACCTGTGCGTACATGTGGAGTGCGCAGTCAGTTGATGTCGGGGCCGGAAAAGCCACCGTCCTGCAGGGCTCTCTTTTCTTTAATTAGTTCTATGAAAAGCTCACTTTCATGGCGTTAGAGAAGTTACCCAGTCACAGATCGGTGTTTTCTGTGTGTCCCTGACTCCTTGAACGCCCCATCTGTATCTTCTCATTTATATTTCACAATTTTGAGCACATTACCCTTTTTTGTTATGAGTGATGAGAAGTTGGATCCATCGAGTTGGATTAGGTCTGAGATCTTGGCTCCTGGTTAGTTGATGTGTTAAGCGACAACACTTCTACTATGAGATTGGAAGCTACTCGATAGTTACTCTACTCAACTTTCTTCTGAATCCACAAATCAATATTCGACAAAAAGAAAAGGAAAGCAGGAAAGGAGAAGTCGGTAGGTAGAGGTACAAATCATTCATGCGCTCGACGAGCACGTATCAAAAGTGTAATTGCTCCCCTGCGCAAGTTTCTGCGTGCACTCCGAGTTTGTCACCAAGCCGTGTTCTTGTGAGAACCGGTTTAACCGCCATACTAGCGTTCGGTCGTTTGCTATACCACGTTGAATACGGAGGCGGCAGCAGCGGGAGTCCCGTCCATTGGTGAGTGCAGTGAGCTCGGGCGACCGGGCGACCGGTGTTTGTACCCGCAACTAGTACACCGGTGACTATCCGCGGGACACAAAGTCAGAGTTACCCGGGCGTATAGAGAATTTTGGGACACGCACATCCATATCATCAATCAATCACCGATCAGTACCAGTCACAGGCTGGGCCTCTGCACGGCCCTTGCTCGTGCTAGTAATGCTTGGCTGGTGCAGCATGCCGGGTACTAGTATAGGTTGTCGCTGCCATGTTTAAGTATCACAGAGTACAACTGACGGTTATCACGCGGCCATATGCCTCCGGATGACCACAATGTACGGTTCAACTGAGATCTGCGTTTTGCCCACCCAATCGTTCGCACCTTCAGAAATCTCCGACAGATTATTCGAATCTGGTATGTTCAGATCTGCACTGACAAGTGCTCCGGTCAAAAGTTTAGAGTGCATCCATATCAATTTTTCGATTGCCAGTTCCAACGAAGTAGCGAAGCTCTGAGTGCGAAAGCAAGGTAATCCAACCTAAAATAGATGAATACCACAACAGGGGACGTAAGGAGGCCAGAATTGAGAGAGTTAAATAGAGAGAATGAAGAGAAATTAGAAAGAGAAGGAGAAGGACTCGGCGTGCACCCATGTGGGTCGTCATGAGATGTGTCTCACTTCCTGAAAAAGGGGGAATGAAAATAAAAAAAAGATTCTCGATGTGGTGCAAGACATAGAAACCACCCGAGGCAAGAGAGGAAGGAATCGGTCGATACGGTGCCGGCGCGGCAGGGGTAAGGGATGTGTGTCGGGGTGGCGTTGCGGTGCACGAGACATAGAAAAGGGCATGACTTGATAACGCACAAGCGAATCAGCGTTTCTGTCAATGAACCAATGAGAAGAGGAAAGGTGGTGAAGGGCGAGAGGCAAACCAATGACCAAATCCATGGCAGCGGTCACGTTGAAGTTAGGCCACCGGGTGACAACTCTTCGGCTAGTTCTGGGGTAATAGGGCCTGAAGCCCGCTGCAACAGCATCCGTGATGAAGAGGGAATGGGAGGCATGGAAACGGGAGTAAGATTGGATGAGCGGATCGAAGTGATGCTACGCGTGTCACGGTTAGCCAGATGGTCGTGCCTGGGTGGATCGTGCCGGTACTCGGCCCGGGAACCGAGAGGGAGGGTTAAAACATCATGGAAGTTACAAAGCTTGTCGCGGACTTGCGCGACAACTTTGTCGTACTGCATTTGTTCCATTTCATTCCATAAGGCAAGGAAATCGTGCTGCAGTTCAGGAAGTGTATTTCGTATGTCAAAATTGGAAAGGGTTGGAAATATGATTAATGACATGGCGTCGGCCATATCTGGACCTTGACCACCATCCCTTGAAGACTCAAGGATCTGGCGAGTGATGTGAATCAGGTTAGCAAGTAACACGCTATCATTTCCATGTTCAAGGTAGCGTGGAAGGGAAGGGCCTAATTGGTCCGTAGCAAGCGCAACCCAATCGCCGTCGTCTGCCTGTACTTTTGAAATGATGCCAGCAACGATGCTTTGCGCACACGAACCAATCTTCTGTCCGGTAGTATTGTCCTTGTGTTTCAGGAGTTGCCGCATTTCAACGGAACTCAGCGCATAATTCTGGCCCTGACTGAATACGTGTTCGAAGATTGATGATGTTACACTTGGGAAGGGTATAGTGTCAGCGAAGTTGACACAAACGACGAGTCGACGCAATTTCTCCGAGACAGACAGTTCCTTGGATGACCAAGTATGCTCCAATAACTTCTGCACGGCCGTCTGAAACCTCTCGCTTCCCAATTCAGTGATCTTCTGTAGAGGATTGTCGACTACATTCGACTTGCAAAAGGAGAGGATGTTCTCAAAGAACTGTACAAGGTCAGAATCTTCGACAACAGCATTGAATAGTCGATCCAAGACGCGGACGTCGCTAGCTGACGATCGCGGATTGCAACTAAGCTGCGAACAAACGAAGAATTAGGGTTGACCTGTGAATACACGATGAAATAATAGAGGGGCCACTCACCATTTCCAGCAAACATATAATCCCGATATACAATAACATGCAAAAGACTGCAGTAGAAAAGGATGCAATGAAGACAGTTTTGCTATAATGGAAGAGGTATATGGCAATGCCAGCCCACAAAAGGAACGCGGAAATATGGGACATGACGGTTACGGCCCAAGCAGGCAGGGAATTCAAATCCTTGTATTTGTTAACAATGACGTCTTGCATCCACGCTCGATAGTGGGGGCTGTGTTTCAGGGACCGAGTAAACAGGAGGTTCCTAGTCATCCAATACCGTATCGTTATGGCGAGAACTGCAGTGTAAAGACCGATGATCAAACTCATGAACAAGAGTGAGTTTGCCCAGATGGCATATTTCGGAGCAGAGAATGGGGGAGGTCGAGCTGGTGTGGAAGGGAGAGATCCGTTGGAGTCTCCGAGAAATTGAAGTTCGTAAAGTTTCTCGAGATAGAATGCAGACTTTTCCTGTGTGTCTGGTTTGAGGTCCTGGATTGTCACCGTAAGTATTGCCGCAATGACGGCCAAGAATAAGCCCATCTGTGGTATTGGCTTGATATTTGCATCCAGGAGAATAAGTGGGGTACGCACGAAGATAATGATCACGTCGAAATACGATTGCGAGAATTCGGCTTTCTTATTGTCTTCCTCTGTCATCTTGCAATACATCGTGAAGAGGGGCTCCGAGCTATCATCAAATACAGGGAATGGGCGGGAATCTAGCGTACATGTGGGTGGATAAGACTAATGTTGAAACAAAGGTAAGATACCTTGGGGCTTCTCCGGGTGACAATTGATGCCACAGACGATGAGAGCGTGATGTTCAGGCTGAGACATTGAAGAAATGCGTAGTATGAAGAAAAAGATGGAGTTCATACATCTTGGACAGACACTTTAAGGGGTCATGCTATAGTAGCTACGTTGCAAACATGAGGCAATCACAAAGAAGGAATGACAAGCTAGAAACCTGCGCCGATTAGCACACTTGATACATTCATCAACGGAAGTAGTCGAGGGTTTTTGTTATACCAGTGTCGAGAACTTGGCTCCGAGTCAATTGATTGTCTCGAAGACAGCCCACCAGTACCAGCTATCATACAGCTGGTTACACCCGTGGCCAGATGAGGAGGAACACGCACTTCTGAGTACTTCAAATGAAGGGTCTCGAATTATCGATCGATCGATCGATAGAATGATCGAATGAAGGATTAGTATCTGTTCGCTGCAGCTTCTGTGCATCCTGTCAATCCCAACATTTCCTGTGCCTTCGAGGATTATTGTTCGAGAAAATGTCAAAAGCAACAAATAGAGAACCATCATAGACAAATATTAGTACACCTAATCCTGGCAAACTTGAAACGAGACATGAACCACAGCGTCCTCTCGGAGCGAAAGAAACACGGCAGAATAGCGGAACCATTACGGCAGAGCAGAGTGAAGAGTGAAGGAGACCACGAGGTAGACTGAAGGGATAGAAAAGCAACTTTGACATAACTCTATGCCATTGACAGCCTAGTGGGAAACGCACCTCAAACGGCCCTCAAGATCCTATCACAATCGCCGTAGCCGCGGCAAGGTCCCATTTTCGGTCTCGACAAAATTTATCCGAGATCAAGGAATGCAAACTGCCGAGTCTGATCATGGTCGTGCTTGGACATCACACTGACTGCTCTCTGTACTCCTCGAGGGCGCGTACTTGGCATCGGTTGATATGTCTCGACGGCGTAATTGCTCACTTGCGAGCTTCTGCACGCGCTCCGCGTTCTTCTTCAGCAAGCCGTGTGCGAAATGGATCAAGCTGATCCATGACATGGGGCTGCTGCGATGGCGGGCCACGCATCCAGTTGTGGGTGTGGCGAGCCTCTGCTTATAGGGTGAGGGCCCGGGCGCATCGCTAACGGATTGGTACCAGGACGCGTGCTCGGTGATGTCCGCCTGCAGTCGGCCCACATGGATGAAAAGAACCGAGGTCACGTGTTGCCTATAGAATTGTCGTGTTAGCGTCGTGTTAACATCGTGGTCCTGAACTCTCTCTTTAAAGTCTAGTGGCCACTCACCGAAGAGTGGACTTGCAGCTCGTATGACTCTCGTATGTCCTTCGCGGTGTGGTGTTTCTCCAACTGTGGTTAAACAGGCCATGATCATGTAAGTGATTCGCACGCCCTCTGTGACTGCCTGTCTCATTGATAAGTTCCTCGGACTCAGGCTATTTGTGGCTCGCGCTGCCGCTTCTGGGTGTTTTCCACACAGCTTTTTTCTCAATGACGGCTTTGCCTTTTCGCAAGGTGCAAGTGAAAAGAAGTACGCCATCAAAGCCGCGTGTCAAACGTTTCATACCTGTCCGTACGCGTGGAGCGCGCAGTCAGTTGATTTCCGGGCCGGAAAGGCCGCCACCGTCCTGCAGGGCGCTCTTTTCTTCAATTAGTTCTACGCAAAGCTCACTTTCATGGCGTTAGAGAAGTCACCCAGTCACAGATTGGTGTTTTCTGTGTGTCCCTACTCCTTGAACGCCCCCAGAATTCGATCTGTGCACCTTCTCATTTTTATTTCACAATTTCGAGCACATTACCCTTTATTTGTTATAAGTGATGAGAAGGAGGATCCATCGAGTTGGATTAGGTCAGAGAACTCGGCTCGTTAAGTGACGAGACTTCTACTATAAGATTGGAACCCATAAATAAAATGATTCAACGACACGTCAGAGGGCCAAAGCACAGCTGTAGAGCCTTTCAGCTGATAGCTACTCAATAGTTACTCTACTCAACTTTCTTCTGAATCCACAAGTCAATATTCGACAAAAAGAAAAGGAAAGCAGGAAAGGAGAAGTCGGTAGGTAGATGTACATATCATTCATGCGCTTGACGAGCACGTATCAAAAGTGTAATTGCTCTCCTGCGCAAGTTTCTGCGTGCACTCCGAGTTTGTCACCAAGTCGTGCTCTTGTGCGAACCGGTTTTAACCGCCCTATTAGCGTTCGGTCGTTTGCTATACCACGTTGAATCCGGAGGCGGCAGCAGCGGGAGTCCCGTCCATCGGTGAGTGCAGTGAGCTGGGGCGACCGGGCGACCGGTGTTTGTACCCGCAGCTAGTACATCGGTGACTATCCGCGGGACACAAAGTCAGAGTTACCCGGGCGTATAGAGAATTTTGGGACACGCACATCCATATCACCAATCAATCACCGATCAGTACCTATCCCGGAAGCATGTCCTTTCAATCATGCCTGCCTAAAATGGGAATTGTTCAGACGGGCGGGACGCACTCAGGGGTAGGAAGGCAATCCAAAGGGGGCTGCAAGATTTCAACGAAGCCTGCGGCGTCGTTGGTGAAAGAGATTGGCAAGGACCAAGGGTACTCCGCGGGAAATTGACGACGGAAGCCTAAATGTTCAATGGCGCATGCGAAAGTAAGGTATCCAAATCCACTCACTGGAATAAGCCTGCAGTCCATATATCTCCCACTTTTCCACCTCCAGCTCCAGTGCCGGTGACCGCGTTTTTGCTTTTCTGCTGCATCAGTAAATGGTGCAAAAACTTTTTGACTTTTTGACTTTTGAAGGTGAAAAAGTACAAAAGTAAAAAATCTTGCATTGACCCACATGGGATGGAATATGAATTAAACAACTTTAAGTAAGAAAAGTTTGAAAAGTTTAAATAAGTGTAATAAACTTACCAGCTGTCCGGTTGCACATTGTGGTATTCGAACCCTCAACTTGTGCATGCAGTAATGAAGGCAAACCATCTGTTTACCATTACACCATCGAGGCTGGATCTGTTGGCGGCTCTATGGCTTACTTCAATAGTCGCATAGTCACTTGACTCAGCTGGTTTCTTTTTTTTTTGTTCACCGCTCGCGTTACCTTCCCTGTCGCCTCCCTCTGTCGCGAATCTCGGTCAGGATCGTTTTGGTTTGCCCGAAACCGTTTCTTACGAGTCTCACCACTGCCTTCGCCATCAACAGCGTGGTCCTCTTCCGGTGGTTTTCCAGCGCGTCATCTTTGGGGCACCTCTCTGCTTGTCCTCTTCCTCCTCTTCCTCCTGCTTTGCCTCTGCCTTTTGTGTTGTGATTGTGTTGGAGGGGTGTTGGGACACCTGAAGGGTGCTTCCCTGTCAGGTGTTGCTAGGTATGTTATCTACTCTTCCACTTCACTAACTTCTCTGACTTTTCTGTAGTTTCCTTGCCCTCCCTTTCTTCTCCCTCGTCCCCCTTCGTCCCCCTTCGTTCCCTTCGATGAGGGATGGCTTCGCGTCATCCCTCGATGCTGGAGGGACCCCATCGCACCGCATCGACGTCCTTGGCGTCGGGATCGCGCTGGCGGCGCCGTTGCGACCGCCAGAGCGCCAGACGCCTGGGAGCGATGTGGGGCATGTCCTCCTCTACCACTTCCCCGGCTGCTTCCGGACTCGGAGTTGCACCGCGTCGACATCTTTGGCGTCAGGATCGCGCTGGCGGCGCCGTTGCGACCGCCAGAGCACCAGACGCCTGCGACCGATGTGGGGCACGGCCTCCTCCCCTCTGCCGCTTTCCCCGCCCCTTCAGGATTCGGACTCGCACCGTGTCGATGTCCTTGGCTTCGGGATCGCGCTGGCGGCGCTATTGCGAACGCCAGAGCGCCAGACGCCTACGACCGATGTGGGGCACGGCCTCCTCCCCTCTACCACTTCCCCCGCCGCTTCCGGACTCGGAGTCGCACCGTGTCGATGTCCTTGGCGTCGGGATCGCGCTGGCGACGCCGTTGCGAACGCCAGAGCGCCAGACGCCTGCGATCGATGTGGGGCACGGCCTCCTCCCCTCTGCCGCTTCCCCCGCCCCTTCCGGATTCGGACTCGCACCGTGTCGATGTCCTTGGCGTCGGGATCGCGCTGGAAACGCCGTTGCGACCGCCAGAGCGCCAGACGCCTGCGACCAGCGTGTGGCACGGCCTCCTCCCGGTTTTAGATACCCCTGTCCAACACTAGACTGAGCGTAATGTCATCGTCCCGACCGAGGTCTCTGAGCCAGATCCTCTCGAGATAGCCGATCTACCAGGTGAAGGCGTGAATGTCGTGGTCCCACCCGAGCCGTACTTCCCCACCACCCTCAACCACTCTAGCCCAAAACCCACGCCGCCGCAAGTCCACTCGCCCTGACCCACTTCTGTTGTAGATGGGGCGACTTCCTGATTTAGATGAGGGATGGCCGGGGTGGATATGCCCATGAGTAGTAGTAGTCCCTGAGCCGGGCATGAGGCCAATTTATCCCAGACTTGTATTGTACCCTTTGCTTCTCTGGATTCCCTGCTTTCCTTAGCTTCAGCACTAAGGAAAGGCACTTTTTCACTTTTGACACTGTTATCACTTTTCATGACTTTTTCTACTTGATTACTTTTTGTCAATGTAGTCAAAATAACTTTTTGGTGAATTCTAGGTTCCTTTTGGACTTTCGTGACTTTTCACACTTTTTCAGTCGCTCGAGCTTGGTCGAGCTCGACCGAGCTCGAGCGAGTTCAAAAAAGTTTCGTGCAGGTTTCCTGATGTGGTGTTGATCCGAATCATCGGACGGTTTTCGCTTCGCCCGGTTCGATCAGTCACGTGAACGGAAAGCGCTTGTGATTCCTGGGTCTTACCCTTTTCCACCTCCAATACCAGTTCCACCGCATTTCGAATTTCCATTTTCATGATGAAATGCAGCGGCTGAGGTAGATTAGATAATGCTAGATAAGATAGTGTTCAGTCGATTGTGTAAGAGACTATATTTCATAATCACAATTTACCTAGATAAGATAGCGCTAAGTAACTAGAAATGCCAACATTGTTGGCCTTAACCTTGCTTGCAGGTGGCACTACCATGACATTTTGCCATACACACACACCCATTCAATAATAGCATAACACTAGTAGTATTGATGTATGCCTTAATACCGGACGAACGATTGGAAAAGATGGACGAAATAGCGCAAGCCACCTGGCTCCAATGTCGCGGTGAGTGTCAGAAACCCGCAAAGTTTTTGTGATCACCGTTTTCACAACTTATTGAATTGAATAGATCGTAACAGGTAGTGTTAAGTACACGCGTGGCAGTCACCATAGCCATTCAAATAAGTATTCGAATCTCGTTTGAGTTCTATGTTGAGTAGGTAAGGAGGGGCATGGTTATCGAGCGACGAACGTATGCGGGCCCGCAGGGATGTTTTGTAATTGTGTGGTCAAGTACTATTAGGGGAGTAGAGCACATAGGATAAGCTAAGGCATGAGAGGAAGATGCCCCATGTATACAGGTGCAACTCTTCAGTTGGTCACCGCACTCGCCATAAAATACCTGGTGTTGGTCTTCAAAAATTTGCCACCGATCCCGTGGAGAAGGCTTCGTTGGCTTCGACACTGTTGCACGCGGCGGCCTCGACATCCAGCACAGGCACGCGCGATCGCTGCGGTGATAGATCCTACGGACAGGGCGTGACCCTGACGGGTCACGCCCAGTTCGAAAAGACATGGCAGAAGAGATGGTTGTCGATTCCAGGTCACGCAGACAAAGGTTGGCGATGTGAAGGGACGAGCAGGCGCAGGGTAGCATTGAGGGACCATGCTCATTACTCTAGGCATGTCAGCGCCGTCTGTTTTAACACGCTATTTTGGCAGCAGTACTCACTGAGGCCCTCTTTTCTCCCGTAGTGACTCTACTAGGTCAGAAACCATACCCTGTGCCGCAATTGGAGGCAAGAGATCATCGAGACCTTGCAGACCAAGTACTTTGCACACAGGGTGGGGCACGGACAGGGCGTGACCCTGACGGGTCACGCCCAGTTCGAAAAGACATGGCGGAGGAGAGTTGCTGTGTACCAGATGACAGTTACACCTATAGTTGTTGCACTTCTGTTGGCTGATGAAGGTTGGCGAGGAAGGGTTGAGGAGGCGCAGCGGCGTGACCCTGGCGGGTCACGCCGATGATATCGAACGAAAAAACATACAGGGAACTATGGTGGAAAAACATATGAGAGTAACAGTAACACGTCACAAAACATACTTGTTAAGGTCACCGCATATGTTTTTTTTTGTGCGGAACGAACAGGAAAGGCAGGCTATCGTCATGAAAAAGGACGGAAGGACCTTAAGAAGCTCATCCGAAGGCCAAGAAAGGAAAAGGATGATGTAAGTTAACTACCAAGACCTGTCATCAGCGGGCGTGAATACGGGCGCATAGACCTTGCAAGCAAGGTAAAAGTCGCGTGAGTCCAAATAAGGTAAAAGATGATGTAATCGTAATACTCACTTCAGTCGATGTGTAAGAGACTGAGTGATAGCAGCTGGGAAATGTCCTTTAAATACATAGAAGGAGTGTGCATTGGCCTAGGGCCTCATACAATAGATGTACAATAAACATAATGCCATCATTGTCCTTTCTGAGAGAATAGGGAGCGTGCACAATGGTAAAGAATGTATTAATCAATTATTTACGAATATCTACATTGTACGCTTGGACTGGTTAGATCCGGTCCGTGACACTGTCCGTACTGCCCGGGAATGTTCCCGCGCTACCGGCCCGTCTCAACATTTCAGTTCTGATGCGAGGAGTCGATTGAATACTTTCGGGTTTTTGCTTCTCGAAGTTAAGGCCAACCAAATTCAGAGTCATGTGAGAAAGGAGCGCTTTTGGTTTTGTTTTTCGCTACATAACACGCACAACTTCTATCAAATTATGTGTGTATGGAACATCAGCAAGATGCAAAGTTGCGCTGCCTAGAGCTGCCTAGCGTGACCTAGCGACACTAGCACTAGTACCACCTAGTCACACTAGGTCATTCTAGTATTGAATTGACTTTTCTAGGCACGGCTAGTATTTAATTGACTTCTCTAGGCACATCTAGTATTTGAGCTAGAGCTAGTATTGTGCCTCGTCATGCCAGGTCATGCCAGGTCATTCTAGAATTTAATTGACTTCTCTAGGCACAACTAGTATTTTGAACGAGATCTAGTACAGTATTGTACTGTACATAAATGGATGAAATCAGAGGATGCTAGACTGCCCAGGGGCCGGCCCTGCCATCTCCCCTCGCTGCCACTGCCGCCATTATATTTTTGACGCGGTCGTTGTTGTCCCGCGACTCCCGCTGCTGCCGCCGTTGCTGTCCCACCGCCACTGTCCCGACACTCCCCCGCTGTCCTGACACCACCCACGCTGCCGTTGCGCACCACCCCTGCAACCCGCCCCGCCCCACCGCCACATATCCCCTCTACCACGTGCGAGTAACCTCGGGCTGGACCAGGCTGCCCTGTGGGTAAGGCCGGGCAGGACGGCACAGAAAGAGAGTGGCCCGTGCACGCAATAGCACCAAGTCACTGGCGTCAGGGGCTCGGACGGTTGCAACAGCAACGCCCGAGCAACCGTGACGCCAATGGACCGTCTACACGGTGGAAGCGGCGCCCCTCCGTGTCAGTGGGTGGATGCGAGGCCATCCCTCAAAGGGGAGGCAGGGGGACAACAGGGAAAAAGGAAATAAAAGAAAATACTGTAGAAAAAGGATTAGCGTGAAAAGTGAAAAAAAAAATCACGACGCATTGGTGGACCATGCAAACGGGCCACAGCAGTCACAGCAGCGAGGGGAAGACGATGACATTGACAGACGGGTGGCGGCACCAGAGGGCGGGCGACAGCGAGACGACGCGACGCGATGACAGAGTGTGGGCAACAGATGACACGAGACGACAGAGGGCATGCGATGAAGGTGATGGCAGAGGCGATGGTGGAATAGACAGCGGACGGGAGGAAGGGGAGGCATGCACGAAAGTTCAAGTGTTCACACATTCACCGTTCACCGGTTCGGCGGTTCAGCGCTCAGCGGTTCACCCCAGTTGGATCTCGACTTGGAGAAATTGTCGGTCTGCCCAAACTCCGCCCAAACTCCGAGTGGAATTCAACAGATGCACATGACACTTTATTTGCGTTGATTTATCTGTGTGTTTGCTTGTTGTGCATTAGTTGATTTCGTCTCTTGTTGATTTTCTTCGCTGCCACGCCGTCTCTTTCTCTTCACTTCCATAACCCCCTGCTAGCTTCTGCCTTTCTGAGTCAATGGCTCTACATTGGCTCTGTTTTCATGCCAAGGAGGATCCATTCTCTCACAGGTAAGGCCTCTAAATCCTTTGTCTCAGAGATACTTGACTGATCGTGTCTGTTGGTTGATTTTTCCCCGCCACTGCCATATCTTTCTGTCGAGACCTTGGGTTTGGTCTTTTGGGGCACGCTCAACCCCCAGGTCACGATATGTCAATACTCAAGCACTGGCCGGCTGCTGAATGGACAAGGAGGGTGTTACGACTTCTATTCCAGTCAGTACAAGAGTCCCTTTCTTTATGAAAAGGAATTCTGATTGAAATCCTTATTATCCTTGCCGGAGGTCCGATGAATCCTGTCCTGGTCACGAAGCGCACGAGGTGCGAGGCCGTCCTCGATGCTTCTCTTCTGTCGAATGACAGTCCGGCTCGGATTCCTCGCCGGCGGGGAAAGCCAGTTCCCTCTTCTATAATGGTCGCACCATCAAGCCGATGCCCAAATGCATCAAATTCTAATCTTCTCCCAGCGCACCGTGGCTGATGGTGAGAATCCCTCCCGAATGTCTGTATCGCAATGTCCTTTTCAGTTTCTCAACTCATGACATCATCACAACCAGTCATTGCCGCCACCTCTTCCGGCGCCGGCAGCGCAAGCTGGTAACTTGGGAACGAGTCAACATTGAGCTCTCAAAAGGTATCGTCCGTGCATTTTGCAGACTGCTCAACACTACTCAACAACTTGAACCTCCAGATGGTAACCTCTTACCCACTCTCCTCACTCTCGGTAGCTGAGTTTTCCTTGTGGCGGCGGCGTAAGAGGCGGTGACACAGTCGTTCTCCTGACATCGTCAGTTCTTCAAAATATGACACTTGATCATGATTCACTGGTGGGAGCGACAGCGCTGTCAATGCTGTAATCCAGTCACAACACCACCGGCGGTGGCAGTTGAGATGGCTCCCTTATTGGTTGCTCCGGTGAGCACTGTAGTATTAAATCTGTCTCAGGCGCTGAATCATACTCCAGGGTGTTTACCCAACGCTTATCATCATCCTCGTCAGTGCGCAGAAGAGTCCTGTTGATTACTGCTTGGCCCACATGAGCAGAATGGTGTTTGCAAAGCCACCTTTGTTATGGTGCTTGACAAGATGTGTTGGGCTGATTGACATGTCGCCCACTCACTGAACGGGACGCACGCTATTTCGGCACCATGGAGGGCACGATTCAGTGGGAGGGGAAGGGTGGGTTGATGAAATTACTGTTATGTATAATGTATTATTTGTAGCTTCGTGAATATAGCTATTTTATGTGAACTGGAACTAGGTGTGAAGAACTGGTACTAGGTGTAAAACTAGATCTAGGTATGAAACTAGAGCTAGTCAAGAAACTAGGGCTAGTTGAGAAACTAGAGCTAGTTGAGAAACTAGGGCTAGTCGAGAAACTAGAGCTAGTCAAAAAACTAGCAGCACCTAGGGCTAGTTTCGTTACTAGAGCATGACAAGTTCCCTAGAGCTAGTACAGAAACTAGAGCAACTAGAGCAACTAGCCGGTACTAGCCGGTACTAGTGGTACTAGCTCTAGGTCGCTCTAGTAACACCACATCTTGCTGATGAATATGCTCAAAATGTGGTACTGGAGTCTGTAGATTAAGTCATTTAGTGATTAAGCAAGAATCAAGTGAGAGAATCGTGAACCAGCGCCGGCCCAAGCTCAACTTGGGAGCGACTTTGCTAAAGTTCGGCTGAGCTTCATCAGCTAATCGGTTCAGTTCCCATCACGTTAAGGCGAGAAGCAGAAGCTACCTGCAGAGTGGTCAGAGAGGGCAGATATGTCCATTGGGAATGTGCAATCGTGGGAACAGAGTGAAGCGACTATAATAAAACGCATCGTTGATGCGGAATTTAGCGTGTTTCTAGACCTAGGTAGGCACGACGGAGGGCACGACAAACAGCGATGGTCCGCTGCCTGTACAGCACAATTTACAGACCCCTTTTAAATCGAATACATTTCTGCCTCCCAGTAAGTGATAGCTATGGGTGTCTAAGGACGTAAGGCATCAAAAGAACGGGACGCGATGGTAAAGTTACGAACTCGAGGACACAACTATCACGAGTCACGGGGCAAGTGAGGTACGTCAGAAGTGAGTTAGTGAAACAGAAAGAAGCACAATGCTCCGCCCAGACCGTGGTCGTATGAGATTGGAACCGGAATGCAAACGGGAGTAACACAAAGAAAGTAGAAAAGACAGACATATAGCGATCGAAACTAAATGGGGGTGCAGAAAGTGAGTAGCAGATTCAAAGACAATGATGGGACATAGTTGTGGCATGAAGCCAGAGACAGCGGGACTGAGCCCAAGGCACACACGCAACGGTGCGAGAGCCCCAGGGTGTGGAAAGGAATCCATGGCCTCATGGGAGTGACTGGGGCTGACGGGTCGTGAGGGAGAAGTCGAAACGACACAGACGGAAGGGGAGAAGGATGCGGGCAAAAGAACAGGAAAAGTGGGTTTTGGAGGGTTGACCTTTCACTATAAGCGGTGCTGCCTGCTTTTTAGGTGGCAATGGAAGTCACGGCCTGTGAAGTACCGGAACGGCCGCCGTTTTGGAGAGGCGAGGCAGTGGGGTGTGACTGGGACGATATAGTGGCTGTGGTGAGGCGTTGGGTCCCGTCAGGTAAAACGGGGTTGTTTGGGCGTGTCCAACTAGTGCTGCGTGTGATATAGTTGACGTAGTATGTTTCCCCGTGCGGATTGTGTCGGACTTTTATGAAGGAAGGGAGATGACTGCCACCAGTTTCGAGGTCGTAGAGACTATGAAGCTTGTCGCGAATCTCCATAGCATTGATAGTTCCCGTTTCCGCCTGTCGATCGATTTCATCCCATAAGACGGAGAAGTCGTGCCGCAGTCCAGGAAGAGCCCTTCGGATGTCAAATTTGGAAAGGGCTGAAAATATGCGTGAGGAGGCGTTAGCCCTATCCAGACGCAGACCCGGATCATCCACCAAAGGGTTGAGGATCTGGCGAGTGATGTGGATCAGGTTGGCAAGTAACAAGCTGTCATTGCCATGTTCGAGGTAGCCCCGAATGACGGTTTCCGATTTGCCCAATTGATTCGCAGCGAGCGCAACCCAATCGTTGTCGTTTTCCTGTACGTGTGAGATGATGCCAGCGATAATTATTTGAGCACATAAGCCAATCTCATGTGGCTTGCTATGGCCTTGGTTCTTCAGGAAGTGAGCCAGTTCAACGGACTGCAGCGCGGCATGCGGGTCGCGAGGGAATGTATCTTCGAGGATTGACAACATCGCATTCGGGAGGGGTGTAGCGTCGGCGACCTTCACGCAGGCGGCTAGTCGCCGAACTTTAATCGACTTGGGGAGGGAATTGGATGTCCAAGTGCGTGCCAATAAACCTTTGACAGTCGTGTGGAGCTTCAACTTGGCGATCATGTCTTGAGGTTCGACGACCCGTGATGATTTGCAGAAGCCAGGGATGCTTTCAAAGAATCGCACAAGGTCGGAATCCTTAATGGTAGCCTTGAATAACCGGCCCAGGACGCGGTCGTCGATCTCCTTTGTCGATCTCCATAAACGAAACTTGAGCATAAGCGATGAGGGTATGAAGAATGAGAAGAGCGACAGATAGAATGCACTTCCCCGCTCAACAGGCATAAAGACAATGAATAAATATATGGCGACGCAAATGCCCGCGCAAATATAGACAGAGTCATAGACATCTGGGTCGAGTTTGTAAAGATAGAGGAGAAGGCCGCAAAAAAAAAAGCCCGTGGAGACAAATAATGAGATCATTGATGCCCAAACAGCATAAGAAATGGGCGAATTCTGGAAGTCGTTGACAAAGGCTTCACGCAACCGCGCTCGGTCGTCGGGGTTGGACCGCGGAGAGCGAGTAATGAAAAGGTATTGACGTGTCGCTCGTTGGACGAATAGAGAGAATAGTGCGGCCAAAATATTGAGACACAAGCTCATGAGAAGGAATGCATTCACCACGTTGGTGAATAGGGGAACAGAGAAGGGAGTAATTTCAGCTGCGGAAGAAGGCCGTGTACCGTTGGAGCTTTCACCGAATTGAAGCGCATACAAGTGCTCAAGGAAAAACGCCGACCTATCCTGTGGGTTCTCCTTAAGGTCTTGGACTGTGACGGCGATTAATGCAGTAACGGCAACAGAGAACAAACCCGTCTGTAACATTGATTTGACGTGTGAAGAGATGTGAAAAATGCCACTGAGGTGCGTACGAATACAAGGATTCCGTCGGCATCCTTTTGCCAGCGTTCTGCCCTCAGTTTGTCTTCTTCATCTGTCATTTCGTGATACAATGAGAAGAGAGGCCCGGAGCTGTCGCCATCTTTCTCTGCCTGCCTTGCTGCCTCGGCAGTACCTGGTATAGTGCCGGGGGCAGACAGCATACTGCCTTCAAGTTTGCTCTTCGTCTCCTCTTCACCAGGAACGGTGACGGCGAGGTGTTCAGTTGGGGACATTGGAGAAATGTGTGGTATGGAAAGGAAGAAGAGGGTACTATGTCCTGGTGAGGCACTTTAAGGGGGCGTTGTTGACATGAGGCAGCTGATGGCCCTAATTAGCAGCGGGCGCTCGCCTACACTGACATGGCACACGTGGACCATTTAATTTATCTGATAATCTGATCAGACCATTCGTTCACTTTGGACCTTTTTCTCAATTCTTGCTCAATCACCACAAGATTTGACGGGCTAGCCATGTCCAGTACCCATTTATAAGTGTCGTGGTATGCAGAATTTATGTAGCGAATACTGGAGTGTCTGAGTAAGTCCGTGACGGCCGATAAGATAATCTTTAATCTTAATCTTAAGCGACCATCAATTTTTGAAACAGACCATGCCAGTAACGGTCGTAGAGCTTCCCATTCTCACGGTCGAAACAGCATCAGCGCGCATGGTATACAAATAGATCTCAGATCTTTTAACCAAGTTGGATGAATAAGGTTCGAGCCCCGTCTGCCGAGACTAATACACCGATACAGATATAGGCAAAATCGTCCACCCTAGTTTTTACAGGTAGCAAAAAAAAAGGACCTAAGGTAGACCAAATCCATATCCATCTAATGTTGCGTGATTTTGCGTGACAATCTAAAGAATTTCAAACTGTAATTACTATGATCACTTTACAAGAAATCAATGACCCAAGAAAACTTTCTTTTTATGTTTCGCAAATTTCAGGGGTTTCACTTTTTCAAGAGATGAAGCCAAAGAATTGTTGTTTAATAAATACTATGGATTCAGGCAAATTAAACAGTATAAGGCCCAATGTGGCTGCGTGTGTGTTGTCGTGTTGCCACAGCTGAGTCTGAATTACTAGCAGGGAAACTAAAACATGTATATTTATATAAGAGATATTGGGCCAGATACCCAGCCAGATAGATCAGTGGTTAGAACGTCCGACATGAATATCTCTGTCTCAGGAGTGACCTGGGTTCGAATCCAGCCATGTCATGTTTCTTAAATAGCATGTAGCTTGTTTTATAGTACATAAAACTGTTACTTGACATTTTGTTAATAGTGTAGATGCAATCAAGGGAATTTAGAGAGCACATTGCCCATTTTTTGATTGCAAGTTGTTATTGCAATCACCAGAAACCAGATTGAGCAATGTGGTAATGATTACATACACGGTTCGCATGATCGCGGTCTGTTTCACGTGCCTCTGCTAACCCACCTGTCACACATCAGTCACGGACCTGAACATTGGTTGAGTATGGATTTGGTCTACCTTACAATTGAACTGAAAGGACATCAACAAGTTAGTTGAGACTAAGCGAGATTATCTATGGCCACAATTTTCAGACGACGGATCTGACTGGTGTACCATGGAGCGATTCCATTCCAATTAGAATGTTCACGTTATCAGCACCGGAATGCGCCACGAGGGGTGTAGTGCCTGCAACGTGAGGGTGAAAGAAACAGACTACTCCTGGAGTCGTGGGGAAGGAAAAGATGTGACCATCACGGCAGGCACGCTGTTAATGTTAGGTCGTTCGAACGGTAGTGCACTCTGTGGACGGGGTGTTGACAATGTTGCTTGTTGTTGGGGTGGCACTCAAAACTACGACCTGTGGGGTACCGGAACGGTCCTGGCCTCCGAGAGGAGTGGGTTCGATCGACGCAGCAGCCGTGGTGGGGCGTCGCGCTGCTTCAGGGATACCGCCAGGTGGAGTGTCGCCAGCCGGTTCGGCGGTGATATGACTTGAAATTGGAATGAGAAGGGGAGGAAGGGAAAATGAGAAGACTGATAATCAAGCGCCGTCGTGCGAAATAGGGAGGGAAGTAATAGAATGCGTTTGAACCATCTCTTCGACCTCCTCGCGGACAGAGTGAAGGATCTGGTGAGTGATGTGGGTCAAGTTGGTGAGTAATACGTTGCCATTACCACGCTCGAGGTAGTCCCGAATGACGCCTTCGGATTTGCCTAATTGATCCGCAGCGAGCGCAACTCAACGATTGTTGCGTTCCTGCACGTTTGAAATGATACCCGCAACTATGCTTTGCGCACACAAGCCAATCTCCCGCTGCGTGCTATCGCCTTGGCTCCTCAAGAAGTGGCTCATTTCAACTGACCGCAGCGCATTATGTCGATCTCGGGGGAATATATCTTGAAGGATTGAGAATGCTACACCCGGAAGGCGTACAGAGTCAGCAAAGTTGACGCAGACGACGAGTCGCCGCATTTTCTCCGAGTCGGAGAGAAGATTCGATGACCAACAAGGAGGCTTAAATTTATCCATCGCCATAACGATATAGCCAAAATTGCGGTGGAAATGTTGAGACACAAGCTCATGGATAGGAGTGCGTTCACCCAGATCGCGTATTTCGGAGGTGAGAAGGTGGCTGAGCAGGGGTGGAAGGGCGGGGCGTGTTGGAGCCACCGAGAAATTGAAGCTGACAGATATGCTCAAGGTAGAACGCGGGTCTTGTCGGAGGACTTGCCATGTCACCGAAAGTACTGTTGCAACGGTGGCTGAGAATAAGCCCATCTGTAAAATTGACTGGAGTTTTGAAAAGTTACATAGAATTTAAAAATGAAGCACGCACAAGGAGAATGAGCGTCTCGGCATTTTTCCGCAAGAATTCAGCGTTCTTATAGTCTTTCTCTGTCGTGCACTACATTGTGAAGAGAGGCCCCGAGCTATCAGAAATTCGGGCACGAGTTCCTGATTTTGAACCATCTGAACGCCGTTCGGGGGGGAAGAATCTGGTGTACAGTTGATGGTGACATGAAGTGGGATTAACGTTGAGTGGAAGGTAACATACCAAAAGCTTTCCGCTTGTGATCAGTTATCCTGACTGTCTGGTGTTCAGGGTGCGACATTGGAGGATATACAAACAATTCGTTCGGATACGTACGCGCTGGACGCCGCTGGTTTGGGCCAACTGGGTCACGTGACAATCGCAGATAGTAATAATAACTTATTACGCGTATGAAGAGGACACATTGAGTTGGGTGAGAGGGTCTGAACGGCATCATGGATCCCGACCTCTAGTCAGTTGAGGTGTGGCACGACTAGTACTAGTACTACCCTAACGTTGGAACTCTCAACAGAACGATTCGATGACCGCATGATGTAAGGAAGAGTTTCAACCGTCTTGCATGCAAGTGGGATCTCCACGACCTTATACAGTACAACATTGGTCAAATTTCATAGCGAAATTAGACACTCTCATATATAATATTCGCTACACTGATATGATCAAACAAAATGGACGGGAGGGCACAGGATGGTGAGGTGATAAGAATTTGAAAAGGGAATGTGAACGAGAGGAGACACTGTAACACCACAAAAGTAAAAGATGGTTTCTTTGTACAAGAAATGTGCAATAATACCATGGGCGGCATAAGTTCTGCAACCTTGCCAGTTTTGATAAGTTAACTCATGTTATATGCACCACAGTGGGATGAGCATCAGCAATGACTGATGCTCATCCCAATACGGTGTCACAAGAGTTAACTTGTAAAACTGCCAGAGTCAACACCCTCCACAGCTTAGTGTAAACTTTAAAAATAAGACTTACGAAGACCATCAACAAATCGAGACTTTCGCCTTGCTTCGATCGACCATGAGGGGACTAAGCGGGAGGGTCCAGAGCTGAGAGATCCAACTGGCGTGTACGAGGGAGCGGATTCATTTCAACTGGATCGTTCATGTCTTGAGCATCGTGGTGTGCGATGACAGATGCAGTGCTTGTAACGTGAGGACCAAAGATAGAAGCAACCTCTGGAGTGGTAGAAGGGACAGCAATGTTACCTGCTTTCGCCCTGGCAGCAGAAGTTACTGCCTGTGAAATATCGGAAAGACCTTGGTTCGCGAGAGAAGGAATGGTGCCTGACGACGCAGAGGCTGCCGTGGGACAGCGCGTCACTTCAGGAATACCACCAAGTGGCGACTCGTCGGCAAGAGCTATGGCGATATGACCTGGGGCAGGCAAGAGGGACTGAGGAGAAGAGGTGGTAAGAGAGGTGATAGTGTCATTCCCGTCTACCGGCCTGTGGACAGGAGAAGTCGAGTCAGAGGGATTGGGTGGGGTTGTCGGAGTCGAGCCTTGAGTAAAGGTGTTGTAAACATTGAACAGACTGTCGCGGATCTCCTTAAGAACATTGTCGTTCGGCGCCTCTCCGATTTCTTTCCACAAGGCAAGGAAATCGCGCTGCAGTTCAGGCAGCGTATCTCGTACCCCAAATTCGGAAAGTGATGGTAATATGGATGATGACGCAACAGCCATGTCCCGATTATCCTCCAAAGAGTGAAAGATCTGTCGAGTGATGTGGGTCAGGTTGGCAAGTAACACGTCGTTATTGCCACGTTCGAGGTAGCCCCGAATGACGTCTTCCGATTTGCCTAATTGATCCGCAGCGAGAGCAACCCAACCATCGTTGCTTTCTTGCACGTTGGAAATAATGCCAGCAACGATGCTTTGGGCACACAAACCAATCTCCTGTTGGGTGCTATTTCTTTGGCTTCTTAGGAATTTCCCCATTTCAACGGATCGGAGGGCGTTATGCTGGTCCCGAGGGAATATGCGTTTGAAGATCGACAACGCTACATTCATGAGGCGCACAGCGTCAGCGAAGTTGACGCAGGCGATGAGTCGCCGTGTTTTCTCTGAGTCGGAGAGGAAATTGGATGACCAAGTACGTTTCAATAATTTCTCCGCGGCATTATGCAGCTTCTCGCTTCCCAGATTAGTAAACTTGCGTACGGGGTCATCGACTACTGATGATCTGCAGAAGCCAGGGATGCCCTCAAAAAATTGCAAGAAGTCGGAATCCTTAACGAGAGCCTCGAATAGCTGGTTTATAACGCCGCCATCAATCCTCGGCGACCATGCCGGGATTTTAGCCTGCGAATAAACCAGAAATTAGGGTTGATCTGCAAATACACGATGAATGAACGGAGAACCTTATTCATAAAACACATAAGATAACAATATGCCAAAAAGCAAAGGAATCCGCAAAGAATGATGGAGCCAAAGACCGCTTCGTTGAGATAGAGGAGATATATGGAAACGCCAACACATGAGAAACATACGGAAAGGTATGTCGTGGCCATTAATATCCAATTCACCGGGGAATTCGGCGCATGGTATTCACGGCTCATGACTTCTTGCACCCGCGCTCGGAAATGGGGGCTGTACCGCGACGACTCTATAACCCAGAGGCTATAAGTCAACCATTGCCATATCAATATCGCGACAATTGCAGTGAAAAGGTTGAGACACAAGCTCATGAAGAGGAATATGTTCGTCATG
Organism: Lactifluus volemus; assembly: GCA_022376515.1. Classification (NCBI taxonomy): domain Eukaryota; kingdom Fungi; phylum Basidiomycota; class Agaricomycetes; order Russulales; family Russulaceae; genus Lactifluus; species Lactifluus volemus. Next base: position 41,166 of record WTXI01000068.1, on the reverse strand, counting down.
ATGGCATGTATCGGAAGAGAGAACGGAGGGAGTTGTGCGGGGGAAGAAGGGCGAGGTGCATTGGCGCTTCCAATAACTTGAAGCTTATAGATATTCTCGAGATAGAATGCAGACGTATCCTGTGGGTCTTGCTTGAGGTCCTGGACTGTCACCGTAAGTAATGTCGCAACGGCGGCAGAGAACAAGCCGGACTGTGTCATTGACTTGATATTTGAACCAGTACGGAAATTATAATAAAAATGAGGTGCGCACGAAGATCATGAGCGACTGAGCATTTTCCCGGGCGAATTGAGTCCTCTTATTGTCATGATTGTTCTTCTTTTCTGTTAAACAATACATGGCGAAGAGAGGCCCCGAGCTATCAGCAAATTCAGGCTCCTGTTCCTGATTCCGCACCGAGCTTCGGTCGGTATCTAGTGTACACGTTGGCCCGGTGGTGAAATTAGATAGGATTAGAAACTAACATACCTCGGCGATTTGCCCCCTCGTGATCAGTTTCTTTGAGATTCTGGTGTTCAGATTGAGACATTGGTGGATAAAGGTAAGAAGAGGTTTGTACGTTGTTGGGCTCGGACTCGGAGGCCCTCGCCTCTTCCTCGTTTACGTCAGCTGTCAATGGACCATGTGCTAAACTGAAGAGGCGTAAGGAGTGGGCGCCGTAATCTAGACTTTCTGGTTTGGCGTTCCCCTTGTTTTTGGCTGCCTCATGTCTGTAACGTGGGAATACAACATGACCTCCTTATCACGTCTGTTCAGAACCACGGTCTTCTTTTCAATTCTCCAATGTCTCAGCCTGAGCCTGAACACCACACTCTCCACATGACTGATCCGATTCACTGGCATGAGGACCTTCCAGGTAAGTTACGGTTTCATTTATCTCAACACTAGTCTTATCCACCTAGATGCTGCCCCATACCCCGTATTCAATGATAGCTCGGAGCCCCTCTTCACTATGTATTGCAAGATGACAGAGAAAGACAATAAGAAAGCCGAATTCTCGCAAAAGTATGCCGAGGTCATCATTATCTTCGTGCGTACCCCCCTTATTCCCCTTGCCGCTTCAAATATCGAGCCAATATCACAGATGGGCTTGTTCTCAGCCGTCGTTGCGGCATTACTTGCCGTTACACTCCAGGACCTCAGACCGGACACACAGGAAAAATCTGCATTCTACCTCGAGAAACTTTACGAACTTCAGTTTCCCGGAGACTCCAACAGTCCTCTCCCTTCCACCCCAGCTCAACCGCCCCCGTTCTCTCCTCCGAAATACGCCATCTGGGCAAACTCGCTCTTGTTCATGAGTTTGACTTTCGATCTTGGCACCGCGATTCTCGCCATATCGATACGGCGATGGATGACTAAGAGCCTCCTGTTTACTCGGTCTCTGAAAAACAGCCCCCACGATCGAGCGCGCGTGCAAGACGTCATTGTCAACGAATACGAAGATTTGGATGCATTGCCGGCTTGGGTCGTAAGGGTCATGATCCATATTTCCTTGTTCCTTTTGTGGGCTGGCATTTCCATCTATCTCTTCCATGTCAGCAAAGCTGTCTTCATCGTATTCTTCTCTTCTGGATTCATTTGCTTCTTCTTATATGTCGGCGTCCTATGTTGGCTGCGAAGAGTAAGTGCATCCTATAGGCCCCCTCTATTCTTTCGTGTATTCACAGGTCAACACTAATCCCTTGTTTATTCGCAGGTTCGTTCCAAGACGCGATCGGCAGATAGCGACGTTCGCGTCTTGGATCGATTATTCAAGGCTGTTGTCGAAGATTCTGACCTCGTGCAGTTCTTTGAAAACATCCTCGCTTTTTGCCAATCAAAAATAGTCGACGACCCACTACAGAAGGTCATTAAATTGGGAAGCGAGAGGTTTCAGACGGCCGTGCATAAATTATTGGAGCATGCTTGGTCATCCAATTTCCTGACTGTCTCAGAGAAAATGCGCCGACTCGTCGTCTGTGTCAACTTCGCTGACACTATACACCTCCCAAAAGTAACGTCATCAATCCTCGAACACGTATTCACTCAGGACCAGCAGGATGCGCTGCGTTCCGTTGAAATGGGGAATCTCCTGAGACCCAAGGACAATACTACCGGACAGAAGATTGGTTCATGTGCGCAAAGCATCGTTGCTGGCATCATTTCAAAAGTACAGGCAGACGACAGCGATTGGGTTGCGCTTGCTACGGACCAATTAGGCCCTTCCCTTCCACGCTACCTTGAGCATGGCAACGATAGCGTGTTACTCGCTAACCTGATTCACATCACTCGCCAGAACCTTGAATCTTCAAGGGATGATCCCGGCGGTCGACAGCATTTACTTCTACCTGACGCCTCATCACACATATTCCCAACACTTTCCAATTTTGACATTCGAAATACTCTTCCCGAGCTTCAGCACGACTTTCTTGCCCTGTGGAACGAAATCGATCAAGAAGCACCGAACAGCGCAGTTCTTTGGAACATTCGCGACCATCTTCGTCATTTCCACAACATTTTAACCCAAGGTAACGGTCTCCCTCTCGGATAGGAGGTCCGGCACGCCGATCCGCTCAACGTCAACGGGTGACACGCCCAACGTTAAAAACTTAATCTTCTTCATCTTCCAACATTACTCCTACTCCTATCTCCCCACAAAGTCCTCCTCCCTCATATATATTGCCGTAGAAGGCTTCAGCTTCTATCACCGCAGTGTCTGCTGAAAAGTTGTCTCCTCAGGCTGAAGGTCTTAAATCACCGTGACGGCGGCGCTAAAAAGTCGTGCCTTTTTCCATTCTCCGTGTAACGACACCTGGCCCTTACCGGCTTACCCTTACCCCTGCCTCACCGACATTGTGTCGACCGAATTCCGTAATGGTCTTAGTATGTCTCGTGTTTTCGTTTGTTCCTGCTTTATGACATTCTCTCCTGCACCATCTTTCTTCCTCACTTGCCTCGAGTGCGCTTTGCGAGTCATCAATGTTTTCGTGTTTCTCTTTTCAATGATTCTCAGATCCGAGTCTTCGCCTCCGAGTCCGATATTCTTACATCCTCTATTGTGGTATTCACGTTTGTTAGGCTTTGCCTTTGCAACTCAGGGTATCCGTACTTTGTATTTCGTTGGAAACTGGAACTGGAAGTATTTGAAATGGCATACAAGTACAACCGTAACTTGAAGACGAGGAGTAACAGAAATTAGAGGGCATGGACGCGGCGTGAAGCGGTCGAGGGCCGTACCGAACGAACGAAAATGAACAAGGAATCGAAAGGCACGAGGAACGCAGCAGACATAAAAGGCGACAAAGGAAACATTAGCGTAACACGAAGCCGCAGCGGGCCTGTGCCTGAGGTACAAGGGTGAAAAGGGATGACACGAAGTGAGAGAAGGGAGGACGTGAAACACGGTTTGAAAAAATATCCGGGAGAAAACGAATATCGCTCGACAAGAAATTGAACCTACAAGGACCATCATCGGCAACAACTTTGTTCGGTTACTACGCGGAATTGTCCGACGGGTCACGACGATTTTCAGCTGACGGGTCCGTGTGAGAATCGTGACGTAGGCCGTGAAAGTACCTGCGAACTGACACTTGCAGAAGGGGCCATTGAAACGTTCATGGGCAAATGGGTACTCGCAGGAACCAAACCGCTGGTAGTAATAGGGTCAAGTCGAACGGTAGGGTGCTCTCTAAACGATTCAGCAATGTTGGCTGCTGTGGTGGTGGTGGTGGTGGTGGTAGCAGCGGAAGCTACTACTACTTTGGCCTGTGAAGTAACCGGCCTGAGAGCAGCCGTCACTTCCGAGTCCTGAGGCGCTCTACATTGAGGTGGGACGAAGACTGCTGTGATACCTCCAGTGAGGGAGCAACCTGAGGTGTGTGAGGGGCGGGTATGAGGAGGAGAGTAGGACGGACGGACGGGTCCAGGTGGTGCTGCGCGTGTTGTGATCAACGTAGTATATGCGCCCTTGTGGAGTACGTCGGGCCTCCCAGCCAAGAGGAAGAGGAGTCGATAAGAGGCGGAGATGGTCAAGGTCGTTGCGGATCATCGCAAGAACTTTCACCCTCTCGATAGATCTCCGAGATCATCCCACTGCTGCACAACATTTTTCTATGGTAAAATTGGAAAGTGTCGGTAAGACGAATGTCGATGCGTCAGCCATATCGCGATCCTCCAAAAGAAGGCAAAAGGTTTGGTGAATGATGTGCGTCATACAGTAGCGACCTTATAACCGTGTTCAAGGTAGCCCCAAATGACATCATGGGGTCGCGTGAGAAATGGAGGGCGAGGTTGCTTAGAGTACAATTCACAGACCTCTTTAGATTCGATTCTACCGTGAACCTGTAGCTGGAAAGCGGGAATATGTCCAAACGCGCTAAGAACATATGCGTGGATACAGCTACTGCTAGGGAATTGTAGCAGAGGCTGAGGTCGAGGGCGGAGCGCAGAGGTACGACCCCAGGACGGGATAACCGGATTGTCCCAATGTTTGTTTTCTTCTCTCGCGTGATTTCTCTCCCCTTTCATTTGTTCGCTTCGCACGCTCATTATTGATTCAGAAATTGGGACACAAAAACTACCTTTTCAAAAGGTGAGAAAAGTGGATCGTAAATGAAACGAAAGGTCAAAAAGAGAGCTCAAGGCACTCTCTACAAAGGAGACACGTGACCGAAAGACAAGGAAGATTTCGAGGACGCGTGCATCTCATAATGCTTCAGAAGACGCTCGCATTCAAATTTCCTCAACAGAAAGTAAAAACCAAAAATTAAGGGCTTAGATGCGGCGGGAGAAGTCGAGGTCCAAAAGGACAAAGGGAAGACGCGTTTTGCACGGAGATTGCCGTACCCAGTGAACAAAAGTAAACGTAAATCCAAACGGGGAATCGAGAGGCACGAAGCAGACACAAAGGAGATAAAAAAGAAGGCATAGATGAAACGAGGAAGGATGAGACGGTGAAATACGGTACATGAAACGTGGTTTTACAAATTCCAAGAAAACCTGTTGAAAAATCACATCGACTTCATAGCATACGATTCCGCGACGGCCAATATCACAAGTTTTGATTTGGCCAAGCAGAGACCAAGCCGAATGATCCGACGGGTCACGATTTCGGGTCCATGTGATCGAGTGATCTCATCTCGATTGAATTGTTACGGCCCAGTTCTTGAGAATGATGATACACGCTGAGGGGAGTAGGGCGAATAGTGTCAGGGAGAGAAACAGAAGGTAAATCCGAAATGGCATGGGCAGGAGAAGGGGTCACTGAAACGTTCGTTGGCGACGTAGAAAGCACGCTTCTAGGGTCAGGCCGAACGGTGTCAGATGAGCCAGCGATGTTGGCTGTGGTGGTGGTGGTGGTGGTGGCAGAAGCTGTGGCCTGTGAAGTACCGGCCTGAGGACGGCCATCGCTTTCGAGGGGCTGGACATTCATGTGGGACGAGGAAGAGATTGTGGGGGTGCAATTGATATGATTTGGAGCCTGCTGCGATGCTAGTAGCTCCCGTGAGGGAGGAGTCTGGGGCGCGATATAAGGCGGGGGGTCGGATGGGCGGGTCCAAGTGGTGCGTTGCTTGTTATGATCGATGTAGTACGTGCGCCCATCTGGAGTCTGTCGAACCTCCCATCCAGGAGGGAGATCATCGTTGCTAGGATTCATGGACGGAGGAATCCAAGTGGTGCTGCGCGTGTTATAGCCATCTGGAGTCTGTCGGACCTCCTCCCAACCAGAAGGGAGACCATCGCTTTGAGGTAAGCTCTCATCGCGGAGACCGCGAAGGCTGTTGCGGATCTTTATAGCGACTCTGTTGTTCGGAGCTTCCCGATTGATTTCATCCCACAAGACACCAAAGTCGCGCTTCAGTCCTGGAAGAGTATTGCTCATGTCGAAATTGGAAAGTGTTGGTAATATGATCAACGACGCGGAGGCCATATCCCGACCCCGATTCGAGTCGTCCGACTCGTCCCCGGAAGAGGATTGAAGGATCTGGCGAGTGATGTGGATCAGGTTGACAAGTAACAAGTTTTCTTGACCCTGTTCGAGGTATCGCCGAATGGAATCTTCCGATTTCCCTAATTGGTCTGCAGTGAGTGCAATCCAACGGTGGTCGCCTGACCGCACATTTGAAATGATGCCAGCAACAACGCTTTGTGCGCACAACCCAATCCCATTACGTCGGTTTCGCAAGGATTGCCCCAATTCGACGAGTGTTAACAATTGATGCTGGTCGCAGGGGAATATGACTTGAAGAATTGACGACGCTACGTCCGAGAGGTGTACGGAATCAGCGAACTCCACACAGGCGACGACTCGCCGTATCTTTTCCGAGTCGGAGAGGGAATTGGATGACCAAGTACGTTCCATTAAGTTCTTCATTGCCATTTTAAGCTTCATTTTAATCTTCTCGTCTCCGAATCGCACTAGATCTGAGTTCTCCGGCCTGAGTGCATCGAATATCTGGTCTACGATGTGGTCGTCGACCTCCATTGTCGATTTCCAGAAAAACTTCTCTTGCACAACCTGTAAAGACGGGATGCTTACGAAGAATGATAGTTGTAATGCACGTGTGTGCATAAAATGAATGAAGGCACATATCAAGACGCAAACGATCGAGCAAGTGTAGAAGCAGATGTAGACCGGTTTATCGAGAAGCAGAAGATAGAGGGAAATGGCGAAAAGAAAAACGTTCATGGACAAAAATAACGAATTCATCGATACCAGGACAGCCCAAATGATTGGCGATTTCTGGACGCTACTGCCAAAGACTTTGCGCACCCGCGCTCGGTAGTTGGAGCTGAACCGCAGGGAATGAGTAAGCATGAGGTATTGACGCGTCCATTGCTGTACCAACAAAGCCAGTATTGCAGAGAAAAGATTGAGGTTCAAGCAGATGAAAAGGAGTGCGTTCACTGTGGTGGGGATCGCTGGCAAATTGGAGGAAAAGGGAGATTTATCTGGAATAAAAGGGGTTGATCCGTTGTCGTATGCATCAAGTTGAAGCGCAAAAAGTTGCGTGAGATAGAATGCGGTCACTGCCTGCGGATCATCCTTGATATCCGGGATTGTCACGGTAAGAAATGTAAGAACGGCGACAGAAAACAAGCCAGTCTGTAATATTGGTTCAATGCATGAAGCAGTGTGGGAAATGTAACTGAGATGCGTACAAAAACAATAATCCCGTCAGCATCCTTTAGCCAGCGTTCAGCCAACTCTCTGTCGTCTTCCTCTGTTATATCCTGGTACAGTGAGAAGAGTGCCCTGGAACTATCAGCACGCTCCTGCTCCTGCCATTGATTTTCGTCTCTCGCAGCCCTGTCTGTGGCAGCACCTAGTGAATAAGTTGGTGGTAAAATCGGATAGCAACAAGGTAGAGAGTACGGGAAACGTACCTTGGCTGTTCGCCTCCCTATAATCACCTACACTGAAGGTTTGATGTTCAGGTCCTTCAGGTTGAGACATTGGAGAATCGTGTTAGGGGGGCTCATACGTGAGAATCTAGACGCCATTCCTGATAACCAGGACAGCATCTAGCCTGAGGCCTGAGCCACTGCTAAGTTTTTTTTTTTTTTTTTTGCGAAGCGATGTATTAGGTAGAAGAAGATAGTAATCGATGTTACCTAACAGCTCTAACCTAATGCGCTGAAGCGGACCACTAGGGTCCGGACTCGGAGGGAGGATAAAAAATGCGTTTACGCACATCCCGGATGTGGGATAGTGTGGGGCTCAGGAGGCGGGTTTGCCGCGTTTACTACCCACTAAAAAACCTCGTCTCGAGTGATCCAATCTGGATGGAGTTCCTGGAATTTCTTTTTAAGGGCATTTTCCCAGGTTATTTTTACCCATTGTGATCGCTGATTTCGTTCTCAAGATTTTCGTCGCCGCTATCTTGTCATCGGCAGGCCTTTTGTTTATGATCTTCTTCCATCGTGTCTCGATGTCGGGGCGAGTGTGGTGGATGTTTAGTATGGCCCTCTCGCATTGTAGGACCCATGTTAGGTGGGTCTCGGGAGGTGAGTGGCTCCGCGTTTGGTTCGGGTAGAGCCTTGGTAACTAGCCAGTTGATGAGCGATTTTTGCACTCGTGTTCCATGTTGGCCACCGTTTTTCTCTCTGCGGTGGCCTGCTAACTGGTCATGGCCGTGGTCACCAAGAAGATCAGGTGCGCTCCAGTCTAACCTCTCTTTTGTTTGTGAAAAGATTGATTTGCTCGAAGGTGGTAGGGCCCGGAAGAGACTGTATATTTTTGTGCTGCAACTCATCTAGACTCCTAGATCACTGTTGCACAGTTGCCGGTGGTCAAGCATAGTGGGTTCTTGGGCAGCGCGATGATCTGGTTGGTGTCGTATGCGGGGTTCCCATTATGCGTAGCTTATAGCTCATATGTTGTCTCATCGGGCCTTTCATTTGGGAGTCATAAAGTACAGTGTCATAATCCCTATTACCTAGATATTAACAGTCTGGAAGGGTGTCCCGTCTTTAGGCTTTAAGCTTTAAGCGTGAAGTGGTTAGGAGCTTGAGTTATCGATTGTGAACAAAGGTCGCTAATTATCATTGCTGAAGCGTCTCCATGTGCTTTCTGCGTGGGGGAGGTGGGGTTGACTGAGGTGGTGACAGCTGCGGCATAGGCTCGGATCGAGTGTATGGTTTGTTTGGGTGCGGTGTGTACTCTTCTGGGATTGTTGGTTGGGGGGTTCGTCATCAGTGTACGGGTGGTCACGCCACTGCTAAGTTACACGTGCAAGTCCCCCCCGGCTTACCGGGCCCTACAGTTGAAATGACGCCCAATTTTCCCACGACGTAACAGTAGTAGCGCGAGACCTCAACTTGCACACCGCTCCTCATAACCTTTGTACTAGCATCTCGATGTCCGAAGCAGCACCTTCAGGACCCATCAACATGGGCACTATATTCGGAGAGGGGATAGGTATGAGTATGTTATCCACTACTCAACTTCGATCATAAATCATCGTTGAGGTCATTCTCCTTTATTATAGGTGGCCCCCGTTCCGTTCCTCAGCTAGCGCAAAATCAATCCTCCCAAGGACAGGCCAACTTCTCTGATAGCTCAGGGCCCCTCTTTAATATGTACATTAAGATGACAGAAGAAGAAGACAACAAAATGGCCCATCGCTGGCAAAAGGATGCTGACGGAATTCTCATTTTCGTAAGTCGTTATATCACTCTCCAAGCTAGGATGCATCAACTAACCAACCATATTGTAGACCGGTTTATTCTCTGCCGCACTTGCTGCATTGCTCACTGTCTCCATTCAAGACCTAAAGCTAAATTCACAGGATACCTCCGCCTTCTACCTCGCAAACATTTATCAGCTCCTCGCCGATCCAAACGTATCTCGTGCATCGACCCTTTCCAGTCCAGTTCAACCACCCCCCTTCTCTCCTTCGAATTCAACAATTTGGGTCAACTCGCTCTGGTCCCTCAGTTTGATCATCAGTCTCACATGTGCCTTACTGGCTACATTGTTACAACAGTGGGCTCGTCGATACGTTACAATCACACAACCACCGCGATACAGTCCCCATAAGCGAGCACCGATCCGTGCATTCTTTGCCAATGGAGTGGAAAAGTTCCATCTTCCATGGTCGGTCGAAGCGCTGCCCACTCTGCTACACCTGGCGTTGTTTCTATTCTTCATCGGACTGGCCATCTATCTGTTCAACATCAACCATACTGTGTTCAGTGTGGTTGTTTGGTGGGTCGGGCTTGCAGGAGGTGTATATGGATGCATCACGTTGATGCCAATCTTCTGGCACGATAGCCCTTACTATGCATCACTTTCTTCGTCAGCGTGGTTCCTCTATACTGGCACCCAATATGCAGTCTCCAACACTTTTTCGTTTCTTCGATATCGCGGCTTCGGTTTTATGCCCAATCTCCCGTGGTATATTTATGAAGAACGATTCCACGAAGGTATGACGAAGACCGTGCAAGAAACTGGGTCAATATTGTCGGTGGAAATGAATAGTCGGATCCTTACATGGATAATTGAGGCCCTGGAGGAAGATAAAGAGCTTGAAGAATTCTTCGAAGCCATCCCTGGCTTCTGTGGCTCGGACCTTGTCGACGACTTCAAACTCATTTTCGACGAAGTGGACCTGAGGTTGTTGTGGGTATTCGATAGATTCCTTTACCGTACTTTGACATCTAGTTTGATCTTGGAAGAAGACAAGAAAAGGCGAGTCATGATCTGCGCGAAGGCTACCGATGCGGCACATCTCTCCCTTACCACCATGTCTACCCTCGCGAACGTTTTTAGTTACGGAGTGGATCTGTTGCGATCGGTTGACATTTGGCAATCTCTGAGAAGTACTAGTGGTGGCCATGTTCCTGGTTTATGTTCTCAAGGGATAATTGCTTGCGTCGTTGCAAGCGTGTCGGAACGCGATGAGCGTTGGGAGGCACTAGCCAAGGATCAACTTGGTGTATCAGAAGAAGATTTTCAAAATTACCTTGCAAATGGTGACAGCGTTTTACTTGCCAACTTGATCTACATCACTCGCCCACTCCTCCCCTTGTGTATCGAGGTTGAGTATCACGCTTATCACCTAACGGACATCCTGTCATGCATTTCCAAATTCGACATTCAAAATACTCTTCCTGGACTACAGCACGGCTTCTGTGCTTTGTGGAACGAAATCACTCGAGAAGCGCGCAATCGTGGATCTCGGAGAATTTCCATTCTCATTCTCAGCCGTATTCGGCATCATTATATCGCATTACATAAAGGCACCGATGCTGGCCCGACCGCCTTCGATGCTTCCACACTAGATCGTGACCCTGTTCTGTGCGACCCATTGTCATACCCACTGTGCAATATCCCAGGTCATCACTCTGACAGCTCGACTACTCATCCTCTCACGATCACCTCACCCCCTCCAGACCCTCCCGACGCCATCTTGACCCCTTCCACCGAGCCTGTCGTATTGTCCTTCCCGTCATCGACAGAAGATCATGGCCGCGTACATTTTCTCGGAGAATCATCGCTACGTGATGCTACCCTAACCTTTGAGTCCTCCCCCCGCGTCAACGTTGAAACTAGTCACCCCGCTTCCACTTCACTTGACCTAATAACGCAAGGTCCCACTGACACAGCTCCCACCATCTCGCCAACTTCCAACTCAGAGCCGTACCCTCTTCCCGCCCCCGCAGTGTCGATATTCACCCCGGACCCATCCTTTGCACCATCACGTAGCAATATCTCCGATCCACATAACATCGTAGATATCGGGATTGTCTCTGACATGCCATTATCATCACTCTCAAGCTCCGGCCCCGCTTTCAGCGACACTCTTCCTGCATCGTCGTTAACTTCTCCTGAATTCCAGATTGGCCAAGTCACCGCTGCTCCTGAACCTCTTCCTCCTTCCACCTTTGCAACGTCTATTTCTCTCACACAGTCCCAGGGGACTACTCCGCACCTACGCACGACACTCAATGACGGGACATTCGATGATGATCATAGGCCTCGTGTTCAAACTCCTACTGATGTCGCGGTGGAGATCGAACAGTCACACGAGTCAGCTATGTCCGTCCCTGCATAACAACAGATCTTTCCCTCGATTCCTCTGGTGTGATCATCTTTATGTTTGAAAGGCATGTCAACGCTGATTCTGACTGCTTCTACCAGGTCGACGAGCTTAAATGCACACTGTATGCTGGAGTCGGTACACGGTTCGACAGAAGAATCGATCCAGATCTCCGTTCTTATTTCGTTATCATCTATCACCATGTTTTCGCCATTTTGTTTTTACACAAATTTCTCTGCTCATCAAGTCTTGACCCTTCGTCCTGTCTCCTTTCTGGATCTCGTATGATGGAATGTTCAACCTTCAGAGGATTTTCTATTTCGACAGCGAGGTTGAGTTTTGTGTACTCACGTCTGCGTCGGAAACGTCCGATCTAAAGATCCGCATTCAAAGACGAGCAGCCTAGATATTGCTGTGATACCCTACTAAATACAACCTTAAGTCAAGGTATCATCAAAAAGTAGGAGTACCACCTAGCAAAGTACAATGTCGCCTTTCCGCTTCGTCCGCCACTCGTGAGGCAATCACGGCAAGTCCACTTACAGTAAGCGTGGTAAGCGTGGCGTGCAACGCCGCCACGTGCTGACGACAATAGCGGCTTGAATCAAGCGGGACAGACTCGGACCGCATCTCCAACGGACTCGCTCGCCCCGATTCTGAATATGGCGTTGAATATTACTAGTAGAGCAATTGAGACTTTACAAGGTCGTCATACAACAGCATCACCCCCTCACAATATTGATTGTCAATAGTCAAAAGTAAAGAGGGGCTCTCCGCCGGGGCGTGAATGACACATGGGGCTCCGGGTACTCATAATGAGGATCAGGACAGTTTGTGCTGTGGACACCTGTGACGACGCACCTGGATCGTGGCATCATCCCCAAGACTGGTGCAGGACTTACCACATCAACCCGGGATGGTGTGCACTGTCTTGACCGCACTGAACAATGGAGAGCTACCAGCAATGTCTGAACCCACCCCTAAACCCACAAAATGAGAAGGCAGCTGTTATAGTGACCGAAAAAATAAGAGGTGTGAATAAAAGGAGGGTAGCATATCAGTGTTGGAAAGAGGAGGGGGGGCGGGCACGGAAGACCGGGCTGAGGCCCAGATGACAAACCCAGAACTAGGAGGGGGTGGGAGTGCCTGTTGGGAGGGAGAGGGGGCTTCTGCTTCCATTTCTTCACAACACCACAAGCCCAAAAGAGAAAGAGGCTAGAACCATCTAGGTCCTTGAAGGCAAACACGAGGGAGGAGACAGCACTAGCGGAGTAAGAGGAGGGGAACAAACCCATGAGGGGCAAAGGGTGATCGGGAGGGAGGCATAAGCAGGGTTGAGGGCAACAAGGGCCCGATGACACTCATCCAGGGACACGGCACCAGATGATGGGGAGACTCCAGTTGGGACGACCCGGGACCACTTGACATTAGGGCAGGGGGTGGGGAGGGGGGAGGAGGCGGAAGAGCAAGGTAGCGGGAGAGGATACGTGACATGAGGCTTGCAGGGTGGCAAGGGTCCCATGGGGGCCCCCAAAGACAACGAGGTTGCCTTTCGCTATCCACTTGACAGCAGTAGGGGAGGTTGAGGGGGTGAGGAGGCCGCGAGGTCTGTGTTTAAGACTCCGCAAATCGTGTTGGGGTCGGGGCGTGGGGCATTGCCACCTCATCATCTGTGTGAGGGGCGGCGTGAGCTTATTTGTCTGCCTTTTATCACCCAGAACAGCCTGACATCCGACTACAGTCGTACTAGTAGCTAACTCCCGAAGCCACCACCAGCATTACCGGAGCAGAGAATGGACACCAGTATGTTATTCGTCATCCCGCTTTATCATTACCAACGTCTTCCTGCCCTATAGCTAACCCTCGTGAGGTCCCTCGGTCAGGGCAAGACCAATCCCCGGCCAACTTTTCAGATAGCTCGGGGCCCCTCTATCATATGTACATTAAGATGACAGAGCAAGAAGATGAAAAAATGGCCCAACGTTGGCAAAAGGACGCCGATGGCATCCTACTCTTCGTGAGACAATACATCAGCTCTACGTTGGAGCGCATTGACGAACGTAAATATCGTAGACCGGTTTATTCTCTGCTTCACTCGCCGCATTGCTCGCCGTCTCTGTTCAAGACCTCAAGCCAAATTCACAAGATACCTCCGCCTTCTACCTCGGGAACATCTATCAACTTCTCGCTGACCCGAATGTATCTCGTGCATCGATCCTTGCCAGTGCCACTCCATCTCAGCCCCCTCCCTTCTCTCCTCCGAAATCAGCAGTCTTGGTCAACTCACTCTGGTTCCTCAGTTTGGTGATCAGTCTCACATGCGCGCTCCTGGCAACGATGTTACAGCAATGGGCGCGTCGATACGTGACAATCACACAACCGGCACGATACAGTCCACACAAGCGAGCATCAATCCGCGCATTCCTTGCTAATGGTGTGGACAAATTTCACTTGCCTTGGTCGGTCGAAGCGCTGCCAGCTTTACTACACCTGTCTCTGTTCTTGTTCTTCTCTGGATTGGTCATTTATCTGCATAACATCAACCATACTGTGTACAGTGTGGTTGTTTCGTGGGTCGGGCTTGCAGGATGTGTATATGGATGCATCACGCTGATGCCAATCTTCTGGCGCGATAGCCCCTATTATTCACCACTTTCTTCATCAGTGTGGCCCTTCCATCACCTCATCGACGTTGTTGTTGCCTCGGTTCGCTATCGCACGTGGTGGTGGCTAAACTTTGTGAGCCTAACGGAGAAGATCCAAAGAATTGGCTCGAGATCGTCGGTGGAGATCAACAACCGTATCCTGACATGGACAATCGACGCTCTGGAAAAAGATAAGGAACTTGAACAGTTCTTCAAAGCCATTCCTGGATTCTGTAGCTCGCCCGTCGTCTCTAACCTCGAACGCGTTTTCGCCAAAATGGACGATCCAATGGCATCGGCACTTTATGGATTCCTTGACCGTATCTTTTCATCTAGTTTGGTCTTGAAAGAAGACAAGAAAAGGCAGGTCATGATCTGCGCGAAGGCCGTCGATGCAGCACACCTCTCCTGGGCCACTACGAACATTCTCGCTTGCATTTTAGATCGTGGCGCAGATTTGTTGCGATCTGCTGATATCTGGCCATCTCTGAGAAGCAGCGGTGACAAAGGGTTCTGTTCTCAAGGGATAATTTCTAGCGTCATTGCAAGTGTGCCAGCCCAGGAGCGGCATAGCCGATGGATGGCACTCGTTGAGGATCAACTAGGCATATCAAAAGAAGTGCTTCAAGATTACCTCACACATGGTGACACTGTTCTACTTGCCAACTTGATTCACATCACTCGTCGGGTGTTCCCCTTGTTTCTCCAAAATCACGATAATTCAAAGCTATATTATAGCGTGAGGTTAATTCTGCAACACGTTTCGAAACTCGACATTGAAAATACTCTTCCCAGAGTACAGCATGACTTCTGTGCTTTGTGGAATGAAATCACTCGAGAAGCGCATAATCGCAGATCTGATTACATTGCTACTTATATTCTCCGCCCCATTCGGCAACTTTATATCTCGTTACATCAAGGCACCGATGCTGCCCCGACCGCCTTCGATGCGTCCACAGACGATTATCGTATTCTGCGCGAACCATTTTCGTACCCACTGTGCAATATCCCTGGTCATCACACCCACAGTGTAACAGGCGACATCACAGATCCCACGAACACCTCACCCTGTCCGCACCCTCCCGATCCGCCCGTTCTCAACACGATTACTCCTTCTCCTTCATTGACCGCAGATCCTGGCCGCATACAGTCTGCAGAATTATCGCTTCATGATGTCCTTGATGTCGCCCCAACAGTCGAGTTCTCCCACCACTCTCCTCCCTCCGTCAATGTTGAAACCACGCACTCTACTGCTACTTCACTCGACCGAGTAACACAAGGTCCTACCGACACACCTCCTACCTTCTTTCCCACTTCAAACTTAGAGTCGGACCCTCATTCCACCCTGGCGGTGTTGACTTTTGCCCCTCCCTCATCGTTTACCCCGCCATCTAGCCATGCACCCGATCCGCAAGCTAACGCAGATATCCGAATTGCGCCACACATTCCATTATCAGGCCCAGCTCTTAACGACACTCTTCCTGCAATTCCTCAGTCGTCTTTAGCTCTCCAGTTTGATCACGTGACCAATTCCCAACTTCCCCCAACCTCAACGATGACCACTATCTCTCACCCAGACACCACATTGAATCGCGGAACAGCCGACAATGGTCATGGGCCTCAGGCTATAAATGTGGAGATCCCACTGCCTGAACGGTCACACGAGTCGGCCATGTCTGTCCCCGACATAACGATAGATGTTTCACGCCATTCCCTTGACACAGCATCCTCCCCTGGTGAAGTAGACCACCCAGAGTAGAGGCGAAAGTGATGTGGTCTCTGGCAAGGCTATACTAGTAGGTTCTTTACGTCTCAGAGTCATGTCAAAGCAGATTCTAACTGGTCGACGTTCTCACAGTATGCTGGAGTCGGTACGTGGTCCAATAACTGCAGCTCGATCCAGAGCTCTGTCCTTCCAAGTTTCTCCCTTGTCATTTATCTCTGTGTTTTCGCCATGGCCCTCTTTTGCTACTGTACTGGTTTCTTTTTACACGATTTCCCCCCTAGTTAGGTCTTGGCTTTTCGTTCTGTACTTCTTTTCTGCGTTCAGGTAAATAGTACATCGTGACTGTCCTCTCCAAAGAATCAGTAGTATCATTGTATATATCGACACGTCCGGGTATAACAACGTGAAGTCCGATCGAAATGTTCCGCATTCAGGTACTTTGAGTAGTTGTGATACGCTAAATAAGTCACGATGATATTGGACTCGGAAAATGATGATGTATCTCCTTTTTCAACCGAATCAGCCTCCCTCAGGAACGGAGTACCGTACTACCATCTAGCCAGCCCGAGTGCCAGTCCGCGGCCGGTTGCTGCTTGCTTGTACCGTGGCGGTTGCGCTCCTGCCACTGGAAGTCGGCTTTGAGTTCTTCGATCAGGGCGACCATCATCTCTATGACCTTGCTGAGCTCCACACGCTCCTTGAGCCGGATTATGTCGATCGCCATCACCGCTTCTATGAATGTGCTCCAATTCGTGTAAGCTCGGTCTATGCTGTTTATGATTGAGCTTGGGAGTTCGCTTCTCACCTGGTGGATGTACTCCACCCTACTTTCGAGGCCACAGTCTCGTACCCTGACCATCATTTCGTGTGCCCAAGATATATATGCGCGTGCTGCTTGGCTCCCCTGAACAGGACTATGGTTCCAACGTCCTCGGGCTTGAGCTTGTGGTTAAGTAGCTCCGCCGTTTTTTCTATGGCCGACCTAGCTGCTAGCTGGGCCCATTCCCTCACGAACTCTGGCGCCAGTAGATCCCAGTCTGTGCGTATGACCGGGTCGAGTGTTTGGTACCAATCATCCACGGGGCAGTCAACATCGAGGCACAACATGAAGAATTCTGCCTTTGCGTCTGGTGCCGTAATCCCGCTCGCCGGGAGCATCTAGAGTTGCAAGCTCCGGAGGAATTTCCTCGGATTTTGCTCCTTTCATCCCCCGAATGTCTCTCTGCTTCCTGCTGTGGCTGCTCCTGGTCTCGTGGCCATCGGAATGGGTGCAGAGTTGAGTGGTGGGACTGGTGCCAACGGCGCTAGTGTTGCTAGTGGTAAAGCTGGTGCTAAGATCGTTGGACACGGAATTCAGGGCTCCGTGATGCTCAAAGTGCCGGGATTCGGGACTAGTGGGCTTAGGTGTGGAAATGATAGTGGGATAGTGTGAGATGAGGATGAGAATAGGCTTGAAGGGAGACTGGATTCCAAACGCCTCTGGTGTCCCATCCGTTGAAGCCTCTGCTCCTAAGAGATCGTCCGTATCAGGGCTAGGGCTTCCGCTTGGTGGTACGGTGATCGTGCTGGGAGGTCCTTCCTGCGGCTGGTTGATGCTAGTGTCCGCTATGAGTTTTCCGTCAGGGCGTGGAGTCTTTGGGGGTTCATTCTGCCGGTCCTTTTACGTGTGCTGTTTCAGGAAGAGGTTAAGTCCGAGTCCGAGTCCGAGTCCGGAAGCAGCAGGGGAAGAAGTAGAAGGGAAGAGGCCGTGCCACATGCCGGTCGCAGGCGTCAGGCGCTCGGGCGGTCGCAACGGCGCCGCCGGCGCGATCCTGACGCCAAGGACATCGACGTGGTGCGGGTGCGATGGACACGGAGGTGGTGGCAGAGGCAGAGGAAGCAGAGGAGGAGGGGGCAGAGGCAGAGGACGCGGAGGAGGATGTCCCGACACGCCACGAGAGACAACGGCTGGAGGAAATGCGGCACGCAGAGAAAGAAGGGCACAACGCGCGCGAGGGCAAGCGACGGGCCCTGATGGCATAGCGATGCCGATGCCGCAGGCATTGCCAGTAGGGGTACGCGAGAGAAAGAAAATAACACAAGTCAGCCTGAGAACCAAAAAAAAAAACCCCGACGAACCTAGGACCGCGCTCGGCGACAGACGACGCGACTAACAGAGGGGGCGGCGGCTGGCGATGCACGCGTGGGGAGGATGACGAGGCAGGACAACGCGAAGGCAGGAAAAGGTCAACATGGTGCAAATACGAATAAACAACCCACCTGATTCGAGCGTGGTCGCCCCAACTCGAGGGGCGCGACCCAAGTCAGGCGGGAGTCAACCGATTTTATGTTAGAAGCTCGAGGGCGAAAGGAGGGTCGCCCCAGTCGAGGGGGCGCTTGCGAAGTCGACCGCTTACCACAGCGTCCATGAGCCAAAAATCGTGTGAATCATGCCATGACAAGTGTGAGTCAACGCGTTACAATGGTGAATCACCTGTCGAGCGCGAAATTCACGAGACTTGACCAAAGCCCCAGTAGGCGAATGAGAAGACGGTGACAGCGTTCTACGTGCCGGATTTACCCACATCACTCGCTCACTCTTCCATTTGAGTCTCCTAAGATGGCTTATCATGTATTTCCAGATTTGACATATGAAATACTCTTCCTGGGCTGCAGCATGACTTCCATCCTTCCCTCCATTGACCGCAGATCATATGCGCATACATTTTGCAGCAGAGTCATCGGTGCACGTCGTTTCAGATTCTACCCGAACTGTCGTGTCCCCTCGCGTGAATGTTGAAACCACCCACCTTCACTCAATTTGATAACACAAGGTCCCACTCACGCGTTCCACTATCTCGCCCACCTCCGACTCAGAGCGTGACCCTCATCTCCCACTGGCAGTGTCCATATTCACCCGGACCCATCTTTTTCCCCATCACCTCCGATCCTCATAACATCGCAGATATCGGAATTGTCCCTGACATGCCATTATAACCGCTCTCAAGCTCGGGCCCCGCTTTCTGCGACACACTTCCTGCGTCGTCGTTAGCTTCTCCAGATTGGTCAAGTCACCGCTGTTCCTGAGCCACTTCCTCATTCCACTTTGCAACGTCTATTTCTCTCACACAGCCCCAGGGGACCTCTATTCCGCACCTACGCACAACACTCGATGACGGAACATCCGATACGCCTCGGGCTCAAGCTTCTACTGATGTCGCGGTGGAGATCGAACAGTTAGACGAGTCAGTTAAGTCCATCCCTGACATAACAGATCTTTCCATCGATTCCTCTTGTGAGATTGATCATCCAGAGTAGATGCGAAAACTCGAGCGTCGTGTGATCTCTGGCAAAGTTACATACCAGTACGTTCTTGACGTTTGAGAGGCATATCAACGCTGATTCTGACTGCTTCTACCAGGTCGACGAGCTTAAATGCACACCGTATGCTGGAGTCGGTACATGGTTCGACAGAAGGATCTCCGTTCTTATTTCGTTATCATCTATCACCATGTTTTCGCCATGTCCTTTAACACGATTTTCCCTGCTCATTAAGTCTTGACCTTTCGTCCTGTATCTCCTTTCTGCCTTCAGGTAAACATGATGTTGTATGATCGAATGTTCAACCCTCAGAGGGTCTTCTGTTTCGACAGCAAGGTTGAGTTTTGTGTACTCACATCCACGTCGGAAAAGTCCGATCGAAAGATCCGCGTTCAAAGACGAGCACCCTAAATATTATTGTCATACCCTACTAAATACAACCTTGAATTCATGGGCAATCACGACAAGTCCACTTACAGTAAGAGCGGTAAGCGTAGCTTGCGCCGCCACAACAGCGGCTTGAATCTCTCCGGACAGACTCGGACGTGACACTTCCTAATTGGGCTAGGACCGCTCGCCCCGATTCGCGTTGAATGTGACTACTAGAGCGATTGTGACTTTACAAGGTTGTCATACAACAGCATCATCCTCTCACGATATTGATTGTCAATAGTAAAAAAGTAAAGAGGGGCTCTCTTCCGGGGGAGGAATGACACATGGGGCCCCGGGTACTCATAACGAGGACCAGGATAATTTGTGCTGTGGCCACCTGTGACGCACGTGGATCGTGGCATCACCCCCAAGACTGGTACAGGACTTACCAGGGTTAGATTGGATAATATCAAGAGAATGCGACCACCCTCGGGTTGGAGGATCGCACGCGAGGACATCATGACCGGAATCAAAAAGGGGGGAGGGGAAGGGAGGATCTGGCACGAGTAGAGGGGGCTATGCCGCAGCGGGTCACTGTGCACCTGGTTGAAAGCGTTGAGGGTTGTTATAGCATCGTTGTCTGTGATGTCCTGGTTGTGTCGTAATGATCAAGAACGGTCCCTGAAGAGTAAATCTGCCTCCTCAACCTGATGAAGCAATGTGGCTCCTTGATGATGAACTTACTAGAAATTGATAGGTGAAAGTTATAACGTGGTGTTCGCATGGAAGATGGGGCATTTCGCGAGGATGTGGGTGGGGTTTGCAGAGGGTCCGTTGCCATGCTGATTAATGGCGCGTTGGGCAGTGACATGCTAGATACTCTCCTGGCGTGTTCAGTGAATAACAGAACGACAGTCCAAAAATACTGGCAGATAGGAGAATTGCATAAACTCCGGCTGTTGGCTGAAAGTGGCTTGTTGGAGTGTACGCCGTAGGCCGAGGGTGCGGATCGTCGAGCAACATTTGTTCCCAACTTCTTATTGTAATACTTGACGGCAGGCGATATCCCAGCAAGAGATATGTTAGGCGTAGCGGCGGGTGGGAGAGGTCGGAGTGGGCAGCAGTTGCCACCTCTTTATTTGTGTGAGTAGCGATGGTGGCGTCAGCGTATTTGTCTGTATTTGTCACCCACACCAGCCCTGATATCCGACTACAGTCGTACTAGTAGCTAACTCCCGAAGCCACCAGCATTACCGGAGCAGAGAAATGGACATCAGTATGTTATTCGTCATCCTGCTTTATCATCACTAACGCCTTCCTGCCCTATAGCCAACCCTCGTGAGGTCCCTCGGACAGGGCAAGACCAATCCTCGTCCAACTTTTCAGATAGCTCAGGGCCCCTCTATCATATGTACATTAAGATGACAGAGGAAGAAGATGAAAAAATGGCCCATCGCTGGCAAAAGGACGCCGATGGCATCCTAATCTTCGTGAGACCATACATCAGCTCTACGCTGGAGCACATTGACGAAACGTAAATATCATAGACCGGTTTATTCTCTGCTTCACTCGCCGCATTGCTCGCAGTCTCTGTTCAAGACCTCAAGCCAAATTCACAAGATACATCTGCATTCTACCTCGGGAACATCTACCAACTTCTCGCTGACCCAAATGTATCTCGTGCATCGATCCTTGCCAGTGCCACTCCATCTCAGCCACCCACCTTCTCTCCTCCGAAATCAGCAGTCTTGGTCAACTCACTCTGGTTCCTCAGTTTGGTGATCAGTCTCACGTGTGCGCTCCTGGCAACGATGTTACAGCAATGGGCGCGTCGATACGTGACAATCACACAACCGGCACGATACAGTCCACACAAGCGAGCATCGATCCGTGCATTCCTTGCTAATGGTGTGGACAAATTTCACCTGCCTTGGTCGGTCGAAGCGCTGCCCGCTTTACTACACCTATCTCTGTTCTTGTTCTTCTCTGGATTGGTCATTTATCTGTTTAATATCAACCATACTGTGTACAGTGTAGTTGTTTGGTGGGTCGTGCTTTCAGGATGTGTATACGGATGCATCACGCTGATGCCAATCTTCTGGCGCGATAGCCCCTATTATTCACCACTTTCTTCGTCAGTATGGCTCTTCCATCGCCTCATCTTCATTGTTGTTATCTCGGTTCGCCATCGCTCGCGGCGGTGGCTAAAATATGTAATGAGCATTCCGAACCTAACGAAGGTGATCCAAAGAATTGGCTCGCAATCTTCGGCGGAGATCAACAACCGTATCCTGACATGGACACTCCACGCTCTGGACGAAGATAAGGAACTTGAACAGTTCTTCGAAGCCATTCCTGGATTCTGTAGCTCGCCCGTCGTCGATAACCTCGAGCGCGTTTTCGCCAAAGTGGAGGGTCCAATGGCATCGGCACTTTATGGATTCCTTGACCGGACCTTGTCATCTAGTTTGGTCTTGCATGAAGACAAGAAAAGGCGGGTCATGATCTGCGCAAAGGCCGTCGATGCAGCACACCTTTCCTATGCAACAACCGAGACCATTTTCTGGCGCGTTTTCGAGTGTGGCGCAGATTTGTTGCGATCGGCTGATATCTGGCGATCTCTGAGAAGCAGCGGTGACCAAGGTTTATGTTCTCAAGGGATAGTTTCTAGCGTCATTGCAAGTGTGCCAGCCCAGGAGCGGGATAGCCGGTGGATGGCACTAGTTGAGGATCAACTAGACATATCAGAAGAAGTGCTTCAAGATTACCTTGCACATGGTGACACTGTTCTACTTGCCAACTTTATTCACATCACTCGTCCACTTTTCCGCTTGTGTCTCCAGGATCATGATTTTTCAATGAGATGTCATCATCTGAGAAACGTTCTGCAACTCATTTCGAAACTTGACATTGAAAATACTCTTCCCAGAGTACAGCATGACTTCTGTGCTTTATGGAACGAAATCACTCGAGAAGCGCATAATCGCACATCTCACGACATTGCTTATTATATTCTCAACACATGCGGCAACTTTATATCTCGTTACATCAAGGCACCGATGCTGCCCCGACCGCCTTCGATGCTTCCACAAACGATTATGATGACGTTTTCGTCCAACCATCGTCATACCCACTTTGCAATCTCTCGGGTCATCACTCTCACAATGTAACAGGCGACATCACAGATCCCACAAACACCTCATCCCGTCTGCACCCTCTCGATGCGCCCGCTCTTAACACGATTACTCCTCCTTCATTGACCGCAGATCATGGCCGCATACAGTCTGCAGAATTATCGCTTCACGATGTTCTTGATGTCGCCCCAACAGTCGAGTTCTCCCACCACTCTCCTCCCTCCGTCAATGTCGAAACCACGCACTCTACTGCTACTTCACTCGACAAGTAACACAAGGTCCTACCGACACAGTTCCTACCATCTTGCCCACTTCCAACTCAGAGTCGGACCCTCATTCCACCCTGGCGGTGTTGACTTTCGCCCCTCCCTCATCGTTTACCCCGCCATCTAGCCATACACCCGATCCGCAAGGCAACGCAGATATCCGAATTGCGCCACAAGTTCCATTATCAGGCCCAGCTCTTAGCGATACTCTTCCTGCAAATCCTCAGTCGTCCATAGCTCTCCGGTTTGATCACGTGACCGCTTCCGAACTTCCCCCAACCTCAGCGATGTCTCTTTCTCTCACACCGCCCCAGGGGACCTCTATTTCTCACCCAGACAGAACATCGAATCGCGGAACAGTCGATAATGATCATGGACCTCAGGCTATAAATGTGGAGATCCCACTGCCTGAACGGTCACATGAGTCGGCCATGTCCGTCCCCGACATAACGATAGATGTTTCGCGCCATTCCCTCGACACAGTATCCTCTCCTGGTGACATTAATCACCCAGAGTAGAGGCGAAAGTGATGTGGTCTCTGGCAAGGCTATACTAGTAGGTTCTTTACGTCTCAGAGTCATGTTAACGCAGATTCTAACTGCTCTTATCGAGCCGACGTTCTCACAGTATGCTGGAGTCAGTACGTGGTCCAACAACTGCGATTCTATCCAGAGCTCTGTCCTTCCAGGTCTCTCCCTTGTCATTTATCTCTGTGTTTTCGCCGTTGCCCTCTTTAGCTGCTGTACAGGTTTCTTTTTGCGCGATTTCCCCGCTAGTTAGGTCTTGGCTTTTCGTTCTGTACTTCTTTTCTGCGTTCAGGTAAATAATACATCGTGACTGCCCAATCATTGTATATATCGACACGTCCGAGTCGGGTATAACAACGTGAAGTGCGATCGAAACTGCGTTCAGATACTATGGCAGCTGTCACACGCTGAATAAGTCATGATCAAATTGGATAATGATCATGTATCTCCTTTTTCAACCCAATGAACCTCACAGGAACGGAGTACCGTACTACCATCTAGCCAGCCCGATTGTGCCAGTCCACGGCCGGTTGCTGCTTGCTGGTACCGTGGCGGTTGCGCTCCTGCCACTGGAAGTCGGCTTTGAGTTCTCCGATCCGGGTGACCATCGCCTCTATGACCTTGCTGAGCTCTAGACGCTCCTTGAGCTGGATTGTGTCGATAGCCATCACCGCTTCTATGAATGTGCTCCAATTCGTGTAGGCTCGGCCTACGCTGTTTACGATTGAGCTTGGGAGTTGGCCTCTCACCTGGTGGATGTACTCCACCCTACTTTCGAGGCCGCAGTCTCGTACCCTGACCACCATTTCGTGAGCCCAGGCTATATGCGCGTGCTGCTTGACTCCCCTGAACTGGACCATGGTTCCAACGTCCTAGACTCCTCGGGCTTGAGCTTGTGGTTAAGTAGCTCCGCCGTGTTATCTATAGCCGACCTAGCTGGGGCTGGGCCCATTCCCTCACGAACTCTGGCGCCAGTAGATCCCAGTCTGTGCGTGTGACCGGGTCGAGTGTTTGATACCAATCATCAACGGGGGAGTCAATATCGAGGCACCACATGAAGAATTCTCCTTTGCGTCTGGTGCCGTAAATGCCGCTTAGGAGCATCTGGAGTTGCAAGCTCCGGGAGGAACTTCCTCGGGTTTTGCCCAATCCATCCCCCGAACGTCTCTATGCTTCCTGCTGTGGCTGCTCCTGGTCTCGTTGCCATCGGAACGGGTGCAGGGTTGAGTGGCGGGGCTCCTGCCAATGGCGCTAGTGTTGGTAAAGCTGGTGATAAGATCGTTGGGCACGGGATTCAGGGCTCCGTGGTGCTCAAAGTACCGGAATTCGGGCCTAGTGGGCTTGGGTGTGGCAAGGAGAGTGGGGTTGTGTGAGATGAAGATGAGAATGGGCTTAAGGGTAGACTGTATTCCAACGCCTCTGCTGCCCCGTCCGTTGAAGAATCTGCTCCTAGGACTTGGGTGGTGACATGCTAGATACTCTCCTGTAAAGGACGTGTTCAGTGAGTAATTGAATGACAGTGCAAAAAAAAACTGGTAGATGAGAGAATTGCATAAACTCAGGCGGTTGGCTGAAAGTGGCTTGTTGGAGTGTGCCACGGTTCCACTGCCACCTCATTAACTGTGCGAGTGCCAGCAATGGGTGGCGCGTGAGCTTATTTGTCCGTGTTTGTCAACCAGACAGCCTACATAGTAGTAGTATCCACCAGCATCACCAGAGCGTAGAATGGACATCAGTATGTTATTCGTCATCCTACTTTATCATTACCAACGTCATCCTGCCCTATAGCCAACAGGGAATCGAGTGGCATGAGGCACGAAGTAGACACAAAGGAGATAAAGGAAAGACGTGAAGGGATGAAATGAGGGAAGCGAAGGGAGGACAAGAGACTGAAATATGGTACACAAAACGGGGTTTGCAAATTCCAAAAAAAACTATTGAAAAACACATGACTCTCATAGCTGTATCACCACTTGTCATACGTTGCTGGGAGAGTCAATATCGCAAGTTGAATAGCAAGTTGATTCGGCCAAGCAGAGACTAAGCCGGAATGTCCGAGGGGTCGCTATTCGGGTTCGTGTGATCGAGTGATCTCATCTACATTGAATTGTCACAGTCCAGCTCCTGATAATCTTGATGCGCACTGAGGGGTGAAGAGTGTATAGCGTCAGGGCGAGAAACAGAAGGTACATGCGAAGTAGCATACGAAGGAGAAGGGGTCACTGACACGCTCGTGGGCGAATGCGTACTCGCAGGAAGCACGCTTCTAGGGTCAGTGCCAGATGAGCCAGCGGTGTTGGTGGTGGTGGCAGCAGAAGCGACGGCCTCTGAAGTACCGGCCTGAGGTCTGACATCGCTTTCGAGGGGCTGGACATTCAGGTGGGACAAGGTAGTGATTGTGGGGATGCGATTGATATGACCTGGAGCCTGCTGCGATGCTAGTACCTCCCGTGAGGGAGGAGTGTGGGGTGCGGTATAAGGAGGGGAGTCCAATGGGCGTGTCCAAGTAGTGCGTTGCATGTTATGATCGATGTAGTATGTGCGCCCATCTGGAGCCTGTCGAACCACCCAGCCAGGAGGGGGGTCATGGTTGCTGGGATTAATGGATGGAGGAACCCAAGTGGTGCTGCGCGTGTTATAGTCGACGTAGTAGATACGTCCATCTGGAGTCTGTCCGGCCTCCCAACCAGAAGGGAGACCATCGCTTTGAGGAAAGCTCTCATCGCGGAGACCGCGAAGGCTGTCGCGGATCTTCATAGCAACTCCATTATTCGGAGCTTCCCGATCAATTTCACCCCACAAGACACCAAAGTCACGCTTCAGTCCTGGGAGAGTATTGCTCATGTCAAAATTGGAAAGTGTTGGTAATATAATTGACGACGCGGAAGCCATATCCCGGCCCAGATTCGAGTCATCCCCGTAAGAGGATTGAAGGATCTTGCGAGTGATGTGGATCAGGTTGGCAAGTAACAAGTTTTCACGACCGTGTTCGAGGTAGCCCCGAATGACATCTTCCGATTTCCCTAATTGGTCTGCAGTGAGCGCAGTCCAACGGTCGTCGCCTGACTGCACATTTGATATGGTGCCAGCAACAAGGCTTTGTGCGCACAAGCCAATCCTATTACCTCGGTTTCTCAAAGATTGCCCCATTTCAACGAGTGTTAACAATTGATGTTGGTCGCAGGGGAATATGACTTGAAGGATTGACGACGCTATGCCAGAGAGGTGTGCATCATCAGCGAGCTCCACACAGGCGACGACTCGCCGTGTTTTGTCCGAGTCGGAGAGGGAATTGGATGACCAAGTATGTTCCACTAAGTTCTTCATTGCCATTTTGAGCTTCATTTTAATCTTCTCGTTTCCGAATCGCACTAGATCGGAATTCTCCGGTCTGAGTGCATCGAATATCTGGTCTACGATGTGTTCGTCGATCTCCATTGTCGACTGCGATTGGGATTTCCAGAAAAACAACAACACTTTCACAAGCCAGAAAGGCAGGATGTTTGCGAAGAACGGTAGATGTAATGCACGAATGTGCATAAGATAGATGAAGCCACATATCAAGACGCAAGCGGCCGAGTAAAAGTAGAAGCAGAGGTAGACCGGTTTGTTGAGAAGCAGAAGATATAAAGAAATGGAGAAAATAAAAAGGTTCATGGAAAAAAATAACGATTGAAATGATACCCGAACAGCCAAAGTGATTGGCGATGTCTGGAGGGCACCGAAGACTTTGCGCACCCGGGCTCGGTAGTCGGAGCTGGACCGCGAGGAATGAGTAAGCACGAGGTATTGACGTATCCATTGCTGTGCCAGCAGAGCCAGTAATGAAGAGAAAAGATTGCGGGACAAGCAGATGAAAAGTTGTGCATTCACTATGATGGGGATTGCTGATTTGGAGGAAGGAGGTTGATCCAGATTGGGGGTAGATTTGTTAAGTTGAAGCCCAAGTTGCGCGAGATAAAATGCGGACGTTGCCTGCGGGTCACCCTTGAGGTCCGGAATTGTCACCGTAAGTAATGTAACAACGGCGACAGACAGCAGACCAGTCTGTAATATTGACCCGATGCGTGAAGCGGTGGCGGAAAAATGAAAGTGAGGTGCGTACAAGAACAAGAATCCCGTCAGCATCCTTTTGCCAGCGTTCAGCCCTCTCTTTGTCGCTTTCCTGTCATATCCTGGTACAGTGAGAAGAAAGCCTCGGAGCTATCATCACGCTCGGGCTCCGGCCTGTGATTTTCGTCATTTTGCGAGGTCTGGTCTGAGGCAGCACCTAATGTAGGTGGTGAGATCGGATAGCAACAAGGTCGCGAGTATGGGGAACATACCTTGGCTGTTTGCCTCCCTACGATCACCTACACTGAGGGTTTGGTCACTTTGGTGTTTAGGACCTTCAGGATGAGACATTGGAGAATTATGTTAGGGGGTCGCAAACGTGAGAATCTAGTGCCATTCTTAATAACCAGGACAGCGTTGGAATGGGGATTGGGGACAGCGGGGTCAGGATGACGGCGTGGGAAGTGTAGCGGACATTGTACAGTTACCCGACGCTGAGATAAGCATAGACAACGCGGCTTCATCCCCAACCACTACATTCTCGAGGCAGCACCCGACCCTCCAGCGTCGAGCCTGACTCGGAGACCTGAGCCACTACTGAGGCCCGATGACGTCGTCATCGTCATCGGCAGGGGAATGGGTGCTTACGCCGGCTCAGCCCGGCTTACCGGGCCCTCACCCCCGCTCAGGCAACGCCCCCTGACTACATGTTAGGGATCACGAATTTCTCCTGGCCAGTCTTCTGTACAGCCATTTGCCATCCTACTGAGCACGTCTTCGCGGGGGAATACAACTCTGTCCGTCATAATTGGGCAATTCCGAGGGCGAAACGGCTTTAGAACGAGAACGGTGGGGACAGTGAGATACTATACGGTACAATTACAGACCCTGAATACATTTCTAGAAAACGGGGAATAAATTTGAAGGATGAACGCGTTAAAAATGGACGCACGAATAAAGATCAAAAAGAGGGCTCAAGGCATTCTCTAAGGTATAGGCATACTACAGGTAAGTTAAAAGGACACACTGCTTCATAGGACGCGAGCACTCGCATTTCTTCAACGGAAAGTAAAAACCAAAAATTAAGGGCCTAGATACAGCGCGAGGCACGTTGCATGGAGAATACCGTACCCAGTGAACAAAAGTAAAAGTAAAACCAAACGGGGAATCGAGAGGTACGAGGCACGAAGCAGGCACAAAGGAGAGACGTGAAGGGATGAAGCGAGGAAAGCGAAGGGAGGACAAGAGACAGTGAAATATGGTTACACAAACCGTGGTTGCAAATTCCAAGAAAACTTGTTGAAAGTTACATGAACTTCATGGCCATAATATCGCAAGTTAAATAGCAACTTGATTCGGTCAAGCGGAAACTAAGCCGCATTGTCTGACGGGTCGCGATTCGGGTCCGTGTGATCGAGTGATCTCATCTCCACTGAATTGTCAAGGTCCAGTTCCTGAGAATCACGACGCGCACTGAGGGGCGTAGAGCGTATAGCGTCAGGGCGAGAAACCGAAGGTATATGCGAAGTGGCGTGGGTAGGAGAAGGGGTCACTGAATCGCTTGAGGTCGAATGCGTACTCGCAGGAAGCACGCTTCTAGGGTCGGTGCCAGATGAGCCAGCGGTGTTGGCTGTGGCGGTGGTGGCAGCAGAAGCGACGGCCTGTGAAGTACCGGCCTGAGGACGGCCATCGCTTTCGAGAGGCTGGACATTCAGGTGGGACGAGGAAGTGACTGTGGGGATGCGATTGATATGATCTGGAGCCTGCTGCGATGCTAGTACCTCCCGTGAGGGAGGAGTGTGGGGTGCGGTATAAGGAGGAAGGTCGGATGGGCGGGTCCAAGTGGTGCGTTGCATGTTATGGTCGATGTAGTATGTGCATCCATCTGGAGTCTGTCGAACCTCCCAGCCAGGAGGGAGGTCATGGTTGCTGGGATTAATGGTCGGAGGAACCCAAGTGGTGCTGCGCGTGTTATAGTCGACGTAGTAGATACGCCCATCTGGAGTCTGTCGAACCGCCCAACCAGAAGGGAGACCATCTCTTTGAGGTAAGCTCTCATCGCGGAGACCGCGAAGGCTGTCGCGGATCTTCATAGCGACTCTGTTGTTCGGAGCTTCCCAATCGATTTCATCCCACAAGGCACCAAGGTCGCGCTTCAGTCCTGGAAGTGTATTGCTCATGTCAAAATTGGAAAGTGTTGGTAATATAATTGACGATGCGGAAGCCATATCCCGACCCCGATTAGAATCATCGGACTGGTCCCCAGAAGAGGATTGAAGGATCTGGCGAGTGATGTGGATCAGGTTGGCAAGTAACAAGTTTTCACGACCGTGTTCGAGGTAGCCCCGAATGACATCTTCCGATTTCCCTAATTGGTCTGCAGTGAGTGCAATCCAACGGTCGTCACCTGACTGTACATTCGAAATGATGCCAGCAACAAGGCTTTGTGCGCACAAGCCAATCCCATTACCTCGGTTTCTCAAAGATTGCCCCATTTCAACGAGTGTTAACAATTGATGTTGGTCGCAGGGGAATATGACTTGAAGGATCAACGATGCCATGTCCGAGAGGCGTACAGAATCAGCGAGCTCCACACAGGCGATGACTCGCCGTGTTTTGTCCGAGTCGGAGAGGGAATTGGATGACCAAGTACGTTCCATTAAGTTCTTCATTGCCATTTTTAGCTTCATTTTAATCTTCTCGTCTCCGAATCGCACTAGATCGGAATTCTCTGGTCTAAGTACATCGAATATCTGGGATAGGATGTGGTCGTCGATCTCCATTGTCGATTCCCAGAAAAACTTTTTCTGAACCCAGAAAGGATAGAGGTTTGAGAGGAATGTTAGTCTCAATGCACATATGTGCATATGATGGACGAAGATACATAGGAAGATGCAAACCATCGAGCAAAAGAAGAAGCAGAGGAAAATCGCTGCGTTGAGAGACAGAAGATGTAAGGAAATGGCGAAAAAAAAAAGGCACATGGATGAAAATAACAATTTCAATGATACCCGAACAGCCAAAGTGATTGGCGATGTCTTGTAGGTATCGAAGACTTTGCGCACCCGCGCTTGATATTCGGAGCTGGACCGCGGGGAATGAGTAAGCGTGAGGTAATGACGTGTCCATTGCTGTACCCGCAGAGCCAATAATGAAGAGTAAAGATTGAGGGACAGGCAGATGAAAAGGGCTGCATTCACTACGGTGGGGATTCCAGGTTGGAAGGAAGGAAGTTGATCCAGATTGGGTGTAGATTTGTTAAGTTGAAGCTTAACCAGTTGGGCGAGATAGAATGCAGATGTTGCTTGCGGATCATCCTTGAGGCCCGGGATTGTAACCGTAAGTAATGTAACAACGGCGACAGACAGCAAACCAGTCTGTAATATTGACCTGATGCGTGAAGCGGTGTGGAAAAATGAAAGTGAGGTGCGTACAAGAACAAGAATCCCGTCAGCAGCCTTTTGCCAGCGTTCAGCCCCCTCTTTGTCGCTTTCCTCTGTCATATGCCGGTATAGTGAGAAGAAAGCCTCGGAGTTATCATCACGCTCTGGCTCCGGCCTGTGATTTTCGTCATTCTGCGAGGCCCGGTCTGTGGCAGCACCTAGTGAATAAGTAGGGGGTGAAATCGGATAGCAACAAGGTAGAGAGGATGGGAAACGTACCTTGGCTGTTCACCTCCCTATGATTGTCTACACTGAGGGTTTGGTGTTCAGGACATTCAGGTTGAGACATTGGAGAATTATGTTAGGGGGTCGCAAACGTGAGAATCTAGGCGCCATTCCTGATAACCAGGACAGCGTCGGTCTAGCCTGAGCGCTGAGCACTGAGCCACTACTAAGTTACACGTGCAAGTTCAACGCAAAGTCCCCGGCTCAACCCGGCTTCAATTTCACCCCCGCTCAGGCACACCCCTGACTACATGCGAATTTCTCCCAGCCAGTCTTCTGTACAGCCATTTCCCTTCCTACTGAGCATGCCTTCACAGGGGAATACAACTTGATTGAGTTGGGCAATTCCGAGCGCGAAACGGCTTCAGAACGAGAACGGTGGGGACGGTAATACTATACGGTACAATCATAGACCCTGAATACATTTCTACCTGTAGCTAGCAAGCGGGGAATAAAAGTTAAACGCGTTAAGAATGGACCCACGAATAAAGGTCAGAAAAAAAGAGAGCTCAAGGCACTCTTTAAGGTAAGACGAGGAGTAACTTAAGGGCATAGATGCGGCACGTACGAGACATAAAAGGAGACAAAGGAAACGTTAGTTTAGCACGAAGCCGCAGTGAGTGGTTCTGTGCTTGAGGTACAATGGCGACAATAGACGAGAAGGGATGAAACGAGGCGAGCGAAGGGATGACCACCTGCCACTTGTCACACGTTTCCGGGAAAACCAATACTAATACAATAACGCTTAGCCTCGACAAGAATAATGAATCCACAAGGACCATCGGCATTCGGTTAAGCGGAGACTATGCGGAATCATCTGGTGGGTCACGATTTTCAGCTGACGGGACTGTGGATTTCATCTCGATTGAATCGTCCGGCTCCCCGGAATCGTGACGCGCGCCGAGAGGTGACGAACTGGCACTGGCAGAAGGGGCCATTGAAACGTTCAAGTTCGTTGGAAAATGGGTACTACTGGCAGGAAGCACTCCGCTGGTAGTAGGGTCAAGCCGAACGGTAGGGTGCTCTCCAGACGAGTCAGCAATGTTGACTGCTGTTGTGGTGGCAGAGGAAGCTACTACTATGGCCTGTGAAGGACCGGCCTGAGAACGGCCGTCACTTTCGAGCCTGAGGCGCTCGGCATCGAGGTGGGACGAAGATGAGGCAGAGGCTGTGGGGGAGCGTTGCGATGAAAAGTCGTAGACATTGTCTGTGACGATTCGATCAGGAGCCTCAGGCTGCTGTGATACCTGAGGTGTGAGAGGGGGGGTATGAGAAGGGCGGTAGGGCGGACGGGTCCAAGTGGTGCTGCACGTGATGTGATCAACGTAGAATATGCGCCCATCCGGTGTGCGTTGGACCTCCCAGCCAGGAGGGAGAATATTGATGTTGGAGGTTGGAAATATCCAAGTGGTGCTGCGCGTGTTGTGATCAACGTAGAAGATGTGTCCATCTTGTGTGCGTCGGGCCTCCCAGCCAGGAGGGAGGCCATCGTTGATGGTTGTTGGATGTGTCCAACTGGCGCTACGAGTGTCGAGATCAACGTAGTATATGCGCCCTTGTGGAGTATGTCGGGCCTGCCAGTGCCAGCCAGGGGGGAGAGGAGTTAATACTTGGCGGAGAAAATCAAGGTCGTTGCGGATAATCGTAAGAACTCGATCGTTTGATGCTTCTCGATCGATTTTATTCCACAAGGCAAGGAAGTCGTGCTGCAGTCCAGGAAGAATATTTTCTATGTCAAAATTGGAAAGTGTCGGTAAGATGAACAATGATGCGTCGACCATATCCCGATCCTCCGGAGACGACTCAAAGATTTGGCGAGTGATGTGCGTCAGGTTAGCGAGTAACAAGTTTCCTTGACCGTGTTTGATGTAGCCCCGAATGACATCTTCAGATTTCCCTAAGTGGACCGCAGCTAGCGAAATCCAACGGTGATCGCCTGGCTGCACTTTCGAAATAATGCCAGCAACAAGGCTTTGTGCGCATAGCCCTATCTTCTCCTGGGTGCCAATACGTTGGTTTCTCAAGGATCGCCCCATTTGGACAGAATGTAGCAGTTGATGGTGATCCCGGGGGAATATTATTTCAAGGATTGACGACGCTACGTCCGAGAGGCGTACGGCATCGGCGAGCCCCACACAGGCGACGACTCGCCGTATCTTTTCCGGGTCGGAGAGGGAATTGGATGACCAAGTACGTTCCATTAAATCCCTCACTGCCATATTAAGCTTCTCTTTTCCTATTTCAATGATCTTCTGTTGAGGATCGTCGACTAGTGATGATCTACAGAAGTCAGGGATGCCCTCAAGGAATCGCACTAGTTCGGAATCCCCCGAGAGTGCTCCGAATAGCCGGTTTAGGATGCCGTTGTCGATCTTGTGTTTATATGTCGATTTCCAGAAAGGTTTATCAGGAACAACCTGTAAGGACAACATGCTTGCGATGAATGATAGATCTAATGCACGTCTTGGCATGCGTTTGATGTAGACATATGTCAAGAAGCAACCGACTGAGCAAATGTAGAAGCAAATGATGACCGACGGGTGGAAATGGAAGAGATAAAGTGCGAGGGCGAAAAAGAACATCAACACGGATAATAACAACGAATTCATCGATACCCGAACAGCCGAAGAGATTGGCGAATTCTGAGGAGGGCGACCGCCAAAGACTTCGCGCACCCGCGCTCGGACGTCCGAGTTGGACTGTGGGGAATGAGTGAGCATGAGGTATTGACGTGTCCATTGCTGTAGCAACAGAGCCAGCATTGCAGCGAAAAGATTGAGAGACAAGCAAATGACAAGGAATGTATTCGCTATAATGAAGATTACTGGAGAAGAGGTTGGAGGTTGGTCCGGAATGAAAGGGATAGATCGGTTTTCGTATGCGCTAAGTTGAAGCTGAAAGAGTTGCGTGAGATAGAATGCGGTCGTTTCCTGCGGATCTTGCCTGAGATTCGGGATTGTCACAGTAAGTAATGTAACAACGGCGACAGTCAACAAGCCGGTCTGTAATATTGACCCGATGCGTGAAGCGGTGTGGAAAATGAATGAAACTGAGGTGCGTACAAAAACAAGAATCCCGTCAGCATCCTTTAGCCAGCGTTTAGCCCTCTGTTTGTCGTCTTCCTCTGTCATACCCTGGTACATTGAGAAAAGATCCTCGGAGCTATTAGCACGCTCGGGCTCATTTTCGCCGCTTTTGTCGCCTTTGCCGCCTTTGCCACTTTTGTCTCCTTTGTCACTTTTGTCGCTTTTGTCGCCTTCGTCACCTCCGTCACTCGAATCCCGGTCTGTGGCAACATCTATAAGTAGTGGAATCGGGTAGTATCAAAGTCGAGAGTAGAGGGAACATACCTTGGCTGTTCGCCGCCCCATGATCAATTGCGTCAAGGATCCGATGTTCAAGACTTTCAAATTGAGACATTGAAGAATTGTGGGTTATGGAAAGGAGAAGTAGTTCGTATGTCCTAGAGGACGCTTTGAGAAGGCTACTGTACAGCTGTGTCGCAATCAAAACCGTGAGAAACCACTGGCAGAGACCGTTCCTGAAACTGACGCCTTCTAACGTAACTTATGAGGTCTCTGCACGTACAAGTGTGAGCGTTCAACACAAAGCCCGCATTGTGAGAATACGCAATAATATTAAAACAGCTCGTACCGAAAGCGAAACAAAAAAAGCAGTGTCCTCTCGAATTTAAACAGGCCCAGAGCTCAACTCTCACGATAGAATATGGGAGCGAAGATGACGAGAGAGTGTGGGTGGGAAATAGGAGCAGAACAACACGACTACGTAAATTTGATGATAGCCTGGGGAGAGACACACCTCCAACAACGCGCAAGACCCTCTAGCATCCCAACTATTACTCTCACAGACCGTGGCGTGACCAGGGCGCGAATTTGCGATTCTTATATCTCGCCGCTTCTAGCTCTCGTGCTACT
Source organism: Lactifluus volemus (assembly GCA_022376515.1). Taxonomy (NCBI): domain Eukaryota; kingdom Fungi; phylum Basidiomycota; class Agaricomycetes; order Russulales; family Russulaceae; genus Lactifluus; species Lactifluus volemus. The sequence continues at coordinate 6,015 of WTXI01000068.1, read as the reverse complement.
CGTCTTGCATTCTTGCCTTTGATGCAAGTAGTTGTTTTCGCGTTTGTGATTCTTCTCGATGTAAACCGTTCCCAGGGGCCAGTGGGAACAAGTGCATCCATCGACCAACGATGGCGATTGGCGAGTTGGAGTCACGTGAGAAAGCGGGATGCCGTAACACAGCGTTACCCCCAGTTCGTGTCAATGGTAGTAAGTTTTAGTTGCATATAGCATGAAAATAGGCAATAATGTTGAATTCACATCTTGCAAGGTAGATAGATTGCCTGGGACAGACATGCAAGATTACAGTATCCCATTGGAAAGCAAAAACCCACTCTCGTGGCAAGATGGTAGACGAAGAGGCGAGGCGAGGTTGAACATGGTGAATCGAGGTCGAGATAAGCTTAAAGTGGGCGAACGAGTTTAGAACGGGAACTGTGTGAACGGTGATGCTATACGCTGGCAGTACAATTCACAGACCCATACAATTCTACCTGTAACTACTAGCAATTGAAGAATAAAGTTGAACGCATTAAGAACGGACACACAAACACAGGTCAGAAAGAGATCTCAAGGCACTCTTTAAGGGATATGTATACAGATACAACCGTAAGAAGAGGAGTAACACAAAAATTTAAGGGCATAGACGCGGCGTGAGGCAGTTGTGAGCAGCACAGAGCGCACAAAAACGAACATGAAACTAAACAAGGAATCGAGAGGCACGAGACACGTAGAATACATAAAGGAAGCAATGGAAACGTTAGTGTAGCACGAAGCCGCAGTGAGCGGGTCCGTGCCCGAGGTACAAGGATATCAAGGCTAAGAGGATGGCTAGAGTAGACGAGAAGGGATAAAACGAGGCAACCAAGGGAGGAGAGGGGGTGTGAAACATGGTACACAAAATGTGGCTGCAAATTCCAAAAAAAAGATAACGCATAAGCTCGACAAGAGAATTGAACCTACAAGGACGATCAGCAACAACTTGGTTCGGTTAAGCAGAGACTAAGCGGAATCATCCGGCGGGTCACGATTTTCAGCTGACGGGACTGTGGATCTCATCTCGATTGAATCGTCCGGTTCCCCGGAATTGTGACGCGCACCGAGGGGTGGCGAACTGGCACTGGCAGAAGGGGCCATTGAAACGTTCGTGGGAGAATGGGTACTCGCATGAAGCACGCCGCTAGTAAAATCAAGCTGAACGGTAGGGTGCTCTCCAGACGAGTGGGTAATGTTGACTGCTGTCGTGGTGACAGCGGAAGCTACTATGGGCTGTGAAGGACCGGCCTGAGAACGGCCGTCACTTTCGAGCCTGAGGCGCTCGGCGTTGAGGTGGGACGAAGACTGCTGTGTTACCTCCAGTGAGGGAGCAGCCTGAGGTGTGTGAGGGGGGTTATGAGGAGGGGAGTAGGACGGACGGGTCCAAGTGGTGCTGCGGGTGTTGTGATCAACGTAGTATATGCGCCCACCTTGTGTGCGTCGGACCTCCCAACCAGGGGGTAGACCTTCGTTGATGGTTGGATGTGTCCAACTGACGCTACGAGTGTTGTGATCAACGTAGTATATGGGCCCTTGTGGAGTACGTCGGGCCTCCCAGCCAGGAGGGAGAGGATTTAAAGTTTGGCGGAGATAATGAAGGTCGTTGCGGATCTTGGTAAGAACCCTATTGTTCGGTGCTTCTCGATCGATTTCATCCCACAAGACGAAAAAGTCGCGTTTCAGTCCTGGAAGAGTATCGCTTACGTCAAAATTGGAAAGTGTCGGTAATATGATGGACGATGCGGAGGCCATATCCCGATCCTCAGACACAATTACTTGTCGAGTGGTGTGCGTCAGGTTAGCGAGTAACAAGTTTTCATGACCATGTTCGAGGTAGTCCCGAATGACATCTTCCGATTTCCCTAATTGGTTCGCAGCTAGCGCAATCCAACGGTCATCGCCTGACTGCACGTTTGATATGATGCCAGCAACGAGGCTTTGTGCGCACAGACCTATCTTCCCCTGGCCTTGGTTTCTCAAGGACCGCCCCAATTCAACAGATTGTAGCAATTGATGGTGATCCCTGGGGAATATTATTTCAAGGATTGACGAAGCTACGTCCGAGAGGCGTAGAGCATCAGCGACCTCCACACAGGCAACGACTCGCCGTGTTTTCTCCGAGTCGGAGAGGGAATTGGATGACCAAATACGCTCCATTAAGTTCTTCATTGCCAATATAAGTTTCTCTTTTCCCAATCGCACTAGATCTGAATTCTCCGGCTTGAGTGTCTTTAATATCTGGTCTAGGATGCGGTCGTCGATCTCCATGGTCGATTTCCAGATAAATTCCTGAGGTAGTACAAACGACAAAAGCGGTAAGATCCGGACATTTGCGTGGAATGATAGGTCTAATGCAATTTTGTGCATACGTTTGATGAAGCCCCCTATCAAAAGGCAAACGATCGAGCAAAGGTAGAAGCAGAGTTGGACCGGCCGGTTGTGAAAGATAAGGTAAGCGGTAAGGGCGAGACAAAAAAGAAACAGGGAAAGAAGAACCGAAGACATTGATACCAGAAGAGCCAAAATGATTGGCGATTTCTTCTGGCCACCGCCAAAGACTTCGCGCACCCGCGCCCGGATTTCGGAGCTGAACTGTAGGGAATGAGCAAGCATGAGGTATTGACGTGTCCATTGCTGTAGCAACAGAGCCAGCATTGCAGAGAAAAGATTGAGAGACAAACACATGAAAAGGAGTGCATTCGCTGTGACGGAGCTCGATGAAAATGAGGACGAAGGAGGTTGATCCGGAATGAAACGGGTGGATTGGTTATGGTATTCGGCAAGTTGAAGCTCAAAGAGTTGCCTGACATAGAATGCGGACGTTGTCTGCGGATCATCCTTGAGGTCCGGAATTGTCACCGTAAGTAATGTAACAGCGGCGACAGACAATAAACCCGTCTGTAATGTTAATTCAATGCTTGAAGCGGTGTAGAAATGAAACTGAGGTGCGTACGACAACAAGAATCCCGTCAGCATCTTTTTGCCAGCGTTTAGCCCTCTGTTTGTCTTCTTCTTCTGTCATATCCTGGTACAGTGAGAAGAAAGCCCCGGAGCTATCATCACCGCGACGGTCGGGCCTCGGCCTGTGATTTTCGTCCCTCCGCGAGGCCCGGTCTGTGGCAACACCTAATGAAAACGTAGGTGGTGAAATCGGATCGAAAAAAGGTTGAGAGTAGGGGAAACATACCTTCAAGTTGTCCGTTTGCCGCTCCATTGTCAATTACGTGGAGGGTCTCATGTTCTTGGCCGACAGGTTGAGACATTGGAGAATTGTGTGGTATGGAGAAAAGAGAAGGTTTGCATGGTGTAGTGCGTAGCAAAACGTGAGATTCCAGACGCCATTCCCAGACGCCATTCCTGATAGACAGTTTTTAGTCTGACAGTCTGAGCCACTGCTATCGCCACTACTAGTATACCGTGAGTAAAGTCTGCCCTCGCACTGTGAAATTGCCAATAATATGAAAAAGATAAGTCGGTCTAAACAAGCTCTCTGTGACCTTTACGGTGGAATACGGGGGCGGGGGAGGGCAGGAGATAACTTGAAGTTAGGGAGATCAACTTGAACCCGTCTATAATATTGATCTGATGCGTGAAGCGGTGTGGAAATTGAATGAAACTGAGGTGCGTACAAAGACAAGAATCCCGTCAGCATCCTTTAGCCAGCGTTTAGCCCTCTGTTTATCGTCTTCGTCTGTCATATCCTGGTACATTGAGAAGAGTCCCCCGGAGCTATCAGCAAGCTCGGGCTCATTTTCGTCGCTTTCGTCGCTCGAATCCCGGTCTGTGGCGGCATCTAGTGGAAGGTAAGTAATGAAATCGGGTAATATCAAAGGTGAGAAGAGGGGAAACATACCTTTGCGGTTCGCCGTCCCCGGCGCTCCATGATCAATTACGGGAAGGATCCGGTGTTTAAGACTTTGAGGTTGAGTCATTTCAGAATCTTTATGGACTGGAGGACGCTTTAGAGGAGGGTATAGCTGTGTCGCAAGCGAAACGAGAGAATGAAACCACGTGGCAAAGGCGACAGCTTCTAACTTAAGAGTCACTACACGTGCGGGGTTTGGGCGTTTCAACGCAAAGCCACCATTGTGAAAATTGTGCAATAATATTTATTAATAAAAAGGCTTGTCGAAAAACAAAAAATGCAATAGATGATAGGGTTGATATACAGAAAGCGAAACAAGGCGCAGTATCATCTCGAATCTAAACAAACCCAGAGCGGTGTAGATGGCGAGAGCGAGAGCCTGAGGTCGGGGATGGGAGCAGAACAACATGCGACTACGTCAAATTTGATGACAGCCGAGCGGGAGACGCACCTCCAACAGCCCGCAAGACCCTACAGTATAGCATCCCGATCGATCCCAACCAAAGAGAGAGCTAGTTGCTTTCGCATCGTGCTTCTCCAGGTACCGTTCCCCTCGACCAACGATGCGGTTAAGTCTAGAGTCACGTGAGAAAGCGGGATGCCGTAACGCAGCAGCGAGTCGTTTCAAGTTGAAGCGCTCCGAGTCAGCGAATTCTTTCCCCTGCTCAAGGAAGTGTACACACTCTCAGTCGGATGCTATTTCAATGACATAACTTGCATGCTAGACAACTTGCACACCATATGATTGTCTAGGTAAACCGCTGGAATGGGGGATAGAGGACAGGCGAACAAGGAGAGGAAGACAGGCACGGAAGATGTAACTAGACCGCTGATGTAAACAATTCTTGACGCGTAGGGGTGGCAGGACACGCCCCTCCACCGCGCGTACCCCCACCCCCCTGGGCCCCCTTGTGATGGTCACTCAAGAAACCCAGTGCATTATTCAAAGCGTTATCTCACCCATTAGAGCACAGGCCCCTCCTGAGACGGCCTATATGCAGCTGGTTTCTGCATATCAACAAGCTTCTTCAGACGCAAGGTCAGCCGAAGAAGCTATCGCTCCAAATCAACCTACTAATTATGTGCTCGCTCTTTCGTCGCAGCGAGCTTTACTATAAAAACGAAGCCTGTTGCGTTCTTAGAAAAGTTGTTCGAGGACTGCCTCGTCTCTGTGGATACATCCACCAAAGTGTTCGTGTCAATGGTAGTAAGTTTTGGTTGTATATAGCGTGAAAATAGGCAATAATACTGAACATCTTGCAAGGTAGATAGATGGCTTGGGACATGAAAAATAATAGTGTCCTATCAGAACGCAAACTCACTCTCATGGCAAGATGGTGTAACATCCGAGTTTTCAAATGAGCGAGTATGTAGCGAAAGGTATGGGGAGACCTGAACGTCGACGAGTGAGTCCGGGAGATGCAGAGGGGCGAGGAGAAACCGATCGACCCTCAAAATCGGAATCGTCCAAGATTAAAGTGTAGTCACTCGATCCGTAATTGGGCATTTCCGAGGGCGAAACGACTTTAGAACGAGAACGGTGGGGACGGTGGAATGGGGATTAGGGACAGCGGGGTCAGCCTGAGGATGACAGCGTGGGAAGCGTAGCGGACATACAGTTACCCGACGCTGAGATAAGCACAGACAACGCGACTTCCTCCCCAACCGCTACATCCTCGAGGCAACGCCCGACCCTCCAACGGTGATACTATGTATACAATTACAGACCCTGAATACAATTCTACCTATAGCTAGCAAATGGAGAATAAAGATGAACACATTAAGAATGGACGCACAAATAAAGGTCAAAAAGAGAGCGCGAGGCACTCTAAGGTGAAGGCATACTACAGGCAAGTTAAAAGGACATGCTGCTTCATAGGATGCTCGCACTCGCATTTTCTCAACGAAAAGTAAAAACCAAAAATTAAGGGCCTAGATGCAGCGCGAGGCAGCCGAGGCCAACAGGCAAAGGGAAGACACGTTATACCGTACCCAGTGAACAAAAGTAAAATTAAACCCAAACAGGGAATCGAGAGGCACGAAGTTCGAAGCAGACACAAAGGAGATAAAGGCAAGACATGAAGGGATGAAGCGAGGAAAGCGAAGGGAGGACAAGAGACAGTGAAATATGGTTA
>WTXI01000067.1:0-178512 GCA_022376515.1 Lactifluus volemus | reverse complement strand
AGACAATGCGGCAGAAGCATCGGAGGCTAGCCCATTCAAAATCCTCTTCTTGTTTGCTATTACAGATCCCCTCCGACTTGACGCCAAAGCTGTGGTTTCACACCTACAGTCCCAGAAATTGGCAACTTGGATGATTTCCGGTGATGACGTGGCCACTGCAAAGTCCGTGGCGAGGCAAGTAGGCATTCCTGAATCTAACGTGATTGCGGGCGTATTACCTCACGAAAAGGTGAAACATCGGGTAATACTTCACTTGTTACCTGCTGATATTGTTCATGGTTAGGCGGACAAGGTTCGTTGGCTTCAAGAGAACGCTCCGAAGAAGCAGAGATCAAGGCTATCTGGCATAAGATTGAACAACCGTTGCGTGGTCGCCATGGTTGGGGATGGCATCAACGACGCACCGGTGAGTGTTAAAAGTATTCAGCGGCCGCTCTTGACGGACTTGACCATTCCATAGGCATTAGCTGCCGCTGACGTGGCCATAGCAATTGGGTCGGGAAGCGATGTGGCGCTCTCGAGTGCCTCGTTCATCCTTGTTTCGTCGGATCTCGTTAGTATTCTGACCCTAGTGGATCTATCTGCTACTGTGTTTCGGCGGATCAAGCTTAACTTTGTGAGTGACCCCAGAGATGGATGAAAATATATACTGACCTCAAAGGTACATCAGTTGTGGGCACTGGTGTACAACATAGCTGCGATTCCGATTGCGGCAGGCTTCCTATACCCCATTAGGCACATCCGCCTTGACCCTGTCTGGGCTTCACTTGCCATGGCTTTGTCGTAAGTCGACTCATTCCGATAGCAATCAAACCTCACTCACATTTGGAGTACGCATCAGCTCGTTCTCTGTCACTTGTAGTTCTCTTATGTTGAGGCGATATAAGCCGCCACGACAGCAGTAGGCGAATGGTTAACGCGGACGCCTGGAGACCTTTTTGGGAACGTCAAGCCGTTCTCGGTTCTCGAATCGCCCGTTGCTATCCTCCACTTCTTTTTTTCGGCATCGTTTCGAACCTAACATTGACTTGTAGTGGACGTCTAAACTATCTGAGAAAAAAATTAGTGGTGATACTGCGTACAATTACCAGACAAGAAAAAAAATAGCGGAGACATGCGTGCGGTTACGCGACCACAAATAGGCTGCTTCTACGCAACACGTGGCATTTCTGCATCAGTGGAAGGATATGGAGTCGACCGAGCGTTGGACAAACTGCCAGAGTGGGGAGCGAGCCAAAAAAGGATTAGTGCAAGGAGAAAAAGGACGCGCGCTTACTTCCGAAACCTCACAATACCTTGCAAGCAAGGTAACTTCTCCCTTGGCCTTAATCTCACCAATGTGGACGTTGGAGTAGGGATTAGGGACAGCGGGGGCAGCGATGACAGGCGTGGGAAGCGTAGCGGGCATTGTACAGTTACCCGACACTGTATAAGCACAGACAACGCGACTTCATCCCTAACCACTACCTCCTCGAAGCAGCGCCCGCCCCTCCAACGTGAGATGAGCCCTTCGAGAACATGGCTAAACTGCCTGAGGTCGCTGATAAGTCAATGATAACACGGCTTCACCCTTCAAAGCTTCCACTACTATTCCCGGATACTGTAGCAGAGAAAGAACACGGGAAGATGACCAAACGCAAGCAGAAAGTTGTTGACGGCAGTCTTCTTATTCTTGTGAGTCCTAAGTTTATAAGTCATTCCATCACTTCACTCAAGTCAAAACCCGTGGACCGGTCTATTCGCTATTTTCGTTGCAGTATTGTTACACCATGACGTCTGACTCCCCATCACCCGCTGCCATTTTGCTTAGTCGCTAGCAGGCAGTTCACTTTCATTTCCAGCAGCCATCCTCCTACCCGTTGATTCGCAGGTAGCCTCCGAGTCTTTGATGTCAAATCCTACCGCGGATACAACCATTACAATTCCTGGAGTGGTTGAAGACCCGAGACAAGAACATCCACAGTCAGTTGGAACTCACAGTCAGTCTCTAATGCCGTCACAATCGTTTTCGGGACGTGGGGATAGTGAAACACGGCCGTGGCCTCATCGATGGTCGTTGCGCTTCTGACGAATTTATATTTTCTTTCTGGTTTAGAGTGACGTCGATCCTGCAAGTTGTAAGGTATAACTTAGTCAAATGACAATCAGCACACAACATACGGGACCCACATTCCGTATCCTTCGCGACTCAACGGATAACGGTCTCGGCCATAGTGGGTGTCGCATCGGACAAAAAGGGAGGTAGAAGACCATCTGACAGCCGATATTCACCCGCACAAGCAAAGCAGTATCTGAAGTTCGTGCGTGGCACTTACAGGTTCACTGTAGTACGCTGGAATAAAGGTGGCTAAACGGATGTCGATGCTTATTTTGTTCAAAAATAAAGAAATACTCTCACATCGTGTATACTCTTTTTTCACCAACTTGCTCTGCGATGCAACACCAGCTCAGGTAGCCCACAAGGGTAACATAGTTTCAAAAACACAAATTCTAGGACATAAAATACTGAAACGATGGATTGTTGTGGGCCACCGAAAAGACAGGGTTGCGTAGAGATTATCCATATCCAAGTTGGGCTTGAAATCACTCTTTACTGTAGCGAGCGTATCAGTCCAAAGTCAATAGGGGAGCAACGGTATAGGAAAACGATGTGTGGTCGCGACGGTCCATATCTTACCGAAGTCTCGGAGGCGTCCAGGCAGTCCGATGATTCCACTGCAGTCGAGACTGAATGCATGTATGTCGAGTGGGTGCTGCGTTGCATGCCATTTGACTCATGTGTGCGAGCTGTTTGCCGATCTCTTGAGCATACTTGACAGGGGAATCGCTTAGTCTATTAAACTTTGTCGCCGGTCGCGAGGTCGTGTTGGGAAGGGGCTGGTATCTAGGGGCCTAGGCAGCACTGGGTGCATACGGGAGTTGCGTGCGCCAGTATGGTGATTGCGTAGTGCTGCAAGGTTTTCATAGTATACCTCGCCGTATTTAGCATTCTAATGACATCATTGTTTGGGAACGCGAAGCGGTGACCTCTGGAAGGACTTCCCATGATTTCCCATGATGGAAGAATGCTAATAGGCAAGGTGCAGCAACCTATGATTGGGAAGTCGGTTACCGTATAGATATAGGTGTCCTGTTACAATTGGCAGACATAAAAGTGATATTAGTTGCCTCATGTCTACGCACCCGTTGTTGCGCTGCGCTGCATAGCATTGAGTAGAGCTCAAGGTGACTCAGCGTTCCCTCCTGAGTCCTCCATGCCACTGCCACCGTTGCCTAGCACCCCCCCTCCCTTCTGCTGCTTCTACCTCCTCTTGCCATACGAAAGCCGGGGTCCAGTACAGGCCAAGCCTCCAAGCCGGCTCTTCTGGCCTTGGCCTGGGTGCTGGCATTTGGCAAGACCAGCCGAGGCCCTTGATTGAGCCGGGCCAAAACCGGGGCCATTGGCACGCCGGCCGGAAAAGCATTAGACCGTCTGACTTTTGAGGAGAAAGGGAAAGCTGGGACTCTTCGATACTAGAGATTGAAGGAATTCATACGAGTTGATGCTATATACACAATAGGGAGGTGGGTAGCAAGGCATTGTGGCGAGGTGGTTTGAGGCGGGCGAGAGGGGGAAATGCGTGACTGTGGACGTGTGGAAAGGCTGCCTCCAATTCACTTCTGACAATTTCACCCTCGTGTGTGGTTGCGTATCCATGTCCTTACCCACAAATGCGCCTTGTTGTCACCTCGTGTGCCGCAAATTTCTCTTTAAAAAATACCGGGTCTTCCTCTCTTGCACCTTAACCAACGAATCTACAAGCCTTCTCTTACCATTCCGACTCTGAACCCACAATATCTTTTCTGATGCAACCCGGTGATCATATCCTCAATATCCCGCAGGGAGAGAGCCACGCACTGTCAGGTATGTTGCCCATCCCCTAACCTTGCCCTCGTCAACTCACCAACCCATAAACTAGGTCTCCCCGTTCACTCCCTACACAGCGGAGGGAAATCTGAATATGCTGATAGCTCAGCTCCTCTCTTCAACATGTATCTAAGAATGGCAGAGGAAGAAGATGATAAGATGGCCGCACGCTGGCAAAAAAAAGCTGATGGTGTTCTCATCTTCGTGAGTCTTCGGCTTCTCTAACCTCCATTTAACTCAAGCACCGATCAAAACTATAGTCCGGTTTATTTTCTGTTGTCGTTGCATTCTTCGTCGCAGTGACAGTCCTCGACCTCAAGCCAAACTCCCAGGACATCTCCGCATTCTATCTCCAGAACATCTATCAGCTTCAGTTTCTCACCGATTCCAATGGATCTCCGCCATCAGTTCCTGCCACCCCCGCTGTACCGCCACCATTCTCTCCGCCGACATACGTGATCTGGGTGAATTCGCTCTGGTTTTTGAGCCTAGTTATCAGTCTTACCTGCGCTATGTTGGCGACGTTGGTACAGCAATGGGCCCGCCGATACCTCCGGATCACTCACAGAGAACTGTCCAGCCCACACGATGGAGCCCGGATTCGTGCGTTCTTTGCCCACGGTGTTGAGAAGTTGGGCTTTTCCCGTGTGGTTGAAACATTACCCGCCCTGATCCACCTCTCTCTCTTCCTCTTCTTTGCCGGCCTTCTCATATATCTCTTCAATGTCAACCACACCGTCTTCTACGCTGTAGCGTGGGCAGTTGGGGTATCCGTGGCGACATACACACTCATCACATTTATGCCAATTTTGCGGCTCGACAGCCCATACTATGCTCCACTTTCCTCACTGGCATTTCGGGTTCATGCTGGCATATTAGGACCAGCGTTCTTAATTCTCGGCTGGCTTTCTTGGTTCAGCTCTAGAGCGTCGAAGCACTTATTTGGCTTGAGCGACCAGTATTTCAAACGATGCACACGAGGATTGGAGAAGGTAGCAGAAGAGATTGTTCGAAAGTCTTCGGCGGAGATCGATGACCGCGTCCTGAAATGGACATTCAACGCCCATACTTTCGCCTCAAATGATCAACTGGATCGGTTTTTCGAGTGCATTTATAGCTTTTATAACTCGACCCAAACCGTCCGGGACCCCCTACGTAGACTTGCGACATTGGGCTCCAGGAAGTTTTCGTCAGCTTTGGTGGCATTCTTGAACCGTACTCTGACATCCAATTCGGTCACGAACTCGGACAAAGTACTACGATTCATAATGTGCGTTAGGATTGCCGATGAAACTCAAGATGCAGCTTTACGGGACCTGTTTTCCGAAGCCGCGGGTTACAGCTTTCTGCGAACCGTTGAAGTGGGGCGCATTCTGAGAGGCTCGAGTAGACCTGGCGAGGAAATTGGTTTGTGTGCACAAACCTTTGTCTCCGACATCATTGCGAGGTGGAGGAAAGGGACAAGAGTTGGGCCGAACTCGCCGCGGACCAATTGGGAAATCGGAAGATGATATTCAAAGGTATCTCGCACATGGAAACGATAATGTGTTGCTCGCGAACTGGATCCACATGGCCCGCCAGATCTCGAAGACCTCTTCCGGGATCAATCAGGGTATCGCTAGCGATGCGGCAGCGTGCATCCTACGACCACCTTCGACATTTGACATACACAATACCCTTCCTGAACTGCAGTGCGACTTCTGTTCCTTGTGGAACGACACCGTCCTGAAGGCACACAAGAGCGGGGATGGAAGCATTCCCCACCTTCTTGTCTTCATCCTTCGCAGTCTTTACATCGAGCTGCATCAAGACACTGATCACTCTCCGGCACCGTCATTCGACAAGTTCAAGGTCTCGTCATATCCATTGTGCAATAACCCACACCATCGCTCCCAAGCGACTGCTATCACCCTCTTATCTTCATTAATCCCCACCCGTACCAGCTCTCATCCCCCAGATTCATCCCCACCTAGTAGTCTTTGACGTCCAGAATCCGCCATCATGACCTCACCTCTCTATTCCTGAATTTCTGATGGATCGGAGCCGCGTTTCTTGTATGTAAAGGATATGGCTTGTTGGGATTTCAGCTCCTATGTTTATTTACGCTCTGTTATAATCTACCTATTCACAATGATCATTACGGGACTTGTACTTTTTACCCTGGAGAAGCGATAGAAGACGCAAGAACGCCGCAGGAGATGCCAAAATACTCGAAGGCTACCCCGGGCCATACGGTGACCCTCTGCACGAATGGGCAGAAGAGACTATCAAAATCGTGATATCCGCCAGCAGTGGTGCAGTAACATACCATGGAGTAAAACGGTAGGCAAGCCGCTTCTACTTACTATGCGCCCTCGTCGATTGTTGACAATCCGCACGAATTAGTACTTCCCCCACCTCTAGTATCATCCACTGGCAGGTGTTTGTCTGTGCGCATTCAGTTCCCATACAAGTGGAAGAATGTGTTCCATCTCAGGCTACCTCAGAGGACTTTATTCACTTACCGTGGTTGCCCCTATGTTCAACTTTACAGTAAAGCAGTCCATTCTGCGCCCCAGCGTCAACGTGATATAGCAACATGGCATTTAATGATTCGTATTCTGTTATACTAGTAGGCTCAAGCCAAGAGGTGGTCCCTACTAAATAGGATTGTACATGATTACAGGAGGGAATGACTCGGAAAAGTGTTTACACTGGGTTGGAACACCAGGCGTATTTGGCATTAAATGAGACAGTGGAGTCGAGGGTGATTATCCTGGGCGGAAAGGGTCGTTTCTTGGGTAGAAGAAAACCTTGGTCGCTTCGAGGAAATTGATGAGTGCTATGCCTCCTTGGTACCGAAGAGGGTAGCAAGTAGAATGGTCACAGCCTCACAGGCAGCGGTTATCAGGTAGGTGGTTCTCGCCGTGGCGGGAAAAATATGTTGGAAGGACGGAGACGACATGAGTTTCGAAGTAGGGGAATTCGGCGGCAGCACGAAAGAAGACGGCTCCGGCCGTAGGACGTAAGCTGTGAGTGTGAGTGGTCCAGAAACCTCTTGATTGCGACAGCTGGAGCGTCGCATCAGCAAATGTCCGGGGAGCGCAGGGAGGTACTGACCGTTCCCAAAGTTCTCTTACATTTCGTGCGCCTGTTTTATAGTCCCAACATGATCTGCATCAGCGCCCACGCTGAACCGGTGTGCGAGTTCTTCCACGTCGTTTATCAGATCCTGTACCGACTGGTAGCTCTCCACATGTGAGACAGCGGCATATTCTTCATGATTCGCGGGATCCACGAGCAGGCCATGCACCAAGGGAATTCCCAGACTTGCAAAGAGTGAGACCTCCCCAACATTCTGGTCAAAGGCTATGGAGGTGAAGATGGGGTTGAACGACATTTCTACTGCGAGCACAAGCACGGGTGAGAAAGCGAATCAAATTGGCTCTACACAGACTCACTAGTGGAGGACATCATACGGAGCTTATTAGACATATCCTGGTTGCTTTTTTTCGATACGGCCGTCTCGATATAGCCTAGGACAAGTTTCGATAGTATCTCAAACGAGACGGATTCGCGGTCTTGGTGGAGGTACTATGGAGGATAGGGATATTGCACATCGTAATGAACGAGCACGGCCTATCTCGTCATATGTATCCGCAGATGAGAGTATCATAAGAGCGAGAACGCACCCGTTGTTATTTTGCATGATGATTCTGTATTCGCAAACTGATACCAGACGGAGAGGAGGTGATCTTCTTCATATCCCAATTTTCTTCCGAGGGTTTCGGGACATCTAGCTCGGGGTGCCGCGGAACTTGTTGGCCCAACTCAAACATCGTGTGATTGGAGATGGAAGACATTACTGGCTAGGCTTTCTCTGAGGTTTAGGATAAAAACAAGAGATGTGTGTTGAACGTACTCCTGGGAGCACGCGTGAGTTCGAAGAGGAAGGTAAAGAGGGCGTGAGCTTTCGGCTAGGTGTACTAACGGGGGCCCCTCTCTGATCACCCCACCCCTTTCTCGCTCCAATTTTCTCGTCCATTTCTTACAGTATCTAGTACATGTGTGACCGTATTCTGTCCATTTTTTTGGTAGAAATCGTAGTGTGTGGCGAAATAAATTAAAAAAACAGCGTGTTTGTCACGCCTGCCTGTGTCGGAGTTTACAATATTTCCAAAATGGCATGCTTAGCGCTCGCAACAGCCAATCAGAGTCTCAAATATGATGTGTGACCATAGCGTGACTGATCAGGAAAGGGGGTGAACAGAGTCTGAAAGGGGCCCACCTTTAGTAGTAACGTGTTCCTCTAACTGAAATACCTAGTCTTTTATTCGGCTGCACCACTGGATTTCAATGTCAGTAACACCTAATAACCCAGAGCCCACAGGTATGTTACCTCTCCCTTGGCCTTCGTTGTCTTTGCTAATCTCGCCAATCTGGACGTAAGATCAAGCGTTCCCCACGCCTAATCTTGAACTCGCTGATAGTTCAGCTTCTCTCTTCAACAATTATTCTCATGTGGCAGAGGAAGAACACAGGGAGATGGCCAAACGCTGGCAGAAAGATTCTGACGGCATTCTTGTCTTTGTGAGTCCTCAGCTTATAACAAACATTCCCATCACCTCAAGTCAACAATCATAGACCGGTCTATTCTCTGCTTCCGTTGCGGTATTGCTCGCCGTGACTGTCCTCGACCTCAAGTCAAATCCTCAAGAGACCTCATCATTTTACCTTGAAAATATCTATAAGCTTCAGCTTCACGCCGACACCAACCCATCTCAGCCACCCACGGAAGTTACTCCGCCGCCCTTCTCTCCCCAGAATTACGTCATCATTGTCAATACTCTCTGGTTCTTGAGCTTGACTATCGCTCTTACTTCTGCTATGCTGGCACTAATGTTACAGCAATGGGCCCGTCGATTCCTCCGGATCAGTCAGAGCCTAGGGCACACACCACACGATGTGCCCGGATTCGTGCATTCTTTTCCCGTGGCGTCGATAGGCTGGGCTTCTCATCGGTGTCAGACGTCATGACCCTCCTGATACACACTTCCCTCTTCCTGTTCTTCACCGGCCTTCTCATATACCTCTTCAATATCAATCGCACCATCTTTTACTTCGTAGTTGGATGGATCGCCGTCGCTGCCACGGCGTACCTGATCATCACAGTCATACCAATGGTGTGGGCGGATAGCCCATACTATTCCCCATTTTCCTCTTGGACCTTTCGAATATATGGCTGGCTATTATACCCAGCTTCCTTCTCGAAGCGCCTTCGTGACCAGGCTGCTAAATATTCCCTCGGGTTTTCTAAAGGCATCGAGAAGATGGCAGCAGAGTTTGTTTCCAACGATTCGTCGACTGTTGACGGCTTCATCCTGAATTGGATGCTTGATGCCCATGTCCTTGCCTCAGATGATCAACTGGGTCAGTTCTTCAACGACATCCACGGCTTTTATGGCTCTAATATCGTCTCGGATTCCCACGGTGTTCTCGCGAAATTGGACTCTATGAAGTTTTCTTCCGTCTCGGTGGCTTTCATGAAGCGCACATTCCCACTCACTTCGCTCTTCGACCAGAACACAATGGAACAATTCAAAACGTACCTGAAGGTTGCAGATCTGGCCAATAGTTTAGGCTTATTGGATTTATTTTATCACACCGAGTACCGAAAGGCCGTACAAACCATTGAGGTTGGGCAATCTCTCAGCCAGAATGCAAGGGACGGAAGATGGCTCACTCGCACAAACCATTATTGCGGACGTTCTGGTCGCCGTATCCGCGGAGGAAAGGGGTGACGATTGGATCGAACTCGCTGCGAAGCAATTGGGTGAATCGGAAGACGTCATTCGTGAAAACTACTGTCAAAATCGCAATAACTTGTTACTTGCCCAATTGGAACCTCATCGCCACCCAGATCTTGAACGCCTCACCCTCCGCCAAGTGGTCCATCGCACAATACATCTTACCATCCCTTTCTGGGTTTAACATACAAGATACTCTCCCTGAATTGAAGGACCGATTCTGTGAAACGTGGAATGAAATCGTAGAAAGGGCGAAGACTGGGGACTCGTCGGATAGAAGCGTTCTCCACTTCATGCTCTTCCTTGCTTCCGAATCTTTCCATACGTTACATGGCCCAACCCTCTTCAACAGGTGGGACGACCCATCGCGGTATCCTTTGTGCGCTGGCCCATTGACCCATGTCCAACCCGTTTCGGATGGATCCCCATCTCATCACGTCTCTGTCCTGCTGGGACCCACTGCCCCTTGAATCTCCATCTCCAACCCCCCGCATCTATTCTCGGTCATCTCCCAGTGTTACTACAACCATTGAAATCCCCGGAATGCGTTAATTTAGGAACGTTCTAACCAATTCTAACTTCCCCGTCACCTCATGAATCAGAATCGTCAGCTGCCAGTGTCATTACAATTAGGGCTTCTGACCAAGGTGAGTCTCAGTCGTGACTCATTTTAGTTGTTGCCTTGACATATGTTCTTAGTTGCAGAAGGCCTAGCGCTCTTCTGGATGGCTTTGATTTACCTGACTCGAACACTTTCTACAGTTTCTTTATGTATGCCCCGTGCGTGGGCGCCAAATGTTTTTTATATGATGTGTACCTTGATGTGTACAGTACATCTTAATGTACAATTCACTGAGGCCGGCTTTGGGGGAATGATCAAAGTAATATTGGACGCTAACGTCAGTGGACTTAGACGCTTGATTACAACGCCGTGGGCAGTGGTACAAATACTGCAACAAACAATCACCACATGACCACGGAGCACGTCCTCCATCTATCGCCTCGGACACCTGATTGAACAACATAAACCTCGGCATAAGCATCCTCCACTTGTCCCCGGTCCACCATTTCCACGCTGTCCAATAGCTTCGAATCTCCGATAGTCATCACTTGCGATGTGGCGTTGTACACGAAAGGCTAAGTTCAAAGGACCATCATCAGCGAACTCCTCGGGTAGTTTCTAAAAGGGCTCAGAGTGCTCACAGTCTCGCTCCAGTTATCGAAGATGTAGTCGATCCCGCTTGCAGCATTTCCATTCGTCGTGAGGAACCCATCATAGACCAATGCCCAGAAGGAAGACGCCACTGACAACCTTCGGATTTCCGCATTTGTCAACACCGCCCGCCGTGGAACCCTATTTGTCGCTCGCGGGTTGAGCAGATTTGTTGAAAGGTGCGTAGAGTATGATGTTGGTCGACAAGTCAAGGGCATACGTAGGGTTACGCCGGAAGGAATTCCCGTACGATGGGACAACGAGGATCATTTATTTGATAGGGAAACCAGCTTTGGACCAAGCCTTCACGGATGACATCACGGAACCCTCAGCTGTGGGCGCGCACGAGTCGTCCAAAGGTGCATTAGGTCAAACACTGGCAGACCAGGATCATAGTTCATAATCTCTGCGTGGTGTTCTCAGACAAAAAGGAACTAAGTAAAAGATGGGAAGGGCGAACCGATATAGTTGAGAACCTTCTTTTTTTTTTTGTAAAGCGATGTATCAGATAGACGAAGATAGTAATTACCTTGCTTGCAAGGTCTATGCGCCCGTAATCACACCCGCTGATGACAGGTGTTGGTAATCAACTTACATCATCATTTTCCTTTCTTGGCCTTCGGATGAAACTCTTACGGTCCTTCCGTCCTTTTTTCGTGTCGATTGCCTGCCTTTCCTGTTTGTTCCGCACAAAAAAAAACATATGTTGTGCCTTAACGAGTATGTTTTGTGATGTGTTACTGTCACTCTGGTATGTTTTTCTGATCGATATATTGGCGTGACCCGCAGGGTCATGCCCACTGTTGCAATATGCTATCGTTGTGGGACAGGGTATGTTTTGTCTCTGTCTGTCAAAGTTATCATAAACTTTTTACATGGATCTCTCTGTGGATTCCATTGTTATATGCTTCTGCCATGTCTTTTTGAACAGGGCGTGACCTGTCAGGGTCACGCCCTGTCCGTGCCTCACCCGCGCGCCAAAGTACTTGGTCTGCCTCGAATCTCTCAAGGGGATACACCCAGTCTAGGTGAGCTTTTGTCCCATGTTTCCTGCTCCCCCAATGGCCTCATTACCATTTCCATCACACATCGTAACTCTCATCGTTCCTTGTTCACTTCATATCCCTGTCTGCAATCCTCAATCAACAAGGACACTTTCAAGGAGTTGGACTTCTTGGCTATACTGCGTAACCTTCAACTTCGTGTGTTTCCTTTTCTTTCCCCAAGTTCAAAGGCTGCTAATCCTATAGCTCCAATCACGAAATCACTTTCTCTTTGACTCTGACCTTCAGTTTCGTGCCGCAGCCTGTCGACGGAAGCGGGAGCAGGCAGATAACTATTAAAATGCCGTGTTGACTGGTGTGCTCGAGTCCGATTCTACTTACGTCACATTTGACACACGTGGCAAGGTATTGTCCACGTATTTTGCAGACTGCTCAGCACTACCCAACAACTCGCACCCGGGCCTGATGGTAACCTCTTGACCACTCTACTCACTTTCGGTAGCCGAGTCTTCCTCCTGCAACACAGCCGTTGGGGCTGCCACTCTTCAAGTGTCCGCAGGGATTCCGGCCGATGAGGCGCGGTGGCGTGAAAAGCGGTGACTCGATCATTGTCACGGTTCGCAGGGACCGTGGCTCGAAGTGAGCTTGTTCTGGTTGGCTATTTGCTGTGGCGAGTCGGACAAGACTAGCAACACCAAATAGTCGATTCTAGCACGCGCAGGCAAGGTCCTGTGTGGAGTAGACTTGACTGTGCGAACTCTGGGTGTCTTGTATCGCGCGAGACGGACTAGCGGACCGGCGCACGCGATGGTCGGAGTTACCGTTCCCAAAAGGGATAGACGGTGGCAGATGGGTTAATGACGATGTGTAGGTTCAACCGCAACACGGGCGCGAGTGTAATTGGAATGCAAGAGATGCTCGCCTTCCAAGGACACTCGTGAGAGGTTGAACTAAGGTTTGAGGGCGGACGCGGGGTGAGAAGTGGGGACTACTTCTCACAGCGCGTTCGTATTAGGGTTCAGGCGTCTGGGGACTTGTTGCACGGAAATGGAACAAGTTCACAGATGTCTGATCGTGGCGCGAAGTACCTGGATCAAGGTACAAAGAGGGGATTCACAAGAAGAGAGGAGGAGATGCGATGCGAGTGTGAGCAAGAGACAATGAACTGCGATTCTAGACGAAGCTGAAGCTGGGGCTTTAGCTCGTCTACAGGGCCCTATTTATGCGTACAGAGGGCCAGCCAACTATCCTACAAAGGTTACAGTACAGTAGCGAAGTCAAGACTATTGACTAAGGACCTGAGTCAGTTCTGATGACTCAAGAACTGACTCAGTGCGTCTGACTCAAGATCTGAGTCAAGAACGCTGACTCAAGACTTGAGTCATGATTCCTGAGTCAAATACACGTCCAAAACGGCGATGCACAGCCCCTAGAAGTCAAACAGAGGGGGCTGGCCAAGGAAAGGGGTCCTAGGTCATAACACAAGTCGAAAAAGGATGGGAAACAGTAACAAATGGGCCGGGCGGCCCGCATAACCGTAACAGTACCCTCTCTCCTAGGCGCATGTACCACCATGCGCCTCAGTCACCCCTGTCCATGGATCCCAGTCAATGTCATCCCAAAGCGCCTCACCTGCGTCGACGTCATCTGCGTCATACTCATCCCAAAGATGAGCAACGGGCCGCAACTCCGTGGCCTTGACGGACAGTTCCTCCCATAGTACTGGTGGTCAGGGAAGACCCGGCACCTATAGACAGTGCAACCGTATGGGGGTGGTGACAGTCATGGGAGTAGTGCCCTTTCTTCTGGCAATAGAGGCACTCCCTCCACAAGGACAGTTCTCGTACTTGTGGTCCACCCCATCCTTGTTGCACTTGCCGCAATAATATGACTTCTTCCCCTCCTCTTGCGCTTGCCAGTGATTCTCAGAGGGCTGACTCCGGAATCACCACCAGACGGCCCCCCATGCGACGAAGACGCGACGACGAGTGACGTAGGCCGTCCCCATCTGTTGCACGTACCCCTGGAGTTGATGAGCACCGTCACTTGCAGAAGGTTGGGCCCAGCTGAAGACCTTCCAGGGATCGTAAGGGGATTCGGATCGCACGCGTGGGGGTCTCCAGCGACATGACTTCTGGCTGGAACCTCATGTCCGCTGCTAGCGTCTCCAGGGCTTCCTGGATAGGCGAGAGTTGGGGAGGCGGCGTCGGGCCTGGGAGAGGAGATGGGGTCCTCGGATGGTACGAGGGACTGCGGCGAGGCTCTTGGCGAGGCGAGCGGGTGGTCCTCCTGTACGGTGGAGGCGCTGATCTGGGCTGGTTCTGCTGGGGTGTCCTCGGCAGGGACGCCTCTGAGAGGGACCACTCTCCCCCTCACAGACCGCGAGGGAGTTGAACGACGAGTCGAGGAGTTGGAGGTAGTCATCCTCCGAGTTGGGGTACTGGAACGCAAGTTGTAAGGCATTACTCATGGAGGAGGAGGTAGTGGGGGTGATGATGGTGCGGATTCGTCTCTTCCTCTTCGCTTTTATCCTTCCTCCCCTATCGCATTGGGGTTGCGCTGATAGAACTCCTTAATGAGCTCGGAGCCTTCACATTGTCAGCGGGTTCCCAACTATCATGAGCGGGTGAATATCCCTTCCAACGAAGGAGATACTCAAGCTTTTCTGCCTTCCCTTTCTTGCGCGCATCAATGATCTGCTCCACCTCATATTCTGGTTCGCCTTCCATCAGATCAGGTGGCGGCTCTGCGAAGTTGCGCCCATGCTCTTCCGTCTCCTTGTAAGGTGTTAACAAGGACGCGTGGAAGACATTGTGAATGCGCCAGTGTGGGGGAGCTGGAGGCGGTACACCACTGGGGAAATGACGTCAATGATGGGGAATGGACCATATCTTTTGGGTCCCAACTTTGCGGACGGATAGATGTCTTTAGGTTTGTTCCCTCCAACAATACTTGTTGTCCTTTTCGAATGGGTAGAAGTGCCTTTGACCCTTCTTTCTCTGGCGCCTTTTCAGCCACAGTTCTGCGCTTTCTGATAGCATCCTGGGCGCGCTCCCTAGCCTCCTTAAGCCACATTTGTCTTTGATGTAACGCTGGGATATTTGTGCTTTTCCGGAGGGGTGGATGATTGGGTTTGCGCCCCACAAGAGCTCACAGGGAGCCTTCCCTGTGCTCGCATTTGGCCAGGAGTTGTGAACAAATTGGGCAAGAGGAAGAAGGTTTGCCCAGTCGTCTTGTTGGCTGCTTCCATAGATCCGCAAATACTGCTCCACCCACTGATTAGCGCGTTCTGATTGTCCATCAGTCTGCGGATGATAAGCAGAGCTGATGTTCTGTGTGATTCCTAGCAGTTCACACATCTGGCGGGTGAAGTGTGCAGTAAAACGGGGATCTCTGTCCGAGATGACGTGGTGGGGGCAGCCAAAGAGAGGGAAGATGTGCTCCACATAGAGCCGGGCCACTTCTTCTGCGTCAATTGTCTTCTGACAGGGCAAGAAGAAGGCTGCCTTCGAGCAATCGTGGTCCACTACTGTGAGGATCGAGTCATATCCCTTTGAGACTGGGAGATCGGTGATGAGGTCAAGGGAAATGGTCTGGAAAGGGATTGCCTTCGGTTCAACAGTGATCGGCATCAATGGTGGTTTAGGTTTCACAGTGTTGGGTTTCGTCATTTGGCAAGTTGCACATCCCTTAACGTAGTTCTGGACGAACTGTCGCATCGTCGGCCACCAGTAGTCCTCAGACACCTTCTGAAGCGTCGTGGCGATGCCTGGGTGCCCAGCCAAGGCGTGGTCATGGTACTCATGCAAGATCTGTCGCTTCAGATCCTCCTGGTCTGCGACCACAGGTCTTCCTTGGTGCACCCAGTGGTGATTTACTGAGTCCAGTGGGTAGGAGCGATGCAGCTCTGCGAAATAGCTCGGTGTGCGTGCTTGCCAATCCCAAACCTGTTGTTCGAGACTGCTGACCTCCGCTGCCCGCGCGAAGAGTTTGTCAGGCAGGACAAGGGTGTTTTCGTTATCGTGTTTCCCTTCGTCCACTCCTGGTGGTCTGGACAGCGCGTCAGCCTTGTTCAGCTTGCCTGGGCGGTGCACCAGTTTGTAATTGTAGTCCGCAAGGTCACTGAGGTACCTTGCTACGCGTCGGTTGATTCTTGGGGTTGCCGGTAGTATCGAAGATTATTATGATCGGTGTGCACAATGGCAGTGAAGGGAGAGGAGAGGAACAAGTGTCTCCATCGTCGCAAACCCCGAATTACCGCCAAGAGCTCTCTATCATGGACGTCATACCCCTCTCAGCTTCGTTCAATGTCTGGGAGTGGTAGCCCACTGGACAGAGCCTCTGTTTGTCGTTTCGTTGGTAGAGGATGGCCCCAGTGGCATACTGGGACGCGTCCACCTCCATCTCGAAGGGGCGGTCATAGTCAGGTCTTTGGAGGACAGGATCGGACTCTATGATCTGGAGGAGTGCATCCAGGGCCTTGGTGCACTCATCCGTCCATTTGAATGGTCGTCCCTTCTTCAGTAAAGCAGTGAGTGGCGCCGCAAGATGTGCAAAGTGGGGAATGAATGGTCTCTGGTACCCCAAAACACCAAGCGTGCTCCGGACCTCTTTCACTGAAGACAAGGTTCGAGGCCATTGAGATAGTCCTTTCCTCTTCGTGGGATCGATGCGGATAGTCCCATGTTCCACGCGGATGCCAAGGTAGTCAATGCTGGTCTGCTCAAACTTGCACTTCGACAGTTTGAGGAAGAAGGATTCCTGGCGGAACATCTCGAGGATTTCTCGGACTATCCTCCTGTGTTCCTCCACATCTCCCCCTGTGGCCACCAAGACGTCGTCCATGTACACAAACACCTTCCCTGGGTAGCGGTTCATGATCTTAGCGAAGACCCGATCCATGCAACGCTGAAAGGTGGCTGGAGAGTTCTGGAGGCCGAAGAGCATCACCTTTGGTTGGTACAGGCCAAAGGGAGTCTTAAACGCGGCCTTCCATCGATCCTCAGGGCGAATCTGGATGTTATGATAGCCCCAACGAATGTCTAGTGCCGTGAAGAGGGTGCGTCCGTGCAGCGCTTCCAGAATTTGCTCAATGCGAGGGATGGGGTACACATCTCGAATCGTCCAACTGTTCACTTCCCTATAGTCCTGGATGGGTCGGAGACTCCCATCTCTTTTCTTTATAAAGAACCAAGGGGTCGACCAAGGAGAGTTGGACTTTTCGATGAATCCCCACTGCTCATTCTCTTTCAAGAACTTCTGGGTCGCTTCTTTCTCCTCCCTCGTGAGGGCATAGACCTTACAATTGATGGTAGCTGGGGCGTCCTCCTTCAAGACAATGGCATGATCCTCTGGTCGTGAAGGTGGGAAGCGATGGGATTTCTCTTCGTCAAAGACGTCCGCATAGTCCCGGTATTGGGGTGGCAGCACCTCGTGCTTTTCCCCACTGGCTACCTGCTCTTGGTGCGCCTTTATGGCCCATTCCTGGGCCACATTGGTGCGATCAATGCGTGCTGGTTCCTTTTCCCTGTCCTTGTATATCTGACGAGGGCGCTGAAACTTCCTCCACTTGGTTTCGATCCGTACTCCTCCATTCTGCACTTCCCCCTTGGTCCAATCGATGCGAGGATTGAACTCTGAGAGCCAGGGGTGCCCCAAGAGTACACGATCTTTGCCAAGATTGGTGACATAGAACCGCTGGAGAGTATCTTGTCTCCTACGACACAGCGAAGAACACAGTACTCCGTGAGTGTCCCAGCTTGGTTCTGGGTTCCATCCACATTGTAGACGTAGCGGGGGTGAGGGAGTTTATGAGTGCTGAGTCCCCATCGGCGGACTGTGCGCTGATCAAGGAAGTTTTCCGTGGCTCCACTGTCGACTAAGGCGACATCTGCGACCGTTTTGTGGACATTTGAAAACGAAATGGGCAAATTCAAAGCATTGGCATTGGCATAGCTAATGTACATTCGTTTCAGTCCTAAGGCTCGTACCCAGGTCGCGCGGCACGAGCTCTTCAAAAATCCTGGGGCGCAGAGTCGGTGGAGTCAACCATATCCTTGATAAAGCGTTCCTTGTCGTCGTCAGACAACTTCATAAGTCCGTCCATAAGCTGGTCGCGGGTGATTCCTTTCTTTCTTCTTCGACAGTCCCGCACTGCGGCGGGGCGCTGTGCAGGCTTGCTGTCCTTGTGCTGGCTCTTTTTCTTCTCAGGGCATGAGCTACTTATGTGGCCCTGCCGACGGCAGATGAAGCAGCGTCCTTCTGCCCGTAGCTTCTTCTTTTCTTCAGGTGTAGGCCCCCTGTGCGGATGGCATCCACATCCATGGCGTCTGAGGGCCGTGGTTTCACTTGTCTGCCCGGCTGGTACCTTCCCAAGGCCGCAGCAAGGCGTCGGCGGAAGTCCTGGCCTGGCCTGTCTCCAGAGGTGGCTCTGGCTTCGATGTACCTCCCTTGACGCTTCAGGGCCGCTGCCTGCCATCCCGCCAGAGTGTCGGGCAAGGTGGGTTCAAAATCAATGATCTTCTCGCGGAGGGCTCGCTTCAGCCCATCCTTGAATCGAAGGAGGGTTCCTTGCTCGTTTGGACCCCACTTGGCGAGAGCGATTAGCGTGTTGAAGTTATTGATGTATGTTTTGAGGTCCTCCCCCTGCATTTCCAGGGCGAGCAGGCTTCCCAACGCCTCCTCTCTGGCCACAGTGTTCTCGAACTGTGCTCTGAATGCGTTGTCGAAGTTCGTCCAAACCATTTCATCGTTTGGATCAGTGGCTAGGAGGTGGTGTGGATGCTGTCGCCACATCGCCACTCCATTCATGAGAGGTGGATGATTCCATCGACCCATTGATCGACTGCCTTGCCTCGGATCCTTCCTATACAGGTGAGGACCCGCAGGTAAGGGTTGCTTATGGAGGGGTGGTCCCGGTTCATTTCCCAAAAGACCGAGAAGGCGCGACGGAAACGTGCGAGGTCGTCACGATCCCCATTGAAAATTTCAGGGATCGTGCCATAGAGGGCTGAAGGTTGGTGTGGTTGACCACCTGCTGCTTGTCCTCCCAGAGGGGGAGCTCCTCCTCCTCCTCCGCCTCCACCGCCGCCTCCACCGCCTCCTCCTCCGCCTCCACTTCCTCCCGGCTGTGCCCCAGCCGGAGGTCCTCCTCCAGGTTGCCCAGAGGAGCTGAATCCTGTGATGCCAGCTAGTGCTGTTGGTGCGGTAATGGCAGTGCTGACTGCAGCTGACCTGATGAACGCACTACCACTAGGCACACTAGGATGAGGTTGTGGAGAGGGGGAGAGAGCGGCTGGAAACATGGTGGGATCTACCAACATTCCAGTGGTTGGGTCTGTCACCATTGACACACTGATGTCGGAGTATGGCATTCCATTTGTTTTTGTACTGGGGGCACTTGCAACGTCGAGGTTGGTTCAAGCTGCTGATGAATTCCAGGGGGAACACTGGTCAAAGGAGGTTGTGCGGCTTGATAGACCGGTTCAAATAATTGTCCACTAGGTGAAAGTGCTTCGGGTCGTTCTGGGGTACTTCCAGATCCTGAGCCTGCCGGTGTCAAGGACAGTGCGTGTACTGGATAGTCTGGGTGCTGTGGATCACTTGGTTTCCACCAGCCGAGTTCAAATCGTGCGATGTCGTCGTCTGTGATGTATCTCCCTATCTCTGTCGCGTAAGTCTGTTGTTTATCAAACCACTCGACGTGATACCACTTCTGGTTGATAAACTCGATGGGCCGTGTGGATCTCCTTTGTCAAAAGCCCAATAGGCACTTTGCTTGGGGTTTTCTTGACGTTCTATCCAAAAGGCGTGCCCAACTACGTGGTCTGGGAGGTCTGGTGCGTCTCTGGTCTCGACTCTGGAGAGCTTCCCCTTTTCTGAGGTCCAACCAACAGTTATGGAAGCCGTTTTGTCGATCAATCGCCCACTCTTTGCAAGAGGAGCGGTCTCAGTAGCCTATAAGTTGTTCACTCTAGCAAGAGGAACGAAAAATTTCTGTGCACTCTGGCACACACTTTCTCGGCCTGAAAAGAAAGTGGGCAACGGTCTGGTTCGTTCGGGGTACACTTCTTATGACGAAGAAGTGGAGGGGTAGGAGCTTCAGCTTATGTCACGGTTTGCAGGGACCGTGGCTCGAAGTGAGCTTCGTTTCAGTTGGCTATTTGCTGTGACGAGTCGGACAAGACTAGTGACACCAAATAGTCGATTCTAGAACGCGCAGGCAAGGTCCAACAAGGAGTAGACTTGACTGTGCGAACTCTCGGGGTTCGTATCGCGTGAGGCGGTTAATACGGGCCGGCGCACGCTATGGTCGGAGTTACCGTTCCCAAAAGGGATAGACGGTGGCAGATGGGTTAATGATGATGTGTAGGTTCAACCGCAACACGGGCGCGAGTGTAATTGGAATGCAAGAGATGCTCGCCTTCCAAGGACACTCGTGAGAGGTTGAACTAAGGTTCGAGAGCGGACACGGGGTGAGAAGTGGGGACTACTTCTCACAGCGCGTTCGTATTAGGGTTCAGGCGTCTGGGACTTGTTACACGGAAATGGAACAAGTTCACAGATGTCTGATCGTGGCGCGAAGTACCTAGATCAAGGTACGAAGAGGGGATTCACAAGAAGAGAGGAGGAAGATGCGATGCGAGTGTGAGCAAGAGACAATGAACTGCGATTCTAGACGAAGCTGAAGCTGGGGCTTTAGCTCGTCTACAGGGCCCTATTTATGCGTACAGAGGGCCAGCCAACTATCCTACAAAGGTCACAGTACAGTAGCGAAGTCAAGACTATTGACTAAGGACCTGAGTCAGTTCTGATGACTCAAGAACTGACTCAGTGCGTCTGACTCAAGATCTGAGTCAAGAACGCTGACTCAAGATTTGAGTCATGATCCCTGAGTCAAATACACGTCCAAAACGGCAACGCACAGCCCCTAGAAGCGGAACAGAAGGGGCTGGCCAAGGAAAGGGATCCTCGGTCACAACACAAGTCGAAAATCAGACGGAAAACAGTAAGGAATGGGCCGGGCGGCCCGCATAACCGTAACAACCGTCGCCTCTTCCTCACCCTCATCGTCTACCTCGACCCCCTCCACAGTTACTGTCAATGGGGTTACTTACTCCATCGCACCTGTCACCTCGTCGTCCACTGTGTCGTCCGCAGCTCCCGCTACCACGTCTGCCCGTATTGAGGAGGTGACTCTCGATTCTGGTGACAATTGGGAAGCGCTCGTTGCTTTGGATGATGATAACGACGTGAACTCTTTGCTTGTTCGACCTAACGGGTCTTCCCCTGTTTCTGCCTTCACAGCCTCTACGGCTGATGTCGTCTCTTACCCTTTCCTTCTTGATACTGGGGCCACGTGCCATATCTCCCTGGTGTGCTCTGACTTTTCCTCTTTCATCTCAATTCCTCCCCGCCCGATTAAGGGGCTCGGAGGCGCATGCGTTTATGCAGTCGGCATGGGCTCGATTAATATCCCCGTTGCCCCTGGACGTGTCCTCACTCTTCGTGATGCTCTTTTCATCCCTTCTAGCCGCGTTCGTCTGATTTCCATGCTGACGCTTTGCCGTCATAACAGCCTGACGTGCCATTTTAACTCCGACTCGTGTTGGCTCACAGACGTGCGGGGCTCCACCGTTGCACACGGTGCTGTCGTTGCCCCCCGTCTTCTTTATTCACTTTCTCTTGTGCCTGAACTTTCTGATCACTCTGCATTCCCTTCTATTTACGCACCTACTCCTGATATTGAGACCTGGCATCGTCGCCTCGGTCATTGCAACCTTCGCACTCTCATTGACATGGCGCGCGCTGGGGTGGTGAGTGGGATGCGTATTGACCTCTCGTCCTTACCCCCAAATGCAATGCGTGTATTCTTGGCAAACAGACCAAAACACCTGTCCCCAAAGTTCGGGAGGGAAACCGGTCCACAGTTCGTTTACATAAAGTTTACGTTGACCTCAGCGGTCCTTACTCTGTTGCATCCCGTTCTGGTCATAAATATTGTATGAACATCATTGATGATTTCTCCTCTTTCGCCTGGTGTATCCCGATTGCCGCTAAGGATGATGCGCTTACGGCGCTTCAAGTTTGGCACCGCTCTGTTGAGAAACAGTCTGGAGCCCAGTTAAAAATGTTTCTCACTGATAACGGAGAACTTATTTCCAACGCTTGCCGTGCCTGGTGCGATGCTCACGGCATTGTTCACCAACGCACTGGCCCATATACATCCATCCAGAATGGACGTGTGGAACGCCTGCATCGCACGCTTTTACATAAAGCCCGCACCATGCGGATCGCTTGCGATGCTCCACTCGACTTATGGCACGAGTTCTGCCTCACTGCCGCTTACCTCACAAATCGTACGGCCTCTGACACCCTTGGTGGCCACACCCCCCATGAACTATGGTTCGGCAAAAAACCCTCCCTCTCCCACCTCCGCGAAATCGGTTGTTCTGCCTACTCCCTTCTTCACAAACACCCCAAAGTCTTCGCTCGTTCGATTTCCGCGATCCTCATCGGCTACGCCCTCAATTCCCGTTCATACTGCCTCTGGGATCGTGAAACCAACCGTGTGTTCGACTCATACCACGTTGTCTTCGTTGAACATCTCGACTCAAAACCCCACGTTTTTCGTCCTGGCCAAATTATACCGGCCATCCCTTCCTCAAACTCTTCTTCTTCTTCTACTTCTGCCCAGACTCCGCTGCACCCACCTCTACCCATACCTACCCAAATCACGACAGAATTACCACCACTTCCACCGATGTCGCTCCAACCGCCTGCTCAACCAGTCTTTCACCCTCAACATAATTTCTCTTTATTTCCTCCTGTTTTTCCGTATCCTAATCCATACAATCCTTTTTACGTTCCTTCAACTCCATATATGCCTATCATACCAAGTGCGCCTGCTGGCCACAACCCTTCGGCCCACGTGCCTATTTCTCCATCCTCCTCTCTTACTTCTTCTGCCCAGAATTTGCCTTCTATTTCTTCCTTAGCCTCTGTTCATTCTTCCACTGTTATTCCACCCAATACTGTACATATTCCTTCTACAAATACTTTCTCACAACCACAAACGATACCATCATCTCATCAAGCATCGTCATCACTTCAAGTTTCACCAGCACCTCAAGATATGATTTCACCACCTCAAGCTACGTTTTCACCACCTCAAGTTACATTTTCACCACCGCAAGATTCGTTTTCACCACCGCAAGATCCGTTTTCACCACCGCAAGATACAATTTCACCACCTCAAGAACCACTTTCACCGCTTCAAGATTCTTTGTCGCCTCCTCAAGATTCTCCGTCTCCGCTTCGTGACTCCCGTACTGTAGCTTCTTCTTCTTCAAACCGTACTGAACTTTTACCTACTGTTTCTGCTACTATACCTTCTCCTTCACCTCCCACCCCTCCCGCTCCTAGACGATCCTCCCGCATTGCCGACCGTCTCCGTTCGCATGCCCCTGCACTGCTTGCCGAGTTCACCCCACTACGAGACTCTCACACCCTCATTCCTCTCATCTCCAACCCCTCTCTTCCGTCCGTTGACACTGTCCTGCAAGCCCTTACCTCCGGTTCTGCCACCCCAGTCCTATCCGACAACGATGACCCTTCATGGTCAGAAGCGCTCAGTTCACCAGAGCGCGAATACTGGATTGCTGGCGGCCGTGATGAGCTTAAATCGCTCGAGGACCTGAACGTGTTTGTACTTGTACCCCGCTCCGCAGTCCCACGCGGTCAGCGTGTCCTGAAAGGGAAGCTCGTCTGCAAACGTAAACGCGACGATGCTGGCAATATCACACGGTACAAAGTTCGTTACGTCGCCAAGGGCTACGCTCAACAACACGGCATCGACTACGACAAAGTCACTGCGCCGACTGCTCGCCTCGAATCATTCCACGTTCTCCTTCATCTCGCTGCGTCTCTTGACTGGGATGTTCAGCAATTTGATGTGAAAACTGCATTTTTACATGGAATTCTCCCTGAATCAGAGACCATGTTCCTCGAGCAGCCGCCTGGCTTTGAAGCTGAGGGTAAAGAAGGCTATGTCATGAGACTCATGAAGAGTATCTATGGCATGAGGCAAGCAAGCCGTGTGTGGAACGCAACGTTCAACGCTGCGGTGGAAGAATGGGGATTCACGCGACTTCCCTGTGAGTGGTGCGTGTACAAACGCACCTCTTCTTCTGAGACCATCCTCTTCGCCGTCCATGTTGATGACATCGTCGCCGTCGCGTCTTCCCCTGAGGAAAGCTCCCGTTTCCACACCCTCCTCCGCACCAAATGGGAGATCTCCACGCTTGGTCCGGCAAAATTCGCTCTCGGCATCTCGATGACACGCCACCGACCGTCTCGCAGCATCGCGTTGTCACAGACGCTGATGATTGATCGTGTCGTGGAGAAATTTGGTCAAAACGATGCCCATCACGCCGAAACTCCAATGGCCGCTGGAGTCGTCTTGGAACGACCTGACAAGTCGATTCCGATTCTGCCTACAGTCGCCGATTGGATAGCGCGCACTCCCTACCGCGAACTTGTCGGGTCGTTGATGTATATCGCCATCGCCACGCGCCCCGATATCGCCTACACGGTCAGCTGATTGTCCACCTTTTTGGACTGTTACCGTCCGGAGCACTGGGGGGCAGCCATTAGAGTACTACGTTACCTGAAAGGTACTCGTTCTCTATCATTAGTACTCAGCGGCAACACTCCTCCCTGTCTTGGTGGATTCTCGGATTCCGATTACGCCAGCTGCATGACCACCAGTCGGTCGATCTCCGGCTATTGTTACAACCTTGGCTCTGGTGTCGTGTCCTGGAGTTCGCGCAAACAACGTACCGTAGCAGATTCATCTTGCTATGCCGAGTACATCGCCCTTCATGATGCTTCGCATGAAGCCATCTTTCTAAGGCAACTTCTCGAAGGCCTTGGTTTCGTCCCGTCTAAGCCCACTCCCATTCATTGCGATAACCACGCGGCGTCCATCATTGCCGAAGACCATGTTTGGCATTCGCGCATCAAACACATTCGCGTCAAGTATCATCACATACGCGATTTGGTCGCCCGCAAAGATATTACCGTTGTTCGCGTCCGTTCCAGTGAGAACGCGGCCGACATTATGACGAAACCACTAGCCAAGAATGACTTTTGTCGTCTTAGAGAGTTGTTGGGATTGCGCGTTGTCGGTGTTGGGAGTGAGGAGGAGCACCCCTCCTAGGGGATTCCTTTCCTTTCTTCTTTCCTCTTTTTGCTCCTTTTGTTTTCGTGGACTCTAACTTCATAACAGACTTGTACTATACATAAAAAGAGGTCATATGTGACGAGGAGAAGTATTGCGGATACATCCGAGATTACGTCACTTAGACCTTAGTTTAGTATAAGTAGTCGGGGTCATGATCCGAATGAGCAATCTAATCTTTTCCCCCTTAATCTCACTCTGTCACCATCTCGGGTCACGCTCTTAGCCTAAGAGTCCCCAGCCATAGTTCAGACTCCGCAGCGATTGGGCGTGACTCGCGTGACAAACCACCTTTTTCTGTTTTTCGATATAACACAATTCTACTCAAAAAACACACACACGGAATATGCTTGCATGTGGTACAGGATGTCATATGTCATTTTTTGTGGTGATCGAGCAAGAATAGGATGAGAAATTTGAAGTGATCCATTACCCCTGGCTGGTCCATTACCCCCGCAGGGATAGTACCTATTTAGGATGTGATCGGCGATTAGATCACTGAATCACAACCGATCGCCGTGCACAAACATCGTGTACTTAAGAAATTCGGCAACATTAACACATCAGGCTACTCAAGTGAAGAAAACCTCTATCCCCCTCAAAATCCCCAACTGACAAAGACCCACCTCTGGATGGAATGAACACGTTCTGGAGAGGAGGTATTCAGAACCTGGAAACCGAGATGGAAGCATATGAGATTTTGTGTTCTGACTCAAGCGAGGAGAATCTCGAGGGGAGTAACATCGAGATTCTAGCCATACAGGTTGACGTTGACTGAAACTTTTGTATTACTCATATTACCTATCACTTTGTGTCTCCTGCTGCGGCCCACGACTCTTCGCGGGATATAGGACAATAATTCGATGCTGCGTGATCCCCGATATGGAAGTTTCCCACGGACCCTTGACCTATGACCCGCGTCAATCAAAGTCACGCCACTTCGACGGTGGGTCTGACCTCGTTAGACCCGGGTCATGACAACGCTGAGCACAGCTAACACCCAACACAGCGCGGCACTTTCAAAGTTCTCCAAACACTTTATTCTCCATTTGTGTCCCTTGCCTGTGTGGCGGCTATCATGAAGACCAACCCTTGGAGCAAAAATGCTCACCAGTCGCTCTCGCGCCTTGTCCAAACGCCCAATAAACGTAATAATTACTCGTTGACACGTTGACACTCAGGCTTTGAGTCCGCACCGTCCTACCTCGTCACTGTATTCCTCTCTCTTCGAGCTGCAAGCTGCAGGGGCCTCGGGATCTTGAACTTACAATTCTCTCCACAGTCAGGCTTTTCATCGTGAGTAGCGCTTCCAAACACCTTCTCGCCATTCGGCATCCTGCAAGCCGAGGAGGCATGTTGCGATCGCCATCATTTACCTGGTCAAATAGTACTGCATGCGATACATTATCCGCGGTAAAAACGAACTGACACTACAGTACTTCTGTTCTCCATTCGAACACGTGGAAACTGAGCAGGCAATCTGCTCAGCCACACCTTTGTAGCCCCCCCCCCCACAGAGGATTTCCACACTTCGTCTCCCCCTCCCCTATCTTCCATTTCCTCTCCAGCGTGTCCGCTGGAGTTTGCAAAACGCGCATGCTACTTAGTATTACGACCTTGTTGAGTGATCGCTTTTTCGTGCCGGGATCACGTGCCATTTGCACATGCGTTCACACGGTTCTGCTCAACCCTGGGCAAAAACAGAAACAGGTCGGTTAATGGCCCCGCGTTAACTGTGCTGCTCAACAACCTTCACACCAGCTGACCACAGTCCACACAAAACACGACCTTTTGGGCAGGCTGAGGTAAAGATCACGGCTCGTCCCCCCCAGAGAATTGCACCCATAATGCAGAAGCGAGCGAGCCCACTCCTGTACCCCTCTTTTGGATTTCCGATTTCCAACAGTCGCATCACTTTTTTTTTTCTTTTCTATGTCCTCACTGGAACTTGCCACTTAAAGATAAAAAAAATCCAAACTTGATGGTTTCTTTCTCATTTTCGGCTAGGCTAGGTGCTAATTGTTTGAAGTGGGGGGTGGGAGACCGAGCGTCGACGCCCCTGGGTTTTTTAAGTTAAGTCAATATATCACTCCTAGGGTTCTATTTTTACCTATCATACACAAGTATCCCGTCAATCCGCGACAACCGTGGGTTTCTGTTATTATTGTAGTTGATTCACACAAGGAAAAAACACAAACGCAAACGTCTGTGATGGAGTTGCGCATGCCAAGCAAGCACGCAGCGCCGTTTTCCAACTTCTTCTTCTCCGGCTCCGCAGCGAAAATCTAACCCAACCCTTTACCATTGACGCTGGAGCGCCGGACGGGTCATATATATTGCCCGTGGCACGAAGGGCGACAGAGCGCTAGCCTTAGGGAAATGCTTTCGACTTCTGCTTCCCCATCAGGATCAGACGACTCGCGTGATACCTTTAGCGCCTTCGAAGCCATCACATCCAACCACGACCTATCCAAATGCACCATCTGAACGCAGCAACTCATTCTCGAACTAATCCTCGATATAGCAGCCAATCGTGGTATTTTTTGCTGATTTCAGTTATCGAGGAGGAACCTGTACACCTACTACGCATGTAGTTGCAGTGGTGCATGATGTATTTTGTATTGGCTGCTCTCAGGTGTCATTTGCCGGAACAATTAGCGCCCGCGATTGCGGTACAAGTAATAGTACCGTGACAACGACCGCCGGGCCCCTCGTTCGACCATCTACAATGACTCGCACAATTCCCCGACCACTTGCACCACAGATTCAACTGAGAGTATCTCGCTAGAACGACCTCTTATCGTAGTCGAGTTACAGCGCAAGTCGTTTACCTTGCAGTATGCCCATCCTCATATCAGCTTTCGCCTCGTTCAGCCTGATTGCGGCGGAATGCCATCCGTGATCCTGTATCTATTTCGAGTACGTAGTCCACTGGCAGTAGTACTTGACCTGCCTTGTCTTTGATGTTGCAGGCGACAGAGATCGTGTAACTCCGTAGGTTGACCACTCAATGGACGTGGATCGAGCGCTTGATCTCCACGGAGATTTAGTGACGTGAATTTCGATAACTGAGATTATGATTCACCACACTTGTGCTCCTTCCGAGCCGTAATCGTCCTCTCTCGATTGGATGTACCTTATGACCCCAGCTGTCACGTAAATCTGAGTCTTGTCTCATGTGCTCCGGCGTAACTTGTCCATACTAGGTGATCAATCTTTTGATGGAATGCCTACAAGTCACTGATGTATGACGCGCAACGGATCATCACGGCGCAAGAGTTCGAAATATATGGCAAGCCTGAGAGTACGGAACCCCCAATTAGGTCGAGAACCCATTATACGTTGGTCAACACCCCCGCATGTCTTGGCGAGGCAGAAGTAGAACTACCTCAAGAAGCAACTGGAAGGAAAACGTTTGCAGAAGTAATGACATCAGATGGGTGTCGCCAGTCGACGCAAGGCGAGGCGCCTATAACGAAAATGTATTATCGATCAGCTAAGCGCCAAGTGAGCAACCCTTGGGCACTATATATGTACACGCACGACGACGGGTGGGAACTTGCGTGGCAGGTTTGGAGTACCAGTCGACTTGTAAGCGCTGTAAGTTTTCAATCGGCGAACACAGCGCAGTCATTGGCATGTACGTAAACACGGGACGATCAGCTGTCTTTTCAGCCCTCATCTCACGACGATCCCATGTCTCTCTCGCACCCATCTTCACCGTACGTTCAGATCTGTCCGTAAGTTCTTCACGTAAACCTGAGAAAATGGTGGTTCTGTACTAGTACAGCCACTGCCCTAGCGAACGCGTGATACTCCAGCTGACCCTCCCCTCCTCCCACGCCTTCCATCATATATCCTCCCATGTCTCCAGTTACATGCGCTCGCCAAAGATGATAGAGGTTGAGATCCATCCGGTGATTGTGAAGAACTAGTAGATGGTCACAGTTCTGGATACACAGATCGGAAGCAAGCCAATTGTCGGCAGACAACACTTGGGCCCGTACTACGAGGCACGCGCCCGGAATAATCTCGGAGGGACGTCGGATGAAAGAGAGAGCGAAATGCCAAAGATTTCATCAAGTTGTACTGCCTGCGTGTCATTGACATTGACAATATTGACAAGCTGCGCCTTCGGCACCGGGCCGAGTGCCGCATGACGAGGTTTTGGGCGAACCGATCATCAAACCAAGCTACTGGCAGATATCGACACAGTACTCATCGTTGCCGTGCGCCCGCTACCTATGGCTTGAACAATAAAGTATAGGCGCAGGCATTTTTCAGCGCAGAGTATGCCCCTGGCCTGCAGAAATGTGCTGCATCATCATTCAGTAGCTCGACCTTTCCTCACTAGCAGGCTTTGTTGCAGTCGGGACTCCCACGCCCCATCTTTCTCCACTTCTGGCTCTACTTGACTTATTCCGTCCGAAGCTGATTCTTATGCTGTCTTCACGCCTGCCGGTATGGTGGCCACTCCCTTTGTCCCATCAGGGCGTTTTTTTGCCGTCCAAGGTTGGTCCTATGATCGCATCGGCCACCGAGGGCCTCCGACGCCTTTTTCAACTTTCTAATCGGAATATCTCATCCACTTGGGAGCGCACCCCCGGCAGGTCCTTCCCTGCACCTTCCACGGTTCAATGCATGCGTCTGTCATCTACTACACTTTGGGGCTTTCCGCCGCTGTTACACTGCCCCAGTCATACAGTATCAATGTTAAAATGACACACCTTTGGCTGCAGACCCATTTATCCTGCCAAGGATCATGGTGCGAGTCAGCATACTTCTCCCTGTGCCACCTTCACCAGAAGTACTTTGACTAACAGCTACTTTGTGTCACCCCCTTTCTCTCCAACCCTGACCCCAGGATCGTCCCTTCTCTTACTTCCCCGCTGTCCTTGGAACCTTAGACCTTTTTCTTAAATTTCCAGCGTTGGCCTGCGTGCTGTTGTTCCTGTTCCACAGTTCTTAGTATCTCGTTTATTTAGTTGCCCCATTTCGTAGCTCCTGCGTTATGTTTGCCCGGTAATTTCTGCATCCCTTCCTTATCTCCGTTCTCGTGCTATCATGCCGGTTGTGGTTCGGTAATTCCTTAAGTTTTGCCGCTATCGTCTCCCCTGTGCGTTAGCTGTCCGTGACCCGGCGCTTTCGGCTTCCAACCACAACGTAAAAATTTCATTGCGGGTACCCGTACTCAGTCGCCCTGGTGTGCCCTCACTAGTGCAGAGAAAGGCTCAGGCAGGATCGGGCTCAGGGTGGTATGGGCCTGCTGCTGAGAACGAAACGCGTTAAGAATGGGAAGAGATGCAAGACTACAACAGAACACAGGAGCAATACCGAAACTAGAGTGCGAAGCCGAGAATCAAGGAAGAATACAAAGAGATTTTCAATCGAAATGCCTAGACACGGCGCAAAGCACAGCACGCCGGAGTCCAGGGCTGAAACTAATGAAGGCAAAACAAAGACAGAGCTATTGCCGTACTGAGAAAAAAAACACGAAGGCGAGGCGATCTAATTAAATGGGAGGCTGTGAGACACGAGGCACGTAGCAGATACGACTCGGAAGGATAACTTGAAAGGAGCACATGTGTGGCACGAGGCCCGGTCCCCAGTCAGTGGGACTAAGCCTAAGGAGCAACAGCGTCGTGGTCGAGGTGACATCGTGACGCGCGAGGTAAAGGGAACAAGCTGAAACAGGGTGGGAATGTGTGATGTGGATGCAAGGTCGGCGACACTGGCACGGACGTACCCTGACCACCTGAATGGTCAGCAATCATCATGTGCGGCAACATGCTTGGAAGTCACGGAACATGGGCTCACGCTAGTGCTGGTATAACGTAATAGACACTGCAAAAGGCTAAGACAAGTAAAGTAAACGACTTGGGTATTGCACTGTAGACAATGATTTGAGGTCCTACTTGCGAGATACTCTGAGTTGAATCTGTGGTGGTCGAGGAATCATGCGATTCATTGTAGCTGGTAGAACAACGAAGGGCCCGGCGGTCGTTGTCAAGATACTATTATTAGTACCAGGCGCCATCGGGGGTGCTAATGACCTCGGCAAGTGATGCCTGAGAACATTTAATACATTCTCCCGGAAACCCGCATGACGGTGTCGCGACTTGACCTTTTCGAGATCTTCCACTGCAGGTCCGATATCGAACACATCATGCACCTCCGCAACTACATGGCGTAGTATGCGCACGAGTTCCTCCTCGATAAAGTTGGGATAACTGAAATCAGAAAAAATACCACGATTGGCCGCTATATCGACGATCAGTTCGAGAATGAGTTGCTGCGTCCAGATGGTGCATTCGGATAGGTCGTGGTTGGATGTGATGGCTTCGAAGGCGCTAAAGAAGGTGTCGTGCGAGTCGTCTGATGAGGAAGTAGAAGTCGAGAAAATTTCCCTAAGCGAGACGAGATAAAGCTCTAGCGTAAACCCAACAGCGCCACCTTCAGCTAAGTCGAGGAGTCGCAACAGTTGTCGTTCCATGGGTCGATACAGACGTGTGACTGGACGGCTCTGTTCCACGGCGGAGCTTGTGCCCTGTTCCGCACCTGGTCCCCGGCTGGACAAGTCAGACCGATCAAATCGACTTCGCAGGTACGTCAATTGGGCCTCGATGGGGTTGAGGAGAAAATCACATGTGTCAACGGATCGGGTTATTGTTTTGAGAGTATTCCAGGGAAGTTCTTCGGGTAACTTGTAGGAGGCTTTGTCAACCTTAGTGAAGAGCTTGGAAATGGGCGTTTGGATGCGAGCCATCTGTTCAACTTCATGGTCGATCCATTCTCGATGGCGTTTGTCCTGCTCTGTTTCTGACCTATAGAGGCGTCTTGAATCTTTATCTAGGACTTCTGCACGATCCCACACCACCTTGAGGGTTTCGTCGATCCTCCGAGCGCGCGAGATCGCGTTACTTTGGGAGCTATGCTCAAAGCACAGCAAAACCGCTTTCGCTGCCACGTTTAGCCGTTCCACGACCAGCCTTCTTTGGATGATCACTATCGAGAGGCCTGTCCAATTCACGGCTAATGACTGGTTCGAACCCGTTGCCAATGACGGCTGGGGATGGTCTCCGTAACCTTGGGTCTTCAGTACTTTCCCGATCGTTTCTATGTCTCCAAACCAGTTCAAATCGGCTTTCATGCGGAATACGAGCAATGCTACGGTATGGATAGAGGTACGCGAGCGCTCAAGCCTCTTATACTCGTTCTCGAAGAGGAAAGGGTTGCTGCATGTTTGGAACAAGTGGCCAATGCGCGTGCACAACAGGTTGATTCCCCATACGCGCACAACCCATTCCAAGTTGAAAGAACCGAGGATAATCGAGGCAAAGGATTCCATCTCGACATGTCCAGTGAGGTCTCGCGCCAGCCATGCAATTGCCCGCCGATCGCGATATGCTCGAACAGGTTTGTCTTCCAAGGCCAGTTCCATCAGCCCATCTACCATGTTTTGGCTCACTGGTTTCAGTTCTCCATTTTCATGATTCTTGTACAGCTTTGGAGAAATCGATTGGACCACAAACCAGAGAAGGACAGAAACTGGGCTGCGAAAAGGATATTGTGGTTTCGCGACTGGTAGAATCGTGGCAATGAGGTACCATGCGAAAAAGAGTGTGATGAAGAAAATGGTAGGTATCGCAACGGTCCTATTCGCATTTGATAGGAAGACGGCAAGGGCAACCAAGAATAGGAAGAGAGAGACGTGGATGAGCGTAGGTACTGCTTCCGTTATCATTGCCATGTGCCAACGCTCGATGCCTTCATGTAGATATTGTCGAATCCGTGAAACTTTTAAAGGGTGCTTATAGCGGTGGAAAATTTGCATGTGGTCCCGGGCCCATCGCTGGACAAGGGTTGCCAGGAGTGCAGCAGAAAGGCTTAGAACGAGACTTATGAACAAGAGTGCATTTACTAGTATGTCAGACCGTGACGGATTGGCCGTGAGGGGAGGCAATGGGGAAGGGGATGGAACAGACGCCTGTGGAGAAAGAGAGGAGATTTGTGCGGAGATTTGTTTGAGCAAGTCGACAGATTGCTGCTCATAGAATACCATCTGCTGTACAGGGGTTACTTGTATGGCCTGAGAGCGATCGACGATAAATGGGGATAGGGCAGCAGCAAACAAGCCGGCCTTGTGGATCATAGTCAGATATATTATCAAGGTGGGAGTATATGAACGCACAAACAACAGGACATCCGTCATACTCTTGGTTAAAATCTGAATCTTAGCCTCGTCGTGGATTTGGGATCTTTCCTTGTAGAGGGACCAGAGGGGAGTGGCATTATCGACGGAATCCTCAGAATTCTCCAGTGAAGCATCGCCAGGTGTGATGTTCGCGTTCGCCTGACCTTGAATACCCATCAGACTACCACTACCTGGGACAACAAACGAAAACCAACGTACTCAGGTTGTGAACCAACGCTGGACTTGGCTGCGGATTCTGTTCGGGATCGTTGATTTGCGACATGAAACGAAAGGTAAACAGGCGTGGTGTGTGGAGGGGAAAGGACTGCTTTATTAGTAATTCGTGCGAAAATTCCCGAACTTCCGTAATGACATAACGTAAGTTACCTAAACGTGTAACGTTCAAATGGCAGGCGCACTGCGTCCAAGTATCATGCTAACTTGGGCCGTAGGTCTGACCCGGCATCATGACCCATCCAACTGACAACTGACAGTCGATATCAGCCATGACTCATAGACCAAAAATCTGAGTCTCTGAGAAAGCTGGAGGGCTGAATGAAGTCCGAGCACCTTGAAACTTGCAACCACGTTGCATGCCACGTTCAAGTTCCTATCTTTACGCCTCGGGCTCGGCCCGTGTAGAGTCACACAGCCCTCATTCCCGAAATCTGGTTTGGATTCTGGTCTCAATTCCGTCTACTGTGTACTCCCCTAATGAATCTGATTCTGATTCGACAAGTTTTGCAGATTCCAGATCTACAACTCCTGGCATTTACGACTCACTGCTCTTGTTCCAGATGGTACAATCGCAGAATGGAATGAGTAATGTGGATATCACTGTCGAGGCGTTCTATCTCCACACCACCCCCCTGGCGTGGTGAGGGCACCTAACCCAAACGTTGGTCACCAGATACCGGAAAAGTGGCTTGGCGGGTCGCCCAGGTGATGGGGTCGATAATGAGCACAGCTAACACCCAACACAGCGCGGCACTTTCTCCAAACACTCTATTCTCCATTTGTGTCCCTTGCCCGTGTGGCGGCTATCATGAAGATCAACTCTGAGAGCAAAAATGCTCACCGGTCGCTCTCGCGCCTTGTTCAAACGCCCAATAAACGTAATAATCACGCGTTGACACGTTGACACTTTGAGGAGGGTGCCGTGTTCCTCTCTCTTCGAGCTGCGAGTTGCAGGGGCCTCGAGATCTTGAACTTACAATTCTCTCCACAGTCAGGCTTTTCATCGTAGAGTGGCGCTTCCAAACACCTTCTCGCCATTCGGCATCCTGCAAGCATGTGGTGATCGCCATCATTTACCTGGTCAAATAGTACTGCGTGCGATACATTATCCGCGGTATATCTAATATGCGATTCTTCGTTTCCCAGCCCGGAGCGCTCTACGTTCTCATTCCATTCCGATCAATCAAAAACGAACTGGCATACAGCACTTCTGTTCTCCATTCGAACGCGTGGAAACTGAGCGGGCAATATGCTCAGCCACACCTTGTAGGCCCTCCGCCACAGGGGATTGCCACACTTCATCTCCCCTCCTCTCCCCTATCTGCCATTCGTGTCCGCTGGAGTTTGCAACGCGCATGCAATAGCACGACTTTGTTGTGTGATCGCCCGTCGTGCCAGATCACGTGTCATTGCACATGCGTTCACACGGTTCTGCTCAACCCCGACAAAAACAGAAAACGGTCGGTTATTGGCGCCGCGCTAACTGTGCTGCTACAACAACCTTCACACCAGCTGACCACAGCCCACACGACCTTTTGGGCAAGCCAAGGTAAAGATCATGGCTCGTCCCACACCCCCCTCTACAGGGAATTGCACCCAAATGCAGAAGCGAGCGAGCCCTCTTTTGGACAGTCGCATCGCTTTTTTCTTTCTTTTCTATGTTCTCGCTGGAACTTGCCACTCAAAGACAAAAGATACATCCAAACTTGATGGTTTCTTTCTCATTTTTTTTGGCTAGGCTAGGTACTAATTGTTTTGGGGGGTGAAGGATGGGAGACCGAGCTGTCCATGTCCACCGCGGCCTCCACACATTTTTGCGCGCGCGCCCACGGGACAAAGGACAAGCGTGCGGCGTGTGAGTTCCTTGGCTTTTTTAAAGTTAAGTCAATATATCACTTCCTACTCGGGTTTCTATTTTACAGTTCTATCATACACATAAGTACAGTGCCCCGTCAATCCGCGACAACCGTGGGTTTCTGTTATTATAGTTGAATCACAAAAAAAAAACACAAAACACAAAACCTCTGTGATGGAGCTGCGCATGCCAAGCCAGTTCGAAACAACTTATTCTTCTCCGGTTCCGCAAGCGAAAATCCAAACCCAGCCCCCCTTTTTTACCATTGCTGCGCTGGAGCGCCGAATGGGTCATATATATTGCCCGTGGTACGTAGAAACCGCGACAGAGCGCTGGCTGTAAACAGTACTGTAAACGGAAAAACGCGCAGCAGCAGTCATCAGGGCAACCAAGATGCATAATAATTTAACCCAAAAAAAAAAGCTTAAACCTATTCAGTTTTTATTTCCGTATCTTGTCCGTATTTCCTTCGTTGAACAAATTTGAACCCCACGCACGGACCCCCCCTAGCTGTCGTTCGCTTGCTTCCCGGCGGCCTTTATTTTATTTATTTTTCTCTCTCTTTCGATGCGTCGCAACGCGTGGAAAGACAATCCCACTTAATGAGCGAGCAAGAGCGCCCGGATCAAACTTTGCTTTATCTGATCTATTTTGACGTAAGCAGCACATGGTACCCCAGTCAAATTTTAGCGTCGTACCTCCCCATGGCATCATGTGTCCGCCCACTCATCATGATCTACACACGCCAAATCATTCACCCCAAAATGTCGTAAGTTACATCACATTGGCGAGAACAAACCGGAATTGGTTGGTTTTGCTGGCTGTTGCGTACTGCTAGATACCCTAGGTGTGTCGAGCTCGAGTGCAACAATCGGACGTCTCCCATGTGCAAGGGGAAACGCCAATGATTAGCGATAGTTACTACGACGTAAATTGAAATCTACTTCGACTGCGTGAAAGCATCGGATCAAACCGATATGGGAGGTCAACGTGTGCAGTCGCGTCCAGTGTCCATAGCTGTCAAGTCGGTTGCGAGGTTCGTTGTTAGCACCGAACGTGAACGTGTCTCTTCATGATATTTTTCTCTACCCACTCTTGCAACAACTATGAGCCAAAGAGAGTAGGGGAAGTACACGCATGAGAATAAGAAAACATTATGCTTTGTCACACGACATTGGATAATGATACAAGGATTACCGAGAATCGTACACTACCCCCGTAAAAAAATAGATAGGCGCTGCACGAAAAGAGGAAGAAAAAAGGGACAAACACGGGGAAACAAGGGCGAAAACAGAAGAGAAGCGAGGCAAATTGTGTGATGATGTATTGGGTGATTGGTTGAATGGACATAGTTGAAATCGGATGAATGGATGATGATGGGCTGTGCGGGTGATGTGGACACGTCGATAACAGGTGGGATAAGTTGGATGGCTGGTGGCCACGCATCTACGCCAGTCAACCATGCCAAAGAAAAAAATAACATCAAACCGTAACTGCTAGTAGTCGAAACTGCGTGCAGCAACGACGAGCAAGAACAAATGCAATGCAGAAATTGAATTTTTGCGGGCGGCTTCGCGCAGCCATAGGGGATATCTTTGCCGCCCGCCTCATCCCCTCCCCTCCCCCGTTAAGGGAATAATGAAAATGAGGGCCTGGGGCGAATCTATGCTCCACATTCGTCTTCCTCACGAATTGAACTGAGTGAACGCATGCGGCCATGGAAGCGGCGTGATGATGGTGCTTGTGGAGGTGGTGGTATATGCGGCTGTGAAACCAGAGGGGTATAAACAGAAGCAGACGACTGAGTTATAAGCACTGGGGGTGATGGAGATGGGGATGGGGACGGAGACGGAGATGGGGGGACTGAAGTCGATTGAAGAGCACCTGGGAGGGGAGTGCTGTAGATAACGTAGGGCTCTTCGTCCTCATCGGAACGGGCAGGAACGGACGGACTAGAACTGTAGTAAAGCGTGGGTGCATCTGTTGGGTCGCGCGGTGGGGTATAATTGAGAGATCCAGAAGTAAGGTCAAACTTGGATGATGTAGGTGACGGTGATAACGTGGGAGTCTGTGAACGGTACACAATAGATGTCAGCGGGATTTGTCTTTTGTTCGTTGATTTGTCATTGACGTCCGGAGTCATGCAGGCGGCAATCTCAACGGGACAGGAGAAACGGGAAATACTCACCGTGCCATGAGATATACCATCTACCCAAGCGACAACGCGACGCATCCATTCGCGACGGCGGAGAAACTCGATTCGGTGAAGGCGCTGAACTTCTAACTCACGTTCACGCTCACTGGCAACTGAACTTGTGGAAGAATCTTCGTCTGCGAATGGATCAAAAGTGAAAGACTGCGGGCCAGGATTGAAATTTAAAGCGAATGCGGGCGAAGGGGTGAGGGTCGAATCGAGAGCAACTTTGCCTAGCGGAGCTGTATGGAGAGAGTATGGATTGTATGGGAGAGGACCGGCTTGCATAGGCTGGGGGCGGAACGGCGAGTCGATGTCTTGATAGTGGGGAGGATAAGCGGGGACGAGGGGAACAAAGTCTAGCATAGAAAGAGAAAAGGGAAGTGGTGATGGGAGAGGAAGGGGAAGGAAGGAAGGGCAAGAGAGACGCCTGGGGCTTAATATATGCAGAAAACGACGTGCTCGAGTGAGTGAGTGAGTGCGAAATGCCGACTCGACTCAACCAGGGGCCGATCGGGACATTCTAGATCCGGCTCATCGACGAACGGTCCAGTCTGAGTCATCAGTCAGGAACCCTCCAGTCAGTTCGTTCGCTTCAACTCGCGCCCGCGCAGTCCGACTCTACATTCCACGTCGCTCCTCCCTTGTGCTTCGACGTATCTTAATACCGAAGCTTTCATTTTTTTTGGTCAAATAGGGCATCCGAACAGAAATGGTTCTGTAGACCTTTTTTTGGCCCTAAATACAAATGCGCATCGTACTGCTCGGTTACTTCGGTTTCCGGATTTTGAGTCCGCACGCATTTAAGTTCAGATCCATAACTGTACATCCCAGATCAAAGGCGTTATGTGTGCCTATCATCATGCAACGAACAATGGGATCATCACATGTGTGTCAATGTCTACTCTCCTTTTCTATGCACTTCCCTCCAACTCGTTGATGGCCGGCGGTATTGATGTTGGCGTTTCAAGTCACATCATTTTTTATTTACTCCGTCTGTGTCTGTGTCGTTACATCCTTCGTCTCGCTCTCGCCGCAGTCACGAC
This sequence comes from Lactifluus volemus, assembly GCA_022376515.1. Lineage (NCBI taxonomy): Eukaryota > Fungi > Basidiomycota > Agaricomycetes > Russulales > Russulaceae > Lactifluus > Lactifluus volemus. Next base: position 139,836 of record WTXI01000067.1, on the reverse strand, counting down.
AGCAGGGACGACACTGCCACATGTCTCTTGCACGACCCTGGCCCGAACGTGAATGAACGCGAGAATTTAGGAATACAGAGTCCAACACGGAGATATAAAAGAAATGGGAAATCAACACCACAACCAGACCAAGAAAAAAATCGGTATCAGGTCTGGGATGACCGCTCATTTAACTGAGAAAAGCGCCGAGGGGCAGCAGTGGCTCAGGGCCTCGACATTTGACCGTAATCACCATCCGTCCCTGTCAGCCACGAAATCAGCTGATTGCCGTAATTCCTCAACTGAACAATGCGGTGCTGAACTCCAGACTCCAGAGGCGTCTTTCTATCCTTTTTTTTTTTTTGCTGCGGACATTGAGTGCGTGGGTGCATGCTTCGGGCCCGAGAGGCGTAATTCGGGTTTGTAGGACGACGTGTGGGTCTTCCCGAATTATCGGAAAAGTGTGGATTTTCCTCCCTGATCGATGATACATCAGAGCTCCAAGAGTGACGTAGTGAATGATGCTCCGAGTCGGAAACAATACGATCATAGATAAACTGACTTGCCCGACCTCAAGGCCTCAACCCTGACTGACATGGCATCGCCATCAATAAATGTTTTATCTTTGGCGGCGTGGCGAGTTGCGCACGAACAGCGAACAACAATGGCTTTGGGGATTTGCCGATGACACACGACCTCGCTTCATCGTAATTCGGGACGCGCAGGCAAGGCTGTTCTAGGTCGAACCAGGCACACAATGGCCGTGGGTTGAGAATACTGTAAATGGACGAGAGGACCCACCCAAAAAGTAGACATTACACCCCCCCCGTGGTTGCGTGAGTAAGCTTGGCAGTTGGTCATATGCTGGGATTCAAGGCTAAAACAACATCTTGGCCCCGGCGATCGCAAGTTTTGTTTGCGATTTGGATCTGGATCTGCGTCGTCTAATACGTAATTGTGTTCGATTCAGAACTCCGATTCTTGCTGACTTAGTCCACCCGTCGGCATGAGGCTGTGCCAACTGTGGAATGTTTCTTCCATTTCTGAATTTTTGAATTTGTGAAATGACTGATGGTTTGGCATCGCCTCATCGCGCCACTAGTACCGTCTCTTAGGTCAGACGTTTCGTGACATGGAAGAAAGAGACCGAACCTTCAAGTGGTCCCTACAAGACAACCCATCTTGGAAGCTCGAAAAAGTTGAGCTGCGAGCATCTCTTGGAGACTTTTGATCCGCTCTTGCTTCCGCCCTTGGGAGCTAAGGATATGCTGACAAGGACGCTTCACACATAACACAACAAATATGACTACCCGGATAAACTCTCAACACATCTTCCGCTCCTGCTGTACAACGATGACATGATGTCTGCTGGTTATAAGGAGTGATCGTACCACCTGAATTCCTCTTCCCTCTTCCACCATTTGCAACGCAGAGACTCCATTCACGGTTCCGATCCGACTTTAGGCTTCCAATTGGATCTTCACATCACATGTCACCGTGGAACTTGTCCTTTTGAATTGATTGCAAATGCTTCCGACGATGATCCTTGTCGCCGCACAGAGATCCACCCGATGATGCACGATGGTGCAATCTGCATCCGTCGGACCCGGCTGTCGGCCCAGCCCGTATTTCGTCCATTTAAGGACAAATCGTGCGTGGAGCGTCGCCGCCCTTGGTCGATCTAGACACATGAATGCGATTGATCGAACGCAACGAAGGTTCATGCCATGGTTGCTTTCATGCAAAGGCACAAGATTTTGCTTTGTCAATAGCGAGATAGACAAGGCCAAAAGCGCTTTCTGCCCTTTTTGCAAATTCCATTTTCGCCCTCTTACCAATCATGCTTGGCTCAAGTGAACGGCGTGTTCTTCCTTCCCTCGCTGGTTGACAGTTGACAAACTTGATTCTCTGACATGTTTTGACACTTCGACAACTAGATTGGTTCCCGAAATGAACTCAAATAAAAATCAAAGAGACGCTCGCTACCACGAATTACAGTAAGATGTATTTTTCCAACCGAGAACTGAAACTTTTTGGTCAAAAGGGCAAAGCGATCAGCCCCAACCAGTAATGTGCTGACAAACAAAAATTATGTGTTTGCCGGTTTACTACCGCCGGTTTACCCTCTTTGTGTAGCGCGCGTATAGCGAACTGCGGCGCTACCTTCCTCTCTCACATGCAAACGCTGAGGTCATCAAAGGGACTCTGAGTCTGAGAGCACGGGGAGTTCGATCTCCGTTTCTATGCCCGCTTCTTGCGCTTGCCTGTCTCGCTCCAGGAGATTGCCGTACCCGCATCCGGTGGTTGCTCTTCCGTGAGTCGCCTGACTCAGTTGCCGGCATACAGGTAACGACTGCGTCGTTTGTCGTTTCACTATAGCGCCTCCAATTACCGAAGGGTTCGGGGTGACCAACCAGGGCAAGCTGACGGCTCAGTACAGTACAGTACGCACGCATGTCTCTCGCGTGAGTCTCTCCCTCCGGATTCGGCCGTTGCTCCTCGCTGATGTCGACCAACATACTGTGGGTTCCAGTTTCTGGGTCCTCCCTCCAGTCGCATGCTGTACAGTACTACAATTACGTAGGTAGTACGGTCGAGAGTCCCAGTGAAAGCGAGCCCAAGTTCAGCGCCAGTGATGCACATTGTTTCGGCCAGGAATTCGGCGTTGGGGCGCCTATCTTATTTATCTTGACAACTTTTCCGTCTCTATCCAACCAGCCTGCGTCATTCCTATTCTTTTGCTTGTTTGAATACCCTCACCGGTTACTTACCCGCATTGGTGGCTATCCAGTACGGAAACGTACTGTACGGTGCATGTCGCCTATGATACCATGCAACCAGTTTCAAACTAGGGAAATGCCGACGTTGTCGTCGGCCACCTTGCTTGCGGACTATGCAGGTTGCAAGTAGTGTGATGTATTGACCGGTATGAAGACAGGACTTTTATTATTTGTACATTAACATACAAACTCGAATGGTTTTTGACATGGATTTGGTACAATATCCACTAGGAGTGATTCAGTGTGGAAGATGTTGGTCCAGTAACTGGGACCTCAATGAAGGCGAGAAAATTGTGAGGTTTCATCCCCCACATTACTACCATGTTAACTTTAACTCACCATTGCCACGGGGCATTCGGGAGTGCATAGAAAGGCAGCTGTCCAAACTACTCCAATTGTTGCAGATTTACAGAACCGCTGAGTGACTCGATGTCTGGGAATAGTCCAGCGAAAACGCCCCAGAGACCATGGCCCAAAATGGGTCCATAGCGTCTTCACCTCCAACATGATCGATCACAAAAGGCTGCGGTTGCCAGTGGGACAATCATATCCAGGTTGCCTGATTGAGAGGCTGGGAGAGTGCGGCGTGGCCCAGGGGCCACGCCGGACCTTGTGGCCCTTGCGTGAACTTGAACGGCTGGATGGCTCGTATTGCACCGACTAGCAACGTGGTACAACTCCGTGCAAACAATGAAGAAGAGAGAGCGGGTCTGTTTCACCCACGGAGAAACCTGCAGAAAGCGGAGGGCTAAAGGTAGCACAACATCGAACGGCCGAGATCACACGAATCTAAAGATCATTGCAAAAGGAGGAGTGTTCTGTCGGAACGCCTAGAACAGGCAGGTCGGAAAATCCGAACAAGGAAAATTGTCTTACATAACTTTTTGATGGTTCCTGCAAGGCACGGCGATTATAGACCGCCAATAGACCTTGCAAGCAAGGTAACAAGCAAGGTAACTACATTTCCTGTCACTGTACAGTAGAAACCTCCTTCGGGTGATTGATCCAAGTCGTCGCAAGCATACAGCGCGGGATGTCCAATCCAGTTGTTTCACCTTGCAAGGTACAAGTATATGCGGTCGGAATCGCGCGGCTTACGTGAGCAGTTTATTACACGATTCACGTAATCTTTTTCTTTTTTTTGGCTGATTCCAGTGCTCATAACGGGTATGTTTTTTCCACAGTCCAGGTGCCGCGGTGTGGGTGTTGGCACCGCGTTGAGTTGGCATCGCGTTGGGCCTCCCAGGTGAAAAGTTCGAAGAAGAGAATGCGACATTGGACCGTGAAATTGAAGAGGTCTGTCCCCATTGTGCTTTCTGTTGTTAATCCTCCGTTGAAACACACGTGCGGATTTGATGAAGGAAGGAAATGGTCTTGCCACCCCCGAGTTCTTGGATTTCGTATTGCAAAATCCTCAAAGATCGTCCAACGAGCACTTTGACGACAATTTCGATTACTTTTTCGCGACTACACTTCCAGGGATGGTGACCGGTCTTAATCGTGCAGTTCTCATCAACTGACTGATCGGTTATCGTCACATGACGATTCACGAGTGTTGAAACGAGGAATGCTCATTCGGGGACGAATGATATTGTAAGAATCGGACGTGGACTGGTCGCCCAAGGTGGGTCCTAGTACTCATGGGGCTGTTCTACCTACTCATTGTTTTAATTGCGGTTTCCGGAACTCAAGTCTTGCGTCAAATGCACGCCGCGGTTAATGAACCCCCTCATGGCATTGTGGCAGTTTTGGAACCTACACTTAATAGAGCGACCGGAATTCGTTATTCTACTCACCAGGTGTGTAATCCTCCCCAACTTCACACTCGTCAGGCGTAGTTGACCAGAATGACAGTCGGATGATATTGCTCTGGAGAACAAGGTCGAAGCATCTACCTGTGCTCAAGACATCATTATCAGTGGCGGGGCACACACACCCAGTCTATGCGATGCAAATGCTTGGGATCCAAAACGCACACAACCTCAATATGCTCAGCCACAGGTGTGTGCATTTATTTACCTTCACGGCGAGAATGATGCTCACACAGCGCAGGAAACTACCGCGTTCTGGGTCGGTACTAAAGAAGGAAATATCTACCAAGCCAAACGCCACGACCGCGCGGGGGTGATAGCTAGTCTCGACCAGTAGGACGTTTACAAGGGCCAGTCATGCGACTCAACTTTCACCCTCTCATCATGATCGGGCCAGTGGACTTCTCCTATTTGTTCTTACCTATTCCGTCGATTGAACGGTGAAAATGTGGCATGCGAAGTCATTGGCGAAACCATCTACGTCGACACAAGAGTGTATTCCCGATATATTCATTTGATAAAGCGGACGACTATGTTCACGATCTCAAGTGGCATCCCGCAAATGCTGCGGACTTCGCTTCGGTGGATGGCTCTGGGAAATTCGATCCTTGGGATCTAGATGCGGATACGGAGGTACGTTTTGCGGTACTACATGGTGTTCATCAGCTCATACAGTACTTCATAGGTCCATGTGATTTCCACCGCTGTGAGTGCGGGACATACGCCCAGGCTCAACAAGATGCGGCGGGACCGCAAAGACGGTCGACGTGCTATCTTGCGGGGGGAAGCGAGGCCCCGTGACACTAATATCGATGACCCCTTTGTCGGCGGAGTAGCTTGCGGCGTAGCTTGCTGCGCAGCTTGCAGCGCAGTCAAATTCATCTCAAACTCGTATATAACCCTCCAAGAGGCTCTTCAGCAGTACTATCCCTACTTCTGATTTGGCGGTGTCCACAAGATCGCGCACGCAATTCAAGACCAAGACTGAGCCAAAGATGACTTTACCTCTTCTCCCTCCAATTTCAAGCAACGCTGCCCTTACGATTTTTACACACCGATCTTTCAGATCTTCTGAGTTTAATAACGATAACCTTGGAGATGGTGACCGCCTTGCTTTCCTCGGGAAGCGAGTGCTGGACATGGTTGTCGCGGAAATTCACTTCAAGAAGCGGCCGATGTTGCACGATGACCGGTTAGAAGTAAGCACCACTGCGGCCTGAGACATTGGCCCCCGAACCCTCACATCGACGTGAATTCTCCGCAGATAGAGCTCGATATTTCATTGTCAGAAGATGCCTATGAACAATGGGTGACACAGTACGAGATGCGGGAAAAGTTCACATGCCCCCCAGATCTTCGCGGAGAGCTGCGGACTTCTAGGGTTGAGTTGTGGTTTGGGATCAGTTATCGGCTTTGTACTGACACGAGGATGGACAGGAAACCATTCGCCTATTCAACGCCTACGTAGGTGCCTTGTACATAGAACAAGGTTACCCGAGCGTCCAGGCTTGGATCCGCCTTTTGGTAGACCCAAATCCCGGTTCATTGACATCCGAGACCGATCATGACATGGGTAATCCACCCCCACCTGTGTCACCACCACCGCCTCTTCCACATGACACGCTGTTGCCTACTGTGACAACAAAGTCGGCGTTTCTCTCACTATTCAATCAAACGGCTGCGCAACGCAGCCAAAAAGTTAAATGGAATGCTTTGCAATCGGGACCGGACCACGCTCTCATATGGACTGTCGACTGTCTCGGTGAGTGCGGCTAAGAATTGTTCTTGGGGTGAGCCCCGGATGCTGAGGGGGTTATGTCTTGCAGTGGAAGGAATAACGAGAGGTACGGGAACCGGAAAAAACAAGCAGCAAGCGAAAGAGGAGGCTGCGCGACAGGCACTGCATGCAATGGGCTGGGTCAGCGTAGGGACGGGTTCATAAGGAACGTAGTCGGAATGATGGACATAGAATCCATGTAAATCGGTTTAAAAGTGCACTGGGTCTAAATAGAAGAGAGCAATGTGATACCTGTAAGGATGACTAAGGTCGGGGAAGGGAAAAAAATGAGTGAGAGAGAGAGCGAGAGGTGCGGCAACATACGACATTGGAGACATGGCTATCCCATGGAAGACCATAGCCGGCTTGGTCAGGGGACAGACACGTAGACTCGTCGCGGGTGTTGGCTAATGGCCGATAATCTCAAACTCTCCCCTTTGGTCCCATGTGATTCTGATTCGGCAGAAGCATGCCAACAAAAAATGAAGAAGACGCGCAAGGGCATGGAGAACAGAAGAACTCCAGATGACTAAGTCAGTACGTCACGAGATCGCAAGACTTTGACATAGGGTATTGTTTGATAAGTGGTAAGGCATAAACAGTCGTACAGTGTACGCAATAGGAAATGACACCGTGCTCGAAACGATGCAATATGTTTGGAGAGACAAATTATACTTTGAGAATCTGAGGAAGGGTGTGTGATAGTAGTCATCAAGAATGCATACAAGATAAGCTAGTTGGGCCTCTTTGTCGCGATCTCGTCAATGACTAAAATCTGGTGGTCATCATGAAAAGGAGAGTAGGTGGGTGTTACAGTGTAAGCGCAATTAGGATATGGGTGATTGCGTTGAGACGTACATCGATCCACCAATTGCCGCAGTCCACACGCTACGGATCCCTAGGTATATCGAATATCGAATGATCCACCAAGCGCACGCTCACGGGATGGCCCGATACTTGTCGTTCATTGAGAAATGTGGTAAATGCATCCCGAGCATCGCCTTCTCCGGAATATCCAACCTCCTCAAGGTTCGGAAGGAGCTCCAGTGGTGGCTCTCCATCATCAGATGGCAAAGAACGGAAGATTTTGCTGATGAGATCATCTTGTACATGAATAGTCTTCGCGTTGGTGAACGGCCTAAGAAGTTCACGCCACTGTCTTCGATCAACATTGTTGTGCAATTCGGATGATTGATTGCGCTCTTCGTAGCTGAATGCTACTTGCTCGACAACAGAAAGTATGGGCGAAAGTGTACCAAGTAATTGCACCGCAGACGCAACCTGCCAGTCGAGGTGTCTGCAGCTAATCTCCAACATCAAAGGAGCGTCCCACTTCCAAGGGACCGAATGTAAGGAAACAGAAAGCGCACCGAAAGTTACCTGGACGGCGCTAAATGTGAGGTTCTCGGATGATTGCATGAACTGCAAGAGGTGTGGAAAAGTAAAGGAGAGTTGATTAAAAAGATGGACACGAAAGATGGTGAGGGAAGGGACGCTGATCTGAGAAACAAGGCCCTCCAAATATCTGGCCGTACCTTGCAACACAAAGAGGCATAGGTTAGGAAGTGTGGTCATGTCCGGAGCATGGTGCAACTGCCTTTCAACAGCACGGTTGGAGATAGGGGATTGAAATCCAATGTTCAGTATCTCGAGCTGGAGCATAAGCGAAAGCCAGGTAAGTACATAACTTGGTGGGAAATAAGCAGATGCTGGGATATCGAGAAGCGAGAGAGTGACAAGTCCCGCAGCAGTAGTTGTAAGTATGGGTGATCCAATTGGAAGGTAAGCTGTCATCAGTCTGAGATGGCGTAGATTGGGGGCTTGAAACGTTACAGGAAGAACCACTTTGGTCCAAGAATTGATATACATGTATTCCAGAACGGGGAATTGATCATCCATAACCGCGACGAACTTCCCCAAATTTGGGAGAATCCAAAGGCCAACGCGATGCACGCGATCACGGTGCGAAAGTGCGAGCAATGTACCCGTTTCATCGTCTGCTGTCATCTTCCAATCACTATAATAGATGATGAGTGGTAGAGGTGGTGAATTTGCGAGCATGTCCGCGACAGGTACACCATTGGTGCAGAACAGATGAAGGTCGAGCCGGGATGGTGATCCAAGAATAATATTTCGCCACAATCGACAAACATGTGCCAGTCTGTACCACCAACGTTGGTGGGACCAAGCAATGACCATCCCAGTTCCATCGTTATATTCGTCTGGATCGGCTAGCTGATAGAGATGAAATATATTGAGAAGCACATCGTCGTTGAGGATATGGATAGGCGAGTGTCGTCTATTGCTCTTGAGCGCTATCAATTGGCAAGGTTGCGAACAGATCAATGACACAACAATCACGATTTGGAACTGCTTACGTAGGCCGAGCCTTTCCATGAGGAGAGGATAAATTTATGGTAGAGGTGGTGGGCAATGACGTGGATGCGATTAGCAGTGTAGGCCTCTTGGACCTTTCCCACGGCGGTGGCGGTGTCCTTGGTCAAGCCAGTCAAAGTGGGCGCTGACAGAATATGGTCCAGCTGTGATGGGCTTGCACGATCCTTTGGGTCGCGCTGGCACAACAGGTGAGGAGGCGGGTGAGAGTTGTTTGTAGTGCTTGTATTCATTGTTCATTTTCACCGCCAATCGTAATACCTCGTTCAATTGTACCCAATTTAAGTGAACACGTGATCTAACTGCGACAAGGGCAGAGGAGGGAGTCGAAGGAACGGTCAAGGTGGACAGTCATGTCGACCAACGAATACTTGGACGCATTCCTCTCTGTCATCCCACATCACTCGATTCCACCGGAGATAGCAACACACGGATATCAAAAATTCTTAGATGCCGCTCTTCGCCTCGCTACCGGCGGTCCTGCCCGACCCGACGACGCCTCACACCTCCGCGATGCGTGGCCTGAGATCCAACCCTCTGTCCAGCGAGCTTTGCACGCTCTGCATACACCCACCACTTCTTCACACCTCACTAAACGTCGTCGGTCTTCCTCTCCCCAACAACGCCCGTCGACGTCGTCCTCAACCCTTCACAAAAAGCCCAAACAGGACAGCCAGAAAGGAGGAGGAAAAGATGATGAGGATGAGGAAGACGCGACTGACTTGCCACAGTTGACGGTACACGCGCTATCCGCTACTGCGCCCGTGAGGCATAAAGTGGACATCACGTTCCACGCGCGCACGCTCCGCCTCGCACACGGTGGTACTGGTGCATCCGTAACACGCTGCGAACGTTCCGCGCTCACCCGCGCTTTTCTCCTCCCGACGCGCGCTCGTTCGTCAGGCGCACTGCAATGGACACTACTGCTCCTTGCGGGGGACAAACCTCCACCGCCTACACCCCGTCGCGCCAGCAACAGGGAAGGTAAGGGTCGCGCCGATTCTGGTGCAGGTGCTACGGTGCGGTTCGAGCTCGCGTGTTCAGTTCCCGAATCTGGTGCCCCTCCACGCATAACGGCTCACTCAAGCTCATCCTATCCCTCCTCTCTGCGTCCTTCCACCACACACCAAGCACTCCTCACACTCCTCTCCGCCACCATTATCACCCCCAACGATAATGACCGACTCGGCCTAGTTCTCACCAGCGTCGAGCGTGGCGCACCGCTCGCAGGTATCACGGCGTTCCGTGGCGTTCGTGAGACCTCGCTTTGGTTCTTTGACGCCGGTATCCTCACGGATGCTCGGCCGGCCGAGTTTTGGGCGCTCGCGGATCTCGCACCCGGAGAGGCCGGTGTGCGCGTGCGTACCGCGACTGGGAGAACGTGCTCGGTGGTCTTGACGCGGCGCGCTTCTGTCGGGGCGGACAGCTCAGAACAAGATGATGGAGAAGAAGAAGAGGGAGAAGAGACGGAGTTTCAGATGATCGATGGGAAGGAGAGGGAAAGGATATTGGAATGGGTGCGAAGACATCGGGACGCGTTTGGGATTCGGGATGATGCCGCTGCTGAGGCCGGGGCTGTGTCCGAGACCAATGCGCAGCGAGTGGAAGAGGTGGACGGTGGTGAGGGAAATGGAAAGGTGGTGGGAGGAGACTCGGATTCCGACTCGGACTTTGAGACTGCGAGCAGTACGAGCGACGGTGGATCACCATCTGGTACCTCTAGCTCCACTGCTTCTGGGGATAGCGATAGCGCGAGCGAAGCAGATCAAGAGGACGACGACGACGACGAAGAAGAAGAAGAAGGAGAAGAAGGGAGTCGGCAGAATGTCTCTCAGCGTGTGGTCAAAAATAATGTGGAAAGCGAGGACGACGAGGAGGTCGTCGATCTCGACCCGAAACACCACCCCCTTCTGCGCGCGATGCCCAACTTGAAAATGTCACGCGCAGCGGTGGACGCTGCGGTTGGCCTTGTCATGGCCGACCTCGTCGGGCAAACGTCGGGCGGGCCCGGTCCTCCGCTTGCGTCTGCACAGGACGATGGTGAGGACGAAGAAGACGAGCTTGAGGAATGATAGCCTGGTCGCGTACTACTAGTAGACGATGATTGTCAACGAATGGTATAGATCGCGCTTTCTCTACCGTCCTCATACCATAAACATTTCAAACTCAAACTCATATTGTCATTGTAACATCCAAGCAGTGTACTCCTACGTGAACACAGAGAATCACTACCTAGAATCCTGACACAATCCTGACACATTCAAACGAACAAAACAAAACGGGAAGGCGTACATGTAATTGACAGAACAGGCCCCGTAGACAAACCATCTACTACCAAGAAAATGTCGCAACTTGGAGATAAACGGTGGGGGCCGATGTAACAAGTAATCGCCAACTTAAAATAGATCTTTATTACTGCAAAAAATCACTTGAGATGAACGATAAGTTCCTCGAGGATCTTGGCAAACTTGGGAGCTTCCTTGAACGTGAGCTCGGAGGCCTTGATGGGGTTGCCGTGTTCGGTAATCCTGAAGTGGAACTGATGATCAGCAGCGGACTGCATTATTTCCATCAAGAAGCCGTCGGGATTGCTGGCCCCGCCTTTGACAGCGTGCCAGGCACTGTCGGCGACCCACTGGAAGATGAGGCTCTCTGGGTTGAGGACGCGGAGCCACTTGAGGATCGAGAGATGCTTCAAGTTGGGGTGGGGCAAGTGGGGCCCAGAGTGGTGGGGCTCAGAGTGATGAGGCTCGGAGTGGTGAGGCTCGGAGTGGTGAGGCTCAGAGTGGTGGGGCTCAGAGTGATGAGGCTCAGAGTGGTGAGGCTCCGAGTGGTGAGGCTCGGAGTGATGAGGCTCGGAGTGGTGAGGCTCGGAGTGGTGGGGCTCCGAATGGTGGGGCTCAGAGTGATGAGGCTCAGAGTGGTGGGGCTCCGAGTGATGAGGCTCCGAGTGGTGGGGCTCCGAGTGATGGGGGGCTGAGTGCTTGGGCTGTATACAATGAATTAGCCCATCGTGTCCAACTACGGAGACCCGGTGCTACGCATGGGGGATCTAACTCACCATTGTTAGACGACTGGTCAAAACAAATTCAAAGGTTTAAAAAAACTGGTTGTGTTTGGTTTGGTTGAGATAATCTGGAGGAGGAAGGGTGAGCGCGTCGCTTTGGTGCTAATGAGATGGTTGTGTGGACGTACAGTTCAGTGGGATGCTGGAACTGAAGCAAAACCTGGGGGGGTTTATATAGATTTTTTTATGAAAAAACCTATATGTTTCAAGACTCGGAAATGTAGCGAGCGGCCATATCATGACCCACTTTGTCGTATGAAACCGTATCCAGAGTCGGGCCAATCTGTTGGCCGTCCCTTCCATCACTTGAGAAGACTGTGCAACAGACCCCAATTGGCTATAGGATTCCTGCGCGCGCACATAAATCAATACCGCAGGGGCGTTTGTGCCGCCCATCTACTAGCTGTACTGCCGTGCCTGTCCCCGCCAGCGCTATGAGATCACAGGTTATGGCGATGGAAGTCGATACCGCTGTCTAATAGTTCACCGTCCATGAATATAAGAGGCGGCGCAAACGTTATGACCCTGAGTTGTTCCTGTACTCCAATTGGCAATATTCCTGTGTTCAGCGAGCGTTAATCGTAAAAACGTGATTTTGTGTTTCCAAATGGCAATAAGAAGCGCATTGGCATGTCCTGTGCTCACAGTGAGTAATACAAAAAGTGATGTGCCCGGACCGTCGCCCAGCCAACTTGAACGTATTGCAATCAGTCACGGGATCAAGATCATGATGGATCGATGCGATGCGAAACTGTCCGATTTTGCCGACTATCTGTTTGTAGATGAAATCGAGAGGCCGTTCAACACAATTGACCCTGAGCTGTTCTTTAGCTCCAATTAGCTAGAAGAAACACTTGATGTATACCTGCGCTCAACAATTAATGTGCAGTGAGGTAACGCCGCGATAGGCCACAACCTACAGCAAGGGGACAGCATAACTCGGCTGGTCGGGTTGGTGTTCGAGATCAGCCTGAAGGGGTTATGATGGAGGTCATTGTGCTGATCAGGACTCCGTTTCCTACCTCCATTGGTCATCATTCCTGATCAGCTCTTGATTTCTCCACAAAATTACATCATACTAGGTGGACCTAGCAAGTACAAGTATCTCCACAGTCACACGTCAGTTGCCCATTTGGTAGCGACCACAACGTTTCGACAGGTTGATGATCTGCATCACTCACACACCCCAGTGGTGTCGTGTGGGAGGAGGGGCACACGAGGCAGTGGAGAGTCGTGTGCGGCGATTCACGCAATGCAGAGGACGATGGGACGCGATGGAGGTCTGATGTGCGTATGCGAGCATCGGGCGATCAGCGTTCCCACGTTGCGTCGAGGATGGGGAGGCAACCAGGGCATGTGGAAGCGGGAGCGGGCGGAGAGTGACACGACCGCCCTGAGAGCTGATTCGGGTACGTGCCCCGCGTGTTAATTCAATCCATTGTCCCTTGAGTTCTGAAGAGGGTAACACGTCCAGAGCATCTGTTGGTAAATCCATATTGTTGCGAGCGGTCGTCTCGATGTGTTCTTGTCGGCTGCAAGGATGCGAAATCGCAGGAATGAAACACCTTGGCTTCTTGATTCATCGTCAGCATCGGATGAGTGAGGGGATCCGTCGGGGGACGACGTAAATCTTGAGGTGACTAGAACTGTACCCTTGATGAACAATGTAAAGACGTTCCTGTTGGGTGGGAGTAACTCGTTGATGCTGATGTGCAGGGTGATCGATAAGGATGGAAAAGGCAGGCTCAGCTCGGATTGCGTGATAGAAGACGTCCTAGTAGGCTGCTTGCTTTTCAATGCACGGGTCACGGTGTTCCACGCCACTTATGTCATGCCCAGTATATCCAGGGTCGCCAGTAACATCCCACCCAGAACTCGGTAACCGTCGCCCAGTTCACGTTACATCCTTTCGCCTCCAGTCCTACATCCATACCGAGAGGGGTAGCAACGCCCGGATACAAAAGACCCTCACGGGTCCCTTTGTAATCCAAGTGTACCAGCACGCCTTCTTTTCCAGCAGCCTTGTCGCGGCCGCGTCCCAAGACTGTGCATAGGATCTCTCCACGCACATCCGTTACCCCGACTCGCCTGCGGCCTTCGCGAATCCCATTTTGGATGTTCCGTACCGGAGCCGCCCAACGCACGCGAATGCGTTCGGTGCTAGGAAATGTGCCTTGGATGCCGAAACCGTCGGAGATGCCGGGCGCACTTACAGAATCGCTACTTTCGTCGTCGGCGAAGGGTTGATACTGATAGGCAGAACGCCGGGAATTTGTCAACTTTGAGACATGGGGGTCTGCCGTCATGTCCCATGCGGGGAAGTCAGCGTCACCTTCACTGGAAGAAAGTGACGGGAAGGAGGAAGCGGTAGACGACTCTGGGGGAAATATGCACAATTTGAGGGTGTTCGATAGGCAGCGAGGTGTGGGTATGGAGAGCTTTGGAAACACAGGTGCCAGTGAATGAGGACCGATAGTAGGACATTCAAACGAAACTTACCAGCCAAGGAGCAAGTTGAGGGCGAGTCAAGTAGGGCACCATTAGGCTGATACCAGCCATGAAAAGGATACACTGGTTGATACCCTTAGCTATGTTGGCAAAGGCGTAAAGTCCCCACCACCATTATCTAACCTACTGCCGAGCTTGGATATTTGGGGGAATTTTCTCGGAAGAAACGAAACGTGATACCCGCTAACAAGAATATGACCTGTGTACTTCTCTTCCGGAGGAGGGACGCCCACGTCGCTAGGTGATGATAGCACTAGTACTACTCCGAGTCCGTCACCGCTGACCTCAATTCACCCCACCCCTCCCACATGCCTTATTTCACTCGTCTTCTGCCCTTTCCCTGCTTGCCTCGCACCACCTCCTTTCTCCTCCCTCATTCTGTCCTACAAGTTTTACATTTCCATGACCAATCTCGTGACTCTACCTTTGATCTGTTTGTACCTGCTTTTGTTTTTCACATACCGAGGCGGCGTTCTGAGGACGCCACAGCGCGCCCTTCTCCCGCCCTTGTCTAATGGCTCCAAAACACCCCCTGGGTGCACGCCTGGCTGATGACATATAAACCCAATCATGGTAAGTGAATTTGCATCCCCACTCATTTTCCTCCTAGCCATCTGACCCCCATCATGATACTGCAGTGATTGTGCAGAGAGCTTCAAAGCTTGTACTCAGGTTCATTCCTCTCGTTTTAATCCCTCTTATCCCCCCTCATAGGTGTCTGAAAGTGCGCTCCGCACCTTGTCTTCATTTCGCTCGCCCACGTGCGGGTTTACACCAAGCGCGCCCATTCTCGTCCTCCTTTCGTCCTGCCTTGTTTCAATTCCTTTTTCTCCAGCATTTCTCACCGTATTAGTACAGCCGAGCATCTACGATGCAGAGAAAATGACACTTGTGGATGTCAACTGGACGGACTTCCGCCTCTCCCTACAGACCGCCTACCCCGACCTCAACCCTCGTAATCGGTACTCGAAACAACGCCTCTACGAGTGCATCCGGCAACATTCTCAAGCACGCATTCGGGACGAGTTGAACGTGCTCCGGTACTATCGGCACTTCAACTTCCTGACCAAGTCCTTGCTGGACAGCCACCGTCTCACAGAGGAAGAAAGGGATCAGGCTTTCTGGTATGGTTTCCACCCTGAAGACAGAGACCTCATGACATCCAGGCTTATCGCGCTACAGCCTCAGCGGCGAGCCGGAGAATCATTCGAACTTGCCGAAGTCTTCGACACCGCAGAGCTGTTTTCTCGATTCCACTCCAGCCCCCTTCCCTCTATGGGAAGATCAATTAACCCCCCACGCTCACGCTTCTCGCGCCGACGTTCCGGACCACATCCCGAGTCCCTGGGACGCTCGTGATCCACGGGAACCTGAACGCGACTGGCGAGCCTCTGAACGAGACCGGGAGCCGTCAAACTATCAATTTAGGGAGGCTTCCCGGCTTCCCGGCCTCTCGAACCTGCCCCACCTCCGCGACCGCCAGCCCGAGTCGAGACCAGGACGGTGCGCTTCGGAGCCGGTACCGGATGAGGCACCCGAAGATTTGATAGACAAGATGCACTGATTAACGTCGTACGAGTGCGTTCAGAATTTGTGTGTGCTTATTTCTATTCGACTCATTTTTACATAGGCTGTTGAAGTTGGTTCTCCGAACGCGACATCAAAATGGCTATGCCAAGGGGTTTAGCCATCCCTTGAGGACGTGTCTCCCTCCGCAGGAAGCCCAAACCAAGGCCAAGGATAAGGTACTCGCCGTTGTTGAAGGGAAGGCCACAGAAGAAACCAAAAGGGCTGGTGCCGATATAGTTGGTGGAGCAGAGCTCGTTGAGAGTTGCGTGAACTCGTCGTTTCAGATTCCTGAGTTTGACACTTGTTCTGTTCTCGTTCTAGGTGGCTAGCAGCAGGGTCCAAGCAACCTTATTCCTGTCACCCCCCTCGGTCGTTTCCTAACGTCTTGGCCATGTCCTTGGTCTGCGCGACTTGATGCTATCAGAATGTCGGGGCACCGTCACCGACGACGTTTTGGGATACATTTGGCGTTTACAAGGAACTACGGAGTGGAAGGGTGACAATGCCAGTGCTGGGACAATCCGAACCCCGATAGCGAAGGTGAGTACTGTCAGTTCTCAAATTCGACCGGTCTCACCAGCCTAGTTTGAATTAGATTACCCGGTCAAAGACATTGTAAGAGCGCCATCGGGAACCAGCAGCCCGCAGACAAAGACCAGAGCTCAAAACCCGGCAAGTCATTTCCATCTTCATTGTCCGAGCCTCGTCCTTGTCACCTGGTTGAATGGGGCCACAATGCCATTCCCTTTGTTTGCTCAGTATGGCATGTATTCATACTTTCATATAGACTATGTATTATGATTTGGAATATCATTGTATGACCATTCTGAATGTGTGCACGTGAGTGAGGGGATAATATGTGATAACTGCTGATTAGTCAGATATTGCTGATAACACTGATTGGGCTGATTACCGCTAATCAAGTCGATAACTAGATAACCTCGAGATAGTAAGATAACTACTGATAAGACTGATAACCACTAATCACACTGATTACGGTGATGACCACTGATAACGTGATATCATCACCCGTCAAACAGATCATGTGTGGTCAGATTTGTTTGTTCCGAAATGGTGCTATGTGTGATTCATGGAGCATATCAATGCTGTCAGGCTAATGAAGACCTGTCAAACAGATCATTGTGAACAGACTTACTGATCCAAGAAGGTGTTATGTGTGATTCATGGAGGAGATCGGTTGGATCACCCTCCCGGAATTCTGATGAACATTTAGATACTTATATGTGCATATTTCCGCTGATATGGTAATCTCATTTTTTCCGACATACCGTCCTCGTACCATAAACATTTCAAACTCAAACTCATATTGTCATTGTAACATCCAAGCAGTGTACTCCTACGTGAACACAGAGAATCACTACCTAGAATCCTGACACAATCCTGACACATTCAAACGAACAAAACAAAACGGGAAGGCGTACATCTAATTGACAGAACAGGCCCTGTAGACAAACCATCTACTACTAAGAAAATGTCGCAACTTGGAGATAAACGGTGGGGGCCGATGTAACAAGTAATCGCCAACTTAAAGAGTTTTTACTACTGCAAAATCACTTGAGATGAACGATAAGTTCCTCGAGGATCTTGGCAAACTTGGGAGCTTCCTTGAACGTGAGCTCGGAGGCCTTGATGGGGTTGCCGTGTTCGGTAATCCTGAAGTGGAACTGATGATCAGCAGCGGACTGCATTATTTCCATCAAGAAGCCGTCGGGATTGCTGGCCCCGCCTTTGACAGCGTGCCAGGCACTGTCGGCGACCCACTGGAAGATGAGGCTCTCTGGGTTGAGGACGCGGAGCCACTTGAGGATCGAGAGATGCTTCAAGTTGGGGTGGGGCAAGCGGGCCTCAGAGTGGTGGGGCTCCGAGTGGTGAGGCAACGGCAACGACTCGTCCGAGTGGTGAGGCGCCGAGTGGTGGGGCTCAGAGTGATGAGGCTCCGAGTGGTGAGGCTCCGAGTGGTGAGGCTCCGAGTGGTGAGGCTCAGAGTGATGAGGCTCAGAGTGGTGGGGCTCAGAGTGGTGAGGCTCCGAGTGGTGGGGCTCAGAGTGGGGAGGCAACGGCAACGACTCGTCCGAGTGGTGAGGCGCCGAGTGGTGGGGCTCAGAGTGATGAGGCTCCGAGTGGTGGGGCTCCGAGTGATGGGGGGCTGAGTGCTTGGGCTGTATACAATGAATTAGCCCAACGTGTCGAACTACGGAGACCCGGTGCTACCACGTGGGCATGCATGGGGGATCTAACTCACCATTGTTAGACGACTGGTCAAAACAAATTCAAACGTTTAAAAAAACTGGTTGTGTTTGGTTTCGTTGAGATAATCTGGAGGAGGAAGGGTGAGCGCGTCGCTTTGGTGCTAATGCGATGGTTGTGTGGACGTACAGTTCAGTGGGATGCTGGAACTGAAGCAAAACCTGGGGGATTTATATAGATTTTTTTATGAGCAAACCTATATGTCCCAAGACTCGGAAATGTAGCGAGCGACCATATCATGACCCACTGTGTCGTATGAAACCGTATCCAGAGTCGGGCCAATCTATTGGCCGTCCCTTCCATCACTTGAGAACACTGTGCAACAGACCCCAATTGGCTACAGGATTCCTGCGCGCACATAAATCAATACCGTAGGGGCGTTTGTGCCGCCCATCTACTAGCCGTACTACCGTGCCTGTCCCTGCCAGCGCTGCGAGATCACAGATGATTGCGATGGGAGTCTATACCGCTCTCTAATAGTTCACCGTCTATGGATATAAGAGGCGGCGCAAACGTTATGACCCTGAGTTGTTCCTGTACTTCAATTGGCAATATTCCTGTGTTCAGCGAGCGTTAATCGTAAAAACGTGGTTTTGTGTTTCCAAATGGCAATAAGAAGCGCATTGGCATGTCCTGTGTTCACAATGAGTAATACAAAAGTGATGTGCCCGGACCGTCGCCCAGCCAACTTGAACATCACTGGCAGTCACGGGATCAAGGTCATGATGGGATCGATGCGATGCGAAACTATCTGTAGATGAAATCGAGAGGCCGTTCAACACAATTGACCCTGAGCTGTTCTTTAGCTCCAATTGGCTAGAAAGAAACACTTGGTGTGTACCTGCGCTCAATAGATAATGTGCAGTGAGGTAACGCCGCGATGGGCCACAACCTACAGTAATGCTGTAATTGATCGTCCTAATGGAGTCAGACACGGCGATTCCTAAGACCCGTGCTGTTGTTCTTGACCTGAGAGGCCATGCAGCTAAGAACAATCACAATTGAGTCCTTACTACCACTTTCCACTTCTGTCATGATCACGGTACAAGTGTGTCTCCAAGCCGAGCAGCCCGGAGCCTGACATCTTCTCCGGTGAATCGGGAAAAGGGCAGTTGAGTATATGCGAGAAGTTATCACAGCTCACAGGCACCTTTCGAGCCATTCAACAAGTATCAAGTTCAGGTAACGAGGGTTGAAGCTAATGAATGACAGCAAGGCCTCTAGATCTAGAGTCGCTGATTCCATGTTTCCGAATGCTTCTGGCATGGAAGTGTCTCAGTCACGCTGCTTGTGAATTGTCTTGCACGTTGGCGAGCTCAGGCTTGTCCTGCTACCTTGCTCGTGGTTCCGAGTCTACCCCCTTCTCCCACTCTAATTCCAACGTCCTCGTGACCGTTTCCCTTTACTTTACCCACACACAAGCCGCACGTGCTTGTTTTAGACGGCCCGGGTACTAGACTACACATTCACTTTCTACCCAATTTCGCTGGCAGATACTACCACTTGTTCAGATATATATCGGAAGTAAAGGATCGGTCCCACTCCACTTGATTCCCTCCGCAAAGTCTGTCTGATCGATCAAAAAGTCCTGTTAGTTTTAAAAGTCAGGACAAGGGATTGCAAAGGGAAGCGGATAAAAGCAACGAACGATTTGGGCTTCGACAAGCGATCCTCGCACAAGCGAAAGTCGCTCTTTCACGTGGTCTACTGACACCCCAGGAACAACGTGCCCCACTTTGACTTTCGGCTTATATGACTGCACGGTGTTGAACAGGGCACAGGGCACAGGACCGGCGCGATGACAGATACTCACATTATAAGCCTCCCAGTCGCGCACGAGGTTACAGGGCACCGGGCGAAAGAGCTCCGTAAACACCTCACGATTCACTCGCGCCGTAGTGTTCCACAGATTCAAGAAATCATCGGACAACGGGTCTGCAACCCTCAAGTCCTCCTTGAGACCCGTCTCGTCGTCATTTGGAACCGGAGCTGGACGCATGAAGGAGGTAACCTGATCTTGGAGCATATTTATCGGACGAATCAAGCCGAGGTGCGCTGCGGGCCGCGTATGTTTATGTGAGCATAACTTAGTTTGTACTACATTTATACACGCACCACGGAAGAGCTTGCGTCGTAGGGAGGCTGCGAAGCGGGCTGCCGTGTACGGCCGCCCATCCATCATACTTGGAATCTTGTCTTCATCCTCGACGACCAGTGCAATCTCAGAGTCACGATCACCCTGTGGTCAGTATATGAATACAAAGGTCGATTTTGATCTGCAATTTCTGTATTGCGTACCCTCTGACTACGGTCATTCAGGTTAGCTGAACCCATCTGAGTTACGACAAAATCAGACAGTGGCTGCACGGTAAGACTGGAGACGTGCTTACGATAACACGGCGATCGTCCACAATCATGACCTTACTATGGATATACGCCAGCTCAGAAACATATCTGGCAAGGACGTAAAATTTAGGCGCAGGTCTTCGCAGTGTTAGACAAATAACGTACGCGTCAAGCTCTTCTTCGTTGGTTCCAAACCACTGCTCATCCGCAAGCCTCGTCTCAACTTGTAACGCATGTTGGCCAACGGTAGCAGAAACTGCGGCATATTTGGTCCCGCCGAGGGCACTTGCACTATGTTCGAACTTCTCGATTATAGCGACTGCTTCGTCGTGCGAGGCGGGAATTCGGTACTTTTCTGTCTTCACTGCCGTCTTTTCGGTGAGGGAGAGCCCTTCGGACGGGATCTTAATCGTGACTTCAGTTGGCATGTGCTCCCCATCCACCGAGTCGTAGACCCACTGACGCGCGAGTGCTGCTTGCGCTTGGCCGAACTTGATGCCTGACTTTGTCTCCGCCGGAGCGATGAGCGTGTCTTTGACCCACAAATGAGAAGAATGATCAATAGACACAGTGAGCACGCACTCATGGGAGCAGGGATCCGATCGTATACGCGTAGATTATAGAACCGGATGTAGTCAGTGCTTGAGGTACACTCCGTCAGATGGCATGTACAGAGCGAGAGCTACGTGCTCACGGTTCGAATCCCGCTCGACGGATCTCCTCATATATACTACTTCCACCGCGATTGATAGTGCGGTACTGAGCGGCAATGATGGTCTTGAGTGTAGTTACATTCTTCACATCACCTGCATTATCCGGAAGCTCCGGCAGAACCACAATGACCTATAAAAAGCGTGTTAGGCACACTTTGAACAAGAACAGAACTGCTCACTTTGAACTTGTTCCGAGACTTTGCAGCACGAAGAATGCGCTCTACAAGCGCAGAGGCAATCTGATTCTTCACGGGTCCCGTCTCTTTCGTGTTCGATATACTCGAGGCGCAAATCAGGTTTACTTTGGTGAATCAGAGGAATAGTCTAGCGTACAAGAACTGGTTCTCTGCGAGGTGCATTGTTAGGACTGCCCATTCATGATGTTAAACTGGGTACAACGTACCAATGTAAATGAAGTGCTCGGCTTCCCGAATCATCTGGATATCTGTCACCATCTATGATCAGCCGCCCTGCGTTTTGGTACAATCTGTTCTTCTCACAGGCGTTCTGAATGCTGTGTTCCGTTGATACGCCAAGGCTCCATGCGCCGACACTCCGAACGACCTGTGCATGACATGTCCCAGAAGGCGACCTTGAGTGATTGGGATCTTTTTCGTTAGCCCCGTCCTTGAAGAGGCTGTTGAAGCGCTATTTGGAATGCTGATCAACGGGGTGTCATGGTTGTTCGCAGTGTGGATGGCTCACGACTGCTTCACTTGGAGCGGTTACGACATCGTTTGGGAACGCAAGCCAGTTGTAGCGCCTTGAATGAGGTAATCAACAAGGGCGGTGTTCCAAAAAGGACTAAGACGAACTTGTCATCTTTATACTAGCGGGTTGCGTAGATAAGTTATAATAAGGTTGCTGTATTTCGTGGAGCGTAGCACACCTTGACGCGCTTGATCCAGTTCCACCGCTCAATAAAGTGCTGCACAATGTCAAGGACAACGGGCCCATCGATTGTCATGTGTACCTAGTAGTATTGCAAGTGAACCAGGACCGGATTTGGAACGAAAGAACAGAAAACTGGCGTACGTCCTGCCACGGCATGCGAGGGCTCTCCAATACGGAGATGTTTTCGTTTACATAGTCACTGACGTTGTGATAATCCGTGATACGGTCGTTATTGAAATCTTGGCCTGGGAATATAGTGCGTGAGAAATCTGTCGGATGTGCATCGGCAAGCGGCTGATTCTGGGTGTCCCAACGGCCAAAACAAATATCGAGCCCGCCAATGCAAGCGCGATGGTTGTCAACTACGACAACTTTCTCGTGGTGAGACCAATACTTGACAACATCTAATCATTGATAAATACGCCAACTAGGCTGAAAAATAGATGCCCGCCTTTAGTTCCAATATGGTTTGGGTGGCGCATACATGCAATGTTGGGATGCAAGGCTTCGAGGGCTCTCTAAAAATATGAGCACGATCAGGTGTGTGTATGGTCAACAACGGGCCCTCTTACCTTGGTGTGGGTCGAGTTCATCGTCATCAATGGATCAACCTTTGGGTGGCGCAAAGCTGATAAGTTGTCACAGAGGCGGTAATCAATGCATACCTCCTGATAAACCGCAACACATATTTTCACCCCTTGCTCTGCCTTACGCTTGAGGATCCTATCGAGGCGCCACTCTGCATTTTTCGCGGGCGGACGGCGTAGGTAGAGCTCGGGACTCAACCACCAGTCCTCAAAAGGGGGTCACACATGAAGGAAAACATGAGGAGTGATCTATACCTGTATAAAGATGCACTCCCTTGCGCTTTCAAGCATCTCGGATAGCGCATAGAAATAGTCGTGGCCCTTAATGTGCCTGAAGCACTCTAAGAGGAAGCTAATCTTGAAGGAAGCATTACCTTACCACTTGACAAAATTCTGAGGTCGTTCGCCCGCAAAACTTCCAAAGCGATGACCCGCATTTATTTCCGCACGTATCTTATCATTAACCGTCGTCTCGGGAGTCTCATGTCTTCCTGTGGTGTCTCTTTTGCCCTTCCGTAAGTGGAGATGAGTGTGGATGGACATGCCGATGGAGAAGGAAAGCAGTGAACGGGAGTCTCTATCGGTCATCGCTCTTATACAGAGTCAGCGGCAGCAACAGTAGCAATAACCTAGTAACGCCGTTGGGGATTCCTCTTCTAGCTCTGCCGGAGGCGGTGATTTGAGGCCCATATCTCCATCGGATGAGACTGGTACTACTGCCGTGGCTGACGACGAATTTTGCTGCCAGTGGGTTACTGTAAGTGCAGACGGGCATAGGGCATTGTCCTTGGTGAAACTGAGCAATTGATATTGTAGTGTGCTTGTGTGCAAATTCGTATGGATTTTGCATTCAGAAAAGGATGAACTTGAATCGCAGTAGACACACTCATGTCGTCAGAAGACATACTTCAGTAAGCCACCAAAAGGCAGACATTTCGAAAAGTTCCATTCGCCTGTGCGACTAGAAACGAGATCGATTTACAGTCATTGCAAACTGAGGAAACTCCTGAACGGGCTATTCGGACGTCCCGTACAGGGAAAGGAATTCACGTGAGCTTTTGATGGTTCCTGCGAGGCACGCCAGTCGGATATCGCCCGCACAAACCTTGCATGCGAGCAACACAGCACGGGCCAAGCCTATTTTATACGTATCCACGCATCAGCGTCAGGGTCAGTCAATGCTCCTTGTCAGCAATTTATTGACCTTGTGCTCAGTCACGGGGTCATGGTCATGATGAATCGATCGTGATGCCAGTGATTGCGATGCGAAACTGAATTTTTCTGACTGCCCATGAATACCAGAGGCCATTCAACACATTTGACCCTTAGCACTAATCAGATAAACACCGAAATATACATGCGCCCGATTATTAATGTGTGGAGATGGGCCACAACCTACAGTAATGCTGTAATTGAAAGCCTTGCTGCCCAATCATACGATGCGACGATGCGAATAATACGGTCAGACACGGCGATTCTCAAAACCCGTGCTATTCTTAACTTGAGAGGTCGTGCTGCTAGAACAATCGTAATTGAGTACTTACAACTTTCCGCTTCCATCATGATCATGTCGACTCGGAGAGCCCGGGAGCCTGACATCTTCCCACGCTCGGAGCGTTTCGGGGGTAGCTTCCCACTTTGGTCATGGAACGGAGGAGACGCACCGACGGGTTTGCCCTTAAACCCGGAGTACCTGCCTAAACCCCTTGCGAACTGCACTTGCGGCACCCATCAAGTCCCAGAAGGATTTGGACCGGCAGATGGCCTATGGATACTTCATGTGACAAGGTGTGTCGGACCTGATACTGTATGTGGCAAAAGTTGAACATATCATCACTTACTTCCCCGAAGTCCGACACGAATTCCTGCGCTCCGTTGACCGCGACGCCCGCCCTCCTGCGTACAGCCCAGGGAGGCGGGGCCATGGGCGCTCGCTTCTTTAAGTTAACCCCCGCTTTTCTGGCGCCAAGACAAATTTGGGACCCGAGCTACCTGACGCCACACGACACAGCCCCAGAAACCCCAGAAATCCCGCATACGTAGAACGATCACTTTGTACCGTCCAGCCACAATACCTGCTCACGTCCGCCTGATCCAATCCTGTACCATCGTACCCGGGGACTGCGTCTGTAGCGGGATATAAATGCAGATAATAATAAAAAAGGAATCGGTAGTCTGCTCAATTCCCTTCTCACTCACACTCACTCCTACCTTGCCTTATCGAAACGATGCCTTCCCATCCTGCTCAGCACACTCCCCAGCCTGCTAAGAATCCTCAGCACACTCCCAAGCCTGCTCAGAAACCTCAGCCCACTCCCAAGCCCGCTCAGAAACCTCAGCCCACTCCCAAGCCTGCTCAGAAACCTCCGTCACAGCCTGCTAAGATAACCCCCTCCCAGCCTGCTCAGCACTCTCCCTTTGAGGATTACCACGTCAACCAACAATTGACTCTCGACGTCATCGGCCCAGCCAAAGGATCCCAAATCCACGTGCATGTTCGCCAACTTATTACTCCGCGAACACTCTCCTGCGCTATGATCGTCGACATTCAGGCCGGAGGCCAACAACCAAAAACGGCCTTTCTCAAGCTCTTTGATCGTCGCTTTGCCGAACAGCATCGAGAGGACAATGGCCTCGGCCATTGGACAAAGCAAATTGAAGAGGCCTACATCCGCGATGTCGAGAGCGGTGCAATCAACGGATTTCTCCACGACCTTCATAGTATTCCGGGTTACCTAGATTCCACGGGAGAGCGCTGGAACGCCGCTCAGAATGAAGCTTACCTGGGCGACGAACTGTTCAAGTGCTTCCAGGCTGAAACGGCCACCTACGCCGCACTAAGCAGCTATCAGGGCCACCAGATTCCCCATCTTCTCGCCTCCGTGGAGCTCAAGCTTACACCACCGAATGCCAAAGACTCGGACCATTTCCACATCAAGGGAGTCTTACTCGAATACATCCACGGGTTCAGCATGTCAGATATGGATAAACACACTCCTAGCACTGCATGGCAAGGTCTCGTCGACCAAGCGCTTGGAATTGTTCGCATACTCGACAGCCATAATATTTTGAACCGGGACGTACGCCCCGGTAATATCATGATTACCTCCAATGGGGGAAAATTCCAAGTCTACATGATCGACTTTGGTCTATGTAGATTCCGAGGGAACGAGTCGGAGCAAGACTGGGGAAGGGCCAAGTTTAATGAGGACGAAGAAGGCGCCATCGGGATGACGATGCGGAAGAAGCTACAGGCTCATGGGTTCAAACTGCACTTCCAAAACCCTGACAAGTATTTGAAATATGCCGAGAGAGGATGATGGGCAGGACCTGGAAGGCGGAGCGAGTCAGCGGATGCAAGTTAGATAGATTCACCGACTACATCAGGAAATGTAGCCTTTGTTTTGCGAAATAGTAACCAAAGAAACTTGGTGGAAGCGAAAAAAAAAAGCCATTCTTTAGCTGAAAGTGCCAGTAGGCGGCTTTACTGATCGACGGCGGGACTTCCTTGAGTCAAAACCGCAACACCGGCGGGAAAGAAATTATTAGCAACTTTGGAACAACGACCTCCCGCAAGCCCTCCATGTATTCAAGTTTTCCTGTTCTTCGTCTCATCTCTTCGAGCAAATTCTTGCATCGCCAAAGATGTCGCTCCCCTGAGTGACGTTACGACGAGGAGCACGACCGTTACGCCTCGCACTCCAGGATTTTATCCTCGAGCCCTTCAACCGCGGGCAGAGTGCAGCATAGCCGGTCGACGAGGCAAACACTGGCCCCCTCACGACAGTGGGAACATCGCAGAAAACGATAAGCCGGTTTCGCACGGGAAACGGTGGTGCGCCTTCTCGCATCAGAAAACCTTGAAAAGGATGAACCCGTCCACCTCGTGCAGGGTGCATTTATCACTCGCAAGGAACGCGATTCCACGAACGATTTCTAGGTACATATGATGCGTTCCTTTCTGCTCCGTACTCAGGGTTTCATCGATGTTCGTTCAATTGAACTTGAATTGGAAGCTTCCATCCCGAATTGACATGCATGTCATGTAGCAGCGCTCAACATACTCAAGTCAAAAACGCCGTTATGCATCGTGTGAGCGAGGTTGAATTGAATTGGCCATGCATCTGCCACGTAGTAACCTGATTGCGGGACCGGGTCAAGCCGGTCCGAGCGATGATGACGCCATCTTTAATGGATGAACGTTTTTATCGTTGGGCTTCCACGTTGTCCGGATTTCTATTCATAACTTGCTGAGAGAGTTGCCATCCATTATTTTCATTATCAATAAATCCGCTCCATGACCACGCGTTCCCATCAATCTCGTTGTGATACAGAAGTGTACTGACCTCAATCACGACGACGACGACTACTTCATCGATCATTTCCCTGAGCTCAGAAGCTAGGAGCTATTGCGATCACTTTGTGCCATCAATAGATCATGTCTTCCATGCTTCTTTACGTTCAGATCAACGGCTCTCGTCACTTATAGGAGTTTCCAAGCATTTTTGGACAGATAAGCACATTTTTGCCAGTTTATAAGCGAGGGACTCGGAGTTGGCTACGCAAATGGATACTTGTTATCATGTGGTGGAAATATCATAAGAGTACAGGCTCTGTCTCGCTGGCGACTCTATCCAACAGCCTCATCATTCAACATACGCAAACGTTACCCAGACAGCGGCTGATAGTCGAAATAACGATGAAACTTTAGTCACGAAATTCAAATCCACTGGCAGTCACCTTGCTTAGGCTAAGCTTACAAACAACAATTAGAAGCTTACGGTGTTGCACAGCCAACTGAGCCCAAGTCTATCTTGAATAATTAAGAACGGATCATGCATCAACATCAGGGTCAGGTCAGCCAATGCTCCTGATCGTGTGGTCTGATGGATGAAGTACCGTACACTCAGGTTACCACATCTCCATCAGTAGAATCGGGGCGACAGAAGCCCCGATACCCTCATACAGATTGTCTCTCCATTTCATAATTCCTCAGTTTCATACAAACCTTCCACCAGAAGCGAACATTCCTTACTTGAAGGTTCCCGCTGATCACAGGTTTTGGGTGCCCGACGAACCCGATGCCAAGTTCTACCATTGAGTACCACACCACAATAGCCGATCAGATAGGGAGAAGCCAAACCGTTGTACTATGGAATTTGTACTAGGACCGTGACAACTTGAAGTACAAGTGAGAATCTTATCCAGTCAGGACGTATCACTGGCAGTGCCGCATTCGTTCAAGTAAAGTACAACCCCCTGCCCATCCCCAGTCAACGACCCAAAAGCGACCACCTTCGCCTACGATGGCGTTTCTAACGTTGAGATCCTGATCTGTGAGAACGAGCGGTTGGGGATTGTTAAATCGTTCCTCGAGAAGTCGTCCCGAGATAATTTCTCGTCGTTCATTGCCGCCTGGGGGCGCTCGTTGAAAAACGCTAAGAGATAAGGATACGAGGCAAATGGACCGCGATGACATTGAACTTGACCAAAAATAGGGGATTTACATATCCGTGCTCCTCGCGCGCTCAGTGGACCAGGCGTCCGAGTCGTGCCAGTGGCAGACACTTTCAGGCGACGGAGCTGACGGCCCGGGATATAGCAAGCGCAATGTAAAAGCCACCTGGATTTTCCGCCACGTCGAAAGAGTTGGTCAAACGTTGGAATAGGGCTGGGAATGCAGGAGGGTCAGGGAGCAGGAGGCGAGGGCGAGACAGGCGAGCTTGTAGCTAACCGATGACATAATGGTGAGGTATCGGCTCTTGACACGTAACCATAGCGCGAGTGGCAGGACACACCCCTCGAACGTCAGTTAGAGTTGAACCTGGGATGTAGTCCATGATGGTCAAGAAATGCTATTGGCGTTTCACAATGCGGCGAACGCGTGGGACGGGGATAGTCGTCTGTGCGAACAGGAGGTCGAGCGCGTTCGCTTCTGGCGAGTCTACAGCGCCTTCGGCCAAGTCTTGGAAAGCCTTTGCGACAGTGCTGGGCGTCAGTTGGATGACACCGGCCTCTGAGCATAGTTTGGGCCTCGAGGCATTCCTTCTGAGCTCGAGAATTTATTTCCGCATTGCTAAGCTGGTCGAGATCTGACGGCTGGGGATACATGCACACCGCTACGTGAGCACTGGCAGATGTAGCAGGGCGAGAAAAATAGAATTTTCCCATGACGATACTGGTACTGCGCTCATCAACTGTGGGTACACGTGTAAAATATGATAAGCGCTTGTGACCTCGAATTTCAAAACAAGGTCACCGGTATCTAGGAGAACTTAGATCACCGGAAGTGGCACGAAGAGCAATTTCATTCGTTCTCGCATGCCCATTCACTTGCCGGAGTGAAAAGCCATACAATGACTAACTAGAAATGCCGCTGATGGCACGCCCTACCCTTGCTTCCGCGTGCCTGGGCCTCCGCATGGCACGTATCAGCTGTGATGGCGATTTCCGTGAACATTACTGATTACGGTCGATAGTCTATTGTCCCTTCGCGCCGGCGATCGCATCCCTTTCGACCGACTCTGCAGCGGTCCCATGCCCACCCGCAACAGCAACGGTGGTATCTCAAGTAGACGTTGATCACAACTTGAGCGACCGAACTTTCCGACGATGATGACGCCGAAATTGAAAAGGACGAGACATTCTACTCGAATGTCCCACCATTGAATCAGTTAAGGATAGAAAAAGGGAGAAGGCGAAGCGTGTGAAGCCATAGACTATACACAGATTCCACTGGGACTCGGAACAACCGGCTACAGCCTGAGTGGTGGCTGGACACGCAGCGTGAAGGCAATACCATAAGACACAGGGAGAACTTTGAAGTGGACCGCACCATATGCCAACTATCCGCCTCTCTTATCATCACTGGGCCAGACGGATGTCAGCAGCAAATCAATCGATTTTTCAAACAACATCGAATTCGGATTCATCGTTCTTGGGATGAAATCCTACGTTGCTTGCAGCTCTCGAAATTCTTCGATGCCAAACGGTGTATTTGAAACCGCTGAGGCAGGAGAGCGCTGCGGGTGACACGATGACGTGGACGGCCAGTGGGCCACAACTGACTGGCCATGGCAATAGGGCGGTACTGACCCACGCCGGAGCTTCGAAGGACAGGACCGAGAAGTGAAAGAAAGACAGCGCGGCAGCCAGAAGAACGTTTCCGATTCTGGACCATAAAGATGACTAGCGAAATCGGTATATGTTGCATGCTCACCCACCTCCCATTCACGAATGAAAAGGTTTGACGTACCCACCGAAGACAAACTTATGATTTGAATGTGAAACAGTGTGTTAGAAGGTGATCGCGCATGGAAAGGATAAGAAAGAAAGAAAAACCACGTGAACGATGCAGTAACCGCCTATTCTATTTTTCCTTATTGTGGTGTGATGATCATTGCGTGCTCGGTGTCCGGGTTATATGACCACATACCAATCCTGCGACACCCATCGTTTATGCTGTTCCCGGTTGTCTGGCCATATCCGATGAGTAACGACGGTTTTGGGGCGGCAGGGGTATTACAGCACTACTGTAGGTGGCGGCTCATTATGATTGCCCTCGGTTATATTAATACTTAGATCCACCAATCACAGCCAACAACATCTCAGGGTCGGATGTATTGCCAGTGGATGGCCTCTTTGCATGGGGACAGTCTCGAATGGAGGTAATGTAGTAATTCAATGTAAGTTAGGTCCGAGTCTGCCCGCCCCGATATAGCACGTGACATTTAGGAGAATCGGCCCTGCCCTGCGGCCCGGGCGTGCTGCATATGGTGTTTCTGCCGCTCTCACCGCCACGGGCTGCGGGCGGTGAAGGACTACAGTATCCCCCACGGCAAGAGCAATATGTCCGTTGTGGCGCGCCAGGTGCGCATGGGTGAGTTGGAAGGGTGAAGAGTGAAGACTTTGTAAAGGCGACAATCAATCCTTCCTCGTTCTTATCGATCTAGGATTCTATCGCCCTTGCCCCCTCCGCAGAATTATATTTGACACCAGTGTCCTTGCAATAAATGTCAATTGATTAAAATCTTTTTATCTTATCTCTGCGCATCAACATGAACAGGCGCCTCATCGCTTGGATCATCATGTGAAATCTTTATGGCCTTTTCTCGCGCTATTATCCTTCCAATGCGTGCACGTCACATCTGGCTCACGACGATGGACTCTGCTACTACTAGACTGATAAGAGATAATGTTTCATCATATTCGCCCCCCGCACCACTGATCCTGATGTTATGTTGATGTTCGGTGAGCAACCTAGACTTTGAGGCCCTCAAGACTCTGTGTAGTGACGTGGCGTAGCATCCATACAAAAATATGAATGGCATTACTACTAGTACAACACGTCGCAGTGTCCTTTCAGCATCAGTGCTTGACATTGGTCACGCGGAAGTAATACACCCGACCCTGAACGCCTGAGCTGTTGTTGGCTTTGATTGGCTGCCAGTGTGCGGACCAAGTTGTAATGTAACCGAGGGCAATCATGACGAGCCGCCACCTACAGTAGTGCTGTAATAATATTGTCGTAATTCATCGGATAGATTTCTCAGAGCCGGGTGGCATAGAGGTGACCGCACTGGCAGTGGCCTGTGCACGAGTCTTTCTGGACTTTTCAATAGCCAGTTCTCCTATTGGAAGGAAAGCCACTCAGAAACCTATATAAACCCCAGGATTTGCTTCACGTCCAGCATCAACTTGAGCACACTCGATCCACACAGGTAACGCACATTTACATCTTACCACAGGAGCGCCGCGCTCAGCATAGCTTCACTCCAGATCGTCTCAGTCAACAAACAACCAGTCAGCAGCTCTCGCGAATTAAATTTTGAACTTATATCTAGTCATTCATCATGGTCAGTTAGATCTTATGCATGCAAGTACTAGCCGGTGGACTAATACATCATATACAGCCAGCAAAGCTCAAACTCGCCGACTATGTCGCTCACCTTGATGCTACCAAGATGACCGGCGTCTGGGAACCCAAGGGGACGTGGCATAAGGTCCACGGCGATTGCAAGTCCAATACCCGCGGGAAATGGACCATGTTCACCATGACCTCGAGCACGAATCCCCATAAGTATAAGGTCAAGATTATGGAGGATGGTACCAGACTGGTCGCCGAGCACGAATTTGATACGGAACCGACCTTCGAGATGATTGTCGAGCATTTCCATGCTCACCACGGCAAATAAGTGGCAGAATTGCCTTGGCTGGTGGTTCTATACCATTTAGCTCACAGGCTGGATGGCACAATGGCCTTTCAATTACTCGTATACGTTTCGTTTGAATGTCTCTGGATCTAGGTAGTGTTTTGAGTCGAGTAAGGGGGTGATGACACTACTTGGATTGATTGACAATATATGTTGTTGAACCGTACGGGACGGCGGATAGAGACAGCACGAGCCACCATACGTTGACAATCGCTGGCATTGTCTACGTGACCTTATCATTCTGCCTCTTCATACTTGCTTCCGTCCACCTCATTGTGTGACATTTTCATGTTTCAAGTTGAGAAGCGTACCCGCGCGGCGCAGAAGTGGTCGGTGTTTCAGGTCGAGCGCGACGACTCGGACCCTCCTCTTCTTCGTTGTTTCCCGCTTTATTGACACGCTCGAGACATTTTCCCGCCCTACCATATTTCTCGTTCTCCTCCGAAAATGTGAAGAAAGTGAATAAAACAAATTATAGGACGCACGAGCAAAGGCTTACAACTCATGTTTTTGGCCTTGGGGTGCCGTGTCAACCGCTGGTCTTTATCAGGAGGTGGCCATTCGACTGGTTTTGTTGTGGATTGTCCCGGCCGGCAGAAATACAAAATATGTTGCCGCGCAACTGAAATCGCTCCACCACACACCGCTTATGCACTGGGGGATGAAGGGAGGCCAAAGTCGAATGAGATTGTCCTGCGAACGATCATGCAGGGGTGGTCGGTGGTGAGCTGCTTTCAACAGTTGTCGGAGTGCCAACACCACATATCAAGGATGGAGGTCCTGTAGTTGGCGCTGCTGGGAGTTGCCATGCCATTTCCTCTAATTTGCTCAGGAAGTTCAGCAGGAGGTGCAAAAGGAAATGGGAGACATTGAGAGCGCATTCAGTAGTCAGGGTATGTGAACTTGTGAACGCGGGAGCTGCTCAAGCTAGCAGATTAGATGGCAAGATGGCCGCATTCGCTGGAGGCTTAGGCTAATGCAGCTGGCTTCGTTCGCCGTGATGCTGTCATCCTTGGGATAGAATACAATTACAGCCATTAGGGCCGTAAATTGGGAACTTGAAGAGCAACTCAGAGGTGAATCTCATGTGAGGAGAAGGAAGCGGGGTAGCAATTGTGTGCAAGACAATCAATAACACAGCGACGCGTCCACTCGACGCGAGTCACGCGCGACTCGTTTGTGTGGTGGGAAAGTATTAATAATCAACGTACCGCGGTGACATTCGGCCCGGGCGTGCTACATGTGGTGCTTCTGCCGCCATCGCAGCCACGGGTTGCGGCCGGCGAAGGGTTATTCCCCACGGCAAGGGTAACAGTGTCCATTGTGGTGCGCCAGGTGCGCGTGGGTGCGTTGGAAGGGTGAAGACTTTGTGAAGGCGACAATCAATCTTTTCTCGTTCTTATCGATCTAAGATTCTAAGAACTGGCCCGCCTTGTAGTTGGCGCCAGTGTCCAGAATCTAGATTCAAGGGCTTTACTCTTTATGGGTTGATACGAATAGATCTCGATGAACCCCATTTTGCAAATAAATGTCAACTTATTAATAAAGTTTATCTTATCTCTGCGCATCAAACTGGAACATGCGCCTCATCTCTTGGATCATGTACCGTGACGACCTTTTCGCGCTTTCATCGTCTTCACCAGTTTCTCCGCCCGCACCACTGATCCTGATGTTGATTGAGCGACCTAGAATTTGAGGCCTCTGGCAGCGGCGGGGGAAGAGAAATATGGTTGGGCGGAATAATGCCTCGAGCGTGTCAAAAAAAGTGGGAAACACTGAAGAGGAGGGTCTGAGTCGTCGCGATCGACCAGAACACGGACCACTTCTGCGCTGCGCGGGTATGCTTCCCGACTTGAAAAATGAAAAAGTCACACAATGAGGTAGACGGAAGCAAGTATGAAGAGGAAGAACGATAGGGTGGTGTAGACAATGCCAGCGATTGTCAACGTATGGCGGGTCGCGCTCTCTATCCTCCGTCTCGAACGGTTCAACAACATTTATTGTCAATCAATCCAAGTAGTGTCATCACCCCCGTACTCGACTCAAAACACTACCTAGATCCAGAGACATTCAAACGAAACGTATACGAGTAATTGAAAGGCCATTGTGCCATCCAAATTGTACCAGCCTGTGAGCTAAATGGTATAGAACCACCAGCCAAGACGATTCTGCCACTTATTTGCCGTGGGCGGTATGGAAATGCGTGACAACCGACTCGAAGGTGGGTTCATGGTCAAAATCGTGCTCGGCGACCATATGTTTACCATCCTCCATAATCTTGACCTTGTATTTATGGGGAGTTTCGCTCGAGGTCATGGTGAACATGGTCCATTTACCGCGGGTATTGGACTTGCAATCGCCGTGGACCTTATGCCACGTTCCAGCGGGTGTCCAGGTGCCGGTCATCTTAGTAGCATCAAGGTGAGCGACATAGTCGGAGAGTTTGGCTTTGGCAGGCTATATACAATATATTAGTCCATCGAGTCGGGGTGCTAGTACTTGCATGCAAACTCACCATGACTAGATTTAAGTTCAAAAGTTAATTCGCAAGAGCTGGTTGTGTATTGGTTGAGATGATCTGGGGTAAAGCTATGCTGAGCGCGGCGCTCCTGTGGTAAGATGGAAATGTGCGCGTTACCTGTGTGGATCGAGTTCAAGTTGGTGCTGGACTTGAAGCAAAACCTGGGGTTTATATAGGTTTTCTGAGTGGCTTGTCTTCCAATAGGAGAACTGGCCATTGGGAATTCCAGAAAAACTCGTGCACAGGCCACTGCCAGTGAGGTTACCTCTATGCTAAGCGGCTCGGAGATATCGCAATCACGAAACGATCATATCTATGTCATCTGATGTAGATGCTAAGACCGGGGATTCGCCTTGGGATACGCCCTCCAGATCTAGATGGGCGACTGGCACTGGCAACACATTCAGTTCGACCCCTGGGGTTGTTTTTGACTCCAATTGGCTGAAGCCGCCGCAGCAGGACGCAGCAAGGGACACAGGTTCAGTGTAACTGAACGGGCTTGAAGGCGATCCGTCGCCCACCTATCTTGTGCCACTCAGTCACGCGACCATATCGTATTGACTGCGATATAGTTGATTGAATGCAATACAGTAGACCCCGCATTCTGGTGTTTACAGGCACAAACAAGCTATGCCGAATACGGTATGCTGAATGACACATAGTATTTGGTGTAGCTTTTGTTTGTACCAGCTCCAAATAAAATTGTAAGCAGAGCACGACAAAAATCTATTGTCAACTGTGAAGAGGGCCGTGATCTACTGATATTTCGCCGTCGGTAGATTTGAATTGGCCGTCCAATACATTTGACCCTGAGCTATTGTTATCTCCAATGAGTTATAAGAAGATGATCCACATTCCTGCGCTCAATTGGTAATGAAATGTAAGTGATGATCGATGATCAATGAGCGCGATGCGCCGCCACATCCATCTGTAGTAAAGAAGTGAAGAAGTGTGTTCTTAAATGCTGTAGTTTTGTCATGTGAGTGATGCCAGGGCTTCGCGGCTACGTACCACTTCCGACCGGAATCCGGCACCGGATCCATCTTTGATTAACCCGACCTAGGAGACCGCTTTGATCCATATCTACCCTATGGATCATACCAGGGTTGTCAGCATCAGCCTGACCCCTCATCAGCGAGGGTCGGTCATCACCTGACCCATCAAGCATCAGATGCGAATGCGATGGGGGTCAGGAAGAACTCACATCACGTGTATATTACATGTACATAGCACAAGCAAGTACTACTAGTCCATTCTTGGGTCCGCGAGCAGCATCGTCAAGAACATGTAACACTCACCTTCCAAAATAAGGAGGAGTATCCCACCCTGATGCATGACTAATGCATCAGGCGTCGATGTGATGATTTTGGGCATCAGATGCTGAGTTTCATAGGATGCCGGGTCAGACCCGGGTCACCCGGCATCATGACAACCCCGGATCATACACCGTGACTATTAGCATATTGGCGGACTACTATTCCCCCCTCGCTCCCGTTCTCTCACCCCCACCTAAATGACCTTCTCCGAACTTCTTCGTCACTCTCCCTTTGAGGAGTACCGCGTCGATCAAGTTTTGACTCTGAACGTTCTTGCCGAGCATGACCATACCTTTTCTTCGTCCCAAATCCGCGTGAAAGCTCGCCAGCTTCATTCTCCGCGAACGCTTTCCTGCCCCATAATTGTCGACATTTTGGATGAAGGCCAATCGCCAAAAACGGCCTTTCTCAAGCTTTACGATCGACGCTTTTCCGACCAGCTTCGAGAGGACTTTGGCATCGGCCCTTGGACAACGGAAATTGAAGAGGCCTACATCCGCTTTGTCCAGAGCGGTGCTATCCGCCGCTTTCTCCACGACCTTCATAATGTTGAAAATTTCCTAGAGGACACGGGAGAAGATTGGGACGCCGCTCAGAATGAAGCTTTCCTGTCCTATGAATTACTCCGGCTCTACAAGTCTGAAACCACCACTTACAACGCACTACACAACTACCAGGGCCATCTAGTCCCCCGCCTTCTCGCGGCAGTGGATCTCAACCTTACACCATCGAACGTGGAAGGACCCAGCCAGCGAGAGGACCTCGACAATTTCCATGTCAAGGGAATCTTACTCGAATACATAGAGGGGTTCAGCTTGTCGGAAATACACGACCACTCTCCTCGATCTGCTTGGCAAAATATTGTCGACCAAGCAGTTGCTATTGTTAACGTACTGGGCGATCAGAACATTCTTAACAAGGATGTACGCCCCGAGAATTTCATGGTTTCCGCGAAGAAGGACGAGAAATATCAGGTTTACATGATCGACTTTGGTCAATGTAGGTTGCGAGGAAAAGACGAGACGGAGTCCGAATGGGGAAGGGAAAAGTGTAGCCACGACGAAGAAGGGGCTGTTGGGTTGGTGATGAAGAAGTTGCTCGAGAACCACGGATTCGAGCTGCACTACAAAAATTCTGAGAGGTATGCTGAGTGGGCCGAAGGAGAATAATAGGAAGTGGATCTTTTCGAGAGGGCCAACGAGGCTGGACTTGGCACGGATGCTAATTGGAGCAGGAACTCTTTAGACTTCCGCCGCGGCTGATGTAGTTACACACACATATATATTACAATAGATTTTGGGTTGTTGGAAATGCACGAAAATGCTGAAAATCGTAAAAATAATGAATAAAATCGTGGAAACCAAACCGAATTGACGTGTAGTAGGGAAAAAAAAAGCAAAAAATATGTCACGGTAAAGTAGATGATTTAGGTTCTTGGGGTTTGAATAGATTTATCTCTTGAGGCTCGCGGTCCCTCGGCCGGCCGCCGAGTCCTGGGTACTCGCGGATCGTGCGCGGGAAGGCGGGTGTGCGTGTGTCCGAGTCAGTGTTGCCAAACTCGGGAAATCCGAAATCGACTCACTTCAGCCTCCTCCTGAATCAACGTGATGATCGTTCAAGCGACGCGTAGTGTCGTCTAGAACCACATACCACTCCGAGGTCTAATTGTTCACTAGAAATGTCAACGTTGTCTGCTCAAACTTTTCTTGCCATTGGGAGGGGATGAGACTTTGTAACAGAGTATATATACAAAGGAGACTAAGCATGTGAAAAAAACTAGCTCAGTGCGCCAATCTACTTGCGCGGGTTCTGTGGAATCTCGCCACGATACATGACGGCACATGCACGAGATGTACAATTGGTTCGCTCCCCGCAACGGCAACTAACATGTTGCAGATGATAGTGAGCCGCGGCTCCCAGACATATTGACATCCTGTTCGAGATTGGCGACAAGGGCAGCAAGGTTGTAAGAAGGGAAGATGGGGAGGACTTGAAGGGGTTGTTCTCCTGGTCCAAATGCGGCTCCTGAACTTCCTGAACTACTTCTACGGCTTTGAGCTTATTGTCAAGCGATTCGACGTCCGTCGTCGAGGCCACCGAGTCGATGGATACTACACTGTTCGTCGGGACAACCAGGGTGGGCGTCTTAAACAACCTGAACTCTTCCAGAGCCTTCTACGGGCCACCTCCTCCCTGCTGCGCCCCACCACTTCTTGCGCGGCCTGAAAATCCGCTTTGGTGCTTGCAAACTCTCTCTCCTCGGCGACGCGAAGGGCGGCACGTTTCCCCATCTCGATCAAACCTAGGCGTTTGCGTGCGATTCATGCCTCACGACGCTCTGTATCGACGCGGAGAGCAAGTGCTGTTTCTCGAGATCTGCCACACACGTGTGCCACTCATTGATATCGCGTTTCAGTTCGTCCCGCTCGGCTTTGAGGTCGGAAATGAGGCGAAGCGTCTCGTCATTCGACTCGGGGGCGCTCGAAGAGGCGGAGGAAGTGGCGACGGAAACGGGGCGGGATTACGTACGGGAAGAGAGTGCACCCTCGAGTTCCGAAATACGAGCGACAAAAGCGGCTTGTGACTGATAGAGAAAGTGCTATTCGTGGGTGATGGAAGAAGGTCAGCCCCAGTAGCTGTCAGACCCGGTCGAGGCGCGGCGGTCAGTGGTAGGCGTGAGCTCTGGCGTGGGAAGGCCATGAAAGGACGGCTTGTCAAAGATACTGCTACGCTTTTTAGGCAACTCAAATGGGTCCGAGAAGCCCCAGAAGGGAATATCAGTCAGCGAAGCCCGACGAAAAAGGGAACAGATGAAACGGGATGGGCCGGAGGAGCAACAGAGCGGAGGGGATGAGATCAAGTTGGGAGATGAAGGTTGGGTGTGGGACTTTAGACCAGACGGTTTGGAAGGAGTGGACGTAGGCGCGGATGTGAAAAGTTCACCATCGGGGACCGATTTGAACTTTACTGGGCTAAGCGAAAGCGGGCGGAGGCTAAGGCCAGCTGGGCGAGGTCGAGTACGGATAGGAGTTAGTGATGTGTTAACTGAACCAGGTAAACAGCAGGGGACTCGCATGGCGACAGGATGAGTGGTGAGGAATGCACATTGGGTCCTCTTCGTTCACTTCCTCCTCGACAAGCTGGTCTTGATAAGGTTGCCGAACGTATTGGCGAGGCCACTCAAACCAGAGCTGAAGCTGCCCCCAGCAGGGCTTGCCGATCCTGGGCTCAATCTCCGGAGTGCTCCGTTCAGGTATGTCGACAGGGGAGAGGAGAAACCGTCCAGGCTCGGTTTTCCCTCGAGAGCCCATAGAGCGCGGTGACAGATAGAATCCTTGTCGCCGAGCGCGATAGTTATCCTCGCTATTGGAAGCGAGGAGGGCCAGCAAGGTAACACCCATGACTTCTGCCGCCGACTCGCGGCGAGTGGACATGGATGAACAACGCCGGTGGTGAGAACTGCATTGTGTTGGAGCTGAACCTAGCTGAGAAAGAGAAGAGATGGAATAGGATGTCGTCGAAAGGGAGATGTCGTGAGAAGAAGAAAAGGAGAGAGGAAGAGAGGGCCGAAGGTGGAATGGAGATGGAGAGGGTTGCGAGAATGGGAGCGTGAATGGGAATGTCGACGGGGCTGAGATGGCGATACGGCTCCAACGAGTTTGAAAGACTCGAACTACAGAGGAGAGTGTACATGAGCGGCCGTCGTTGAATAATGCATTAAAAATTTTGTTACCCTATTCTTGTCGGCAAGGAAGTCACCGTCTGATCCTATGGGCGGCAGCGGGAGAATCGAGGGGAAAGATGAGAAATTAGAAGGCGAGGAAATGGAAAAATGCCGCCCAGTCCAGGTTGGACATCACCAAGCGAGGACACCACCACGAGCAAATGCTCCGCATGTGACAGCTCCACCATCTTACGTCCGCCACTGAATTGCCATAATACAATATCAATCTTTGCCTTTGTTACAAAGCCGAAGTACAGATACAGTACCAGTGGGTTGTATCAGGACCTCAGTACAACAAGCATCGAGAGTTGGCGTGGGAATTTCCGTGCGAGTTGTCGCATTGCATCAAGCATTGCATGCTGCCCCCATATACCACCGACACCACCAGTACTGAAATCAATTGCATGCGTCGCACTTTGGGGAAGGGCCTTCGGCCAGTAGAGAAGGTATAACTTATGAGTGACAAGTAGAAAAAGGCTACTATAGTAATTAGATGACTAAACATGTTCAGTAGGTATACACGGTAGGGTATACAAGGACCTTGCTACAAAGATGACCTCACGGTACGAGCACAGGATGTCGTCCTCTTCCTCCAAAAGCGACTCGAGTCCCGCACCCGAGATGACAATGCCCTGCGCTAGCATCGGCCTGAATTCGCTCGACATTTCGACCACGGTCTCACCCTCCCGCTCCTCCTTTTCTTCTTCTGGTACCGAGTTTCGGTCCAAGAGGTTAGAGGCATGGTGTACTGCAGCCAGGTTGAAGAAAATGCTTGCCTGCACAGTGGTGGTAGCACTGGTAGGATATGCTGAAGGCGTGCTACAGATTTACCGCCCTGCTCGCTAGAGACCTCGTCTTGATCCTCCCAGGGCACGACATCGGATCCGTGTGCTGGGGTGGCAATAGCGACGCCAGCGCAACACTGACGCCACGCGATGCAAATGGCTCCCCTCGATTCTTGAGGAACGAATTAAAGAAAGGGAAGGACGCTGCATCGCAGGGATATGAGTCGCCAATGCAGAAAAGCCTGAGAGTGGGGGCATCACACCTGACAACGCCCGGTAGGGGAGCACCCTCCAGACGCCCAAACGCCCCTCCAACAGTCATGTAACTGAGAGTCTGAGACAAGACTATGTGGTGGATCCGGCGGGCCTGTGACACCGGAAGTGCGAGGTTCCTTGTGAAGCGATAACTAAGTTGAGAGTTTTCAGGTAGATGTTTGTTGGTCTTGGATATTTGTCGCTGGGTGTACTCGAGGAGCGGGCCATGAACCGAACATAGGTGAACTTATACAGCTTAAAAGCCCTCCACGAGTTTTCGAGGACGTATCATACTTGGCATATGAGGCAACAAAGCACAGACACGATAAGTAATGAGGTGCGATGGTCTGTGTGAAATCCCAGCAACCATAGTCCAAATTTGGTATATTTCCCACGAGTGACACGAGCCACGGCTCGAGCCGCTCGTGAGCGGCTCACTCAGGGGTGATGGCCTAAAAAGGAAAACAAACTACGTGAAGTGTATGACATTTTAAAGGCAAGGTAACTTCTTTACTACAGTGGCGGCTCATCGCGCTCATTGATCATCACTTCTTAATACTTTTGACCCTGAGCTGAGTTATAAGAAGATGGGGAATATCCCTGCGCTTAATTGATGGACGGCCACTCAAATATACCGACCACGTTCTCCTAATACAGTATGTACTTCAATTATGCTCTCCTTACAATGTTTGTTTATCTGGTACAAATAGAAACTAATGTAAACAGCAGACCGCGGGGTCTACTGTATGGCATTCAAGTCAACTGTATCGCAGTCAATATGATATGGTCCCATCACTGAGTAGCAATTCATTTAATCTGCGTCCCTTTCTGTGTCCTGCAGCGGCAGCTTCTGCCAATTGGAGTCGAAAACAACCACAGGGTCGAACTGAATCTGTTGCCAGTGCCAGTCGCCCGTCTAGGTCGGGACGACGAATCCCCGGTCTTAGCATCTACAACCAAGTTACATAGATACGATTGTTTCGTGTTTCGTGGTTGCGATACCATCTCCGAGCCGCGTGGCATTGAGGTAATCTCCCTGGCAGTGGTCTGTGCACGAGTTTTTCTTCTGGACTTCTCTTGTAACCACTTCTCCTATTGGAAGGCAAGCCGCTCGTAAACCTATATAAACCCCAGGTTTGGCTTCACGTCCAATTAACTTGAACACACTCGATCTACAAACTTTTGAACTTATATCTAGTCATTCATCATGGTGAGTTAGA
Source organism: Lactifluus volemus (assembly GCA_022376515.1). NCBI lineage: Eukaryota > Fungi > Basidiomycota > Agaricomycetes > Russulales > Russulaceae > Lactifluus > Lactifluus volemus. The sequence continues at coordinate 98,110 of WTXI01000067.1, read as the reverse complement.
CCTTATTCATGCAAGTACTAGCACCCCGACTCGATGGACTAATACACTGTATACAGGCACCCAAAACCAAACTCTCCGACTATATCGCACACCTTGATGCTGCTAAGATGACCGGCCACTGGAAACCCGTTGGGAAGTGGCAAAAGGTCCACGGCGATACCAAGTCCAATACCCGCGGGAAATGGACCATGTTCACCATGACCTCGAGCGAAACTCCCCATAAATACAAGGTCAAGATCATGGAGAATGGTAAACATATCGTCGCCGAGCACGATTTCGCCACGGAACCCAGCTTCGAGACGATTGTCGAGCATTTCCATACCCACCACGGCTAAGTGGCAGAAGCGTCTTGACTGGTGGATCTATACCATTTAGCTCACAGGCTGGTACAATTTAGATGGCACAATGGCCTTTTCAATGACTCGTATGCGTTTCGTTTGAATATCTCTGGATCTAGGTAGTGTTTTGAGTCGAGTACGGGGGTGATGACACTACTTGGGTTGATTGATAATAAATATTGTTGAACCATACGAGACGGAGGATAGAGAGAGCGCGACCCACCATACATTGACAATCGCTGGCATTGTCTACACGACCATATCGTTCTTCCTCTTCGTCCTTGCTTCTGTCCACTTCATCGTGTGACCTTTTTCATTTTTCAAGTTAGGAAGCGTACCCACGCTGCGCAGAAGTGGTCGCTGTTTCGGGTCGAGCCTCCTCCTCTTCGCTGTTTCCAACTTGATTGACACGCTCGAAGTGTTTTTCCGTCCAACCACATTTCTCCTCCTCCGCTGCCAGAGGCCTCAAAGTCTAGGTCGCTCACCGCGCATCAACATCAGGATCAGCGGTGCGGGCGGCGAACCTGGCGAAGAACTATCTCCCGCGAGAAGTAGCAGCGTTCGTCGTAGTGAACCAGATGCACGTGCGCACATTGGAAAGATGAAAGGGCAAAAAGGCCGTTATGTTCAAGTTGATGCACAGAGATAAGATAAACTTTATTAATAAGTTGACATTATTGCAAATGGGGTTCATCTAGATCTAATCTTATCAATCCGTAAGAGTAAATCTAGATTCTGGACACTGGTGTCAACTACAAGGGGGGCAAGTGCGACACGCTCTTAGAAATGTCGATCGATAAGAACGAGAAAGATTGATTGTTGCCTTCACAAAGTCTTCACCCTTACCCTTCCAATGCACTCACACGCACCTGGCGCACCACAACGGACACTGCTGCTCTTGCTGTGGGGGATAATCCTTCGCCGCATGCCTCCCGTGGCTGCGATGGCGGCAGAAACACCACCGCCTGGGCCGCACTGGTGGGGGCCATCTCCACTGGTCCAACTCGCGGGGGTGCGGAACGTCGATTATTCATACTTTCCCACCACACAAAACGAGTCGCGCGTGACTCGCGTTGAGTCAACGCGTCGAAGTCAACTGAATGTTATTCTGACCTCACCCCCATTTTACATGTTCCCCCTCAATGGTGGATGGACTCACGCCTCTGAGTTTCTCTTCCAGTTTCCCTCTTCACGGCCCCAATGGCTGTAATTGTATCCTATTCCAGGGATAACAGCACCATGACGAACGAAGCCAGCTGCATTAGCCGAAGCCTCCAGCGAACACAGCCATCTTGCCATCTCATCTGCTAGCTCCCGTGTTTACTAGTGGTAATAGGGTTTGTACATTTGACTGCGGTTGACTTGCTCTTGCCTCTCAATTTTGGGCAAGAGCAAGTCAACGGCAACCAAAAGTACTAACCCCCAAAGAACCCCTTAGAAACTCCCAGCAGTGCCTACTACAGGACCTCGATCCTTGATATGTGGTGTTGGCCCTCTGGCAGCTGATGTGTGGTATCACTGCTGGCTGAAAAATCCTGGGAACAAAACCAGTCGAATGGCATCTCCTGATCAAGACCAGCGGTTGACACGGCAACCCATGAAGTACATTAGTTGTAAGCTTTGCTCGTGAGTCCTATAAATTTTTTTTTCTTCACGTTTACGGAGGAGAGAGAGAAATATGGTAGGGCGGGAAAATGTCTCGAGCGTGTCAACAAAGTAGGAAACAACGAAGAGGAGGAGGGTCCGAGTCGTCAGGCTCGACCCGAAACACCGACCTCTTCTGCACGGCGCGGGTGCGCTTCCCAACTTGGAAAAATGAAGTTGGCACGCGATGAGGTGGACAGCAGCAATGGTGAAGAGGAAGAATGATAGGGTCGCGTCAGCGATTGTCAACGTATGGTGGGTCGCGCTCTCTCTATCCTCCGTCCCGTACGGTTCAACAACATATATTGTCAATCAATCCAAGTAGTGTCATCACCCCCGTACTCGACTCAAAACACTACCTAGATCCAGAGACATTCAAACGAAACCCATACGAGTACTTGAAAACGAGGCCATTGTGCCATCCAAATTGTACCAGCCCGGGAGCTAAATGGTAAGGACCATCAGCCAAGACGGTTCTGCCACTTAGCCGTGGTGAGCATGGAAATGCTCGACAATCATCTCGAAGGTCGGTTCCGTATCAAATTCGTGCTCGGCGACCATTCTGGTACCATCCTCCATAATCTTGACCTTGTATTTATGCGGATTTGTGCTCGAGGTCATGGTGAACATGGTCCATTTCCCGACATCACAGGTTCCGAGGGGCGTGTCCTGCCACTCGTGCTATGGTTACGTGTCAAGAACCGATACTCGCTCTCGCCTCCTGCTCCCTGACCCTCCTGCATTCCCAGCCCTATTCCAACGTTTCACCCGCTCTTTCGACGTGGCGGAAATCCAGGTGGCTTCTTGCTACAGTATATCCCGGGCCGTCAGCTCCGTCGCCTGAAAGTTTCTGCCACTGGCACGACGCCTGGTCCACTGAGCGCGCAAGGAGCACGGATTGTGAATCCCCTATCTTTGGTCAAGTCCAATCTAATCGCGGTCCATTTGCCTCGTATTCCGATCTCTCAGCATTTTTCAACGAGCGCCACCAGGCGGCAATAGACGACGAGCAATTACCTCGAGATGACTTCTCGAGGAACGATTTATTCGACAATTCCCAACCGCTTGTTCTGACACATCAGGATCTCAACGTTGGAAACGCCATCGTAGGCGAAGGTGGTCGTTTTTGGGTCGTTGACTGGGGATGGGCAGGATATCATCCGCCTTAGTTTAGGTACGTGGCAAAGAATGATCAGTAGAACGTACAACGAGTTTTGGAAGGCGTTGGTCCCTTTCATTTGTGGACCGTATTTCATGCAGGAAAGGTGGCTGTTGAGGATGTCACAGGGGTTGTACTTTACTCGAACGAATGCGACACTGCCAGTGATACGTCCTGACTGGATAAGATTCTCACTTGCACTTCAAGTTGTCACGGTCCTAGTACAAATTCCATAGTACAATGGTTTGGCTTCTCCTTATCTGATCGGCTATTGTCGTGTGATACTCAATGGTAGAACTTGGGATCAGCACCCAAAACCTGTGACCAGCGGGAACCTTCAAGTAAGGAATGTTCGCTTCTGGTGGAAGGTTTGTATGAAACTGAGGAATTATGAAATGGAGAGATAATCTGTATGCGATACATCAGATGAGGGTACCGGGGCTCCTGTCGCGCAGATTCTACTGATGGAGATGTGGTAACCTGAGTGTACGGTACTTCATCCATCAGCCCACACGATCAGGAGCATTGGCTGACCTGACCCTGATGCTGGTGCATGATCCGTTCTTAATTATTCAAGATAGACTTGGCTACCGTAAGCTTCTAATTGTTGTTTAGCCCAGTCAAGGTGACTGCTAGTGGGTTTGAATTTCGCGACTAAAGTTTCGTCATTATTTCGACTATCAGCCGCTGTCTGGGTAGCGTTTCCGCATGTTGAATGATAAGGCTGTTGGATAGAGTCACCAGCGAGACCGACCATGTACTCTTATGATATTTCCACCACGTACAAGTACCCATTTTGCGTAGCCAACTCGCTTGCTCATAAACTGGCAAAAATGTGCTTATCTGTCCAAAAATGCTTGGAAACTCTTGAAAGTGACGAAAGCCGTTGATCTGAACGCAAAGAAGCATGGAAGATATGAATCTATTGGTGGCACAAAGTGACCGCAATAGCTCCTAGCATCTGAGCTCAGGGAAATGATCAATGAAGAGGGCCAGTACACTTCTGTATCACAACGTGATTGATGGGAACACGTGGTCATGGAGCGGATTGATTGATAATGAAATAAAGGAGGACAACTCTCTCGGCAAGTTATGAAATAGAAATCCGGAGACGTGGAAGCCCAACGATAAAGACAACGGCAAGGCATTGCAACAAACGATGAGCCTCGCCTCATTGATCTCCGACAGTGTATCCAAGGAGAAAATGTATGTACCAACCGAGAGGAGGATTCCAATGCAAGCGCAAATAAATTTTGCCGGTGCTTTTGCATGTTGGAATACCTGAAAACATTATACAGGACCTTAGCAAACTGATTCCGAATAAAAAAATTGACACCCACGAGGCCAACACCATCACCGACGATGGGAGAAACTTTGCAGAGAACATTTATAATCGGAATGAGAAACCTTTCCAGGTTACACAGAGGTGCTCCGAGATCCTCGTCTCTCCGGTGAAACACAGCGAAAATATCGTCCACGGATGTGCAAGACCCGAGTTGGACGAGTAAAGGATCGGAAGTAATACCTCCGTTGGTTTTCTTATTATACTCTTTCACAGCTTCATCGAAGATGGACAGGAAGTCGGAATTCTCAGCTGGACAGGAGGGGGTTTCAGGTAGCGACATAGGGTGGGGGCGGTAAGAGGATTCCTGGTTGGAGGGCGCAAGGTGATTGTCAACAAGGATAGGCGCCAAATGGCTGTATGCCAGTATATGAGGCAGCCACTGATGCGCCGCAACTGAAAGCCTTACCGCCGCCCCGAGGAACCTTTCATCACACTGGTATGATGGACATCGCTTAAGGATCACATTCTTCTCCGGCATCTGCAATTCCGTGGTCAGGGCGCTTGTCGCTGGGAACCTCCGAATCAGCCAAATTTAGAAGTTCGGAGGCACAACCATCATCATAGCCAATGGTCACGCGACTTTCCTCATATCACAGCCTCATCCGTAACATGAATATGATTTGGCTTCTGCTAGCTATATATTGTCGATGGTTCGCTGCTGATTCACTATCAGACCGTGACCAGCTCCGAGTCCTCTTCCATCTTAAGCTTGCCTGCAAGAATGATAAATTTTCAAGATCCCAACGTGATCGTGCAGGAAATGTGTGAGTACGCTCGTGCGGCCTTTCTCTAAGTTTTATGATTCCAACTAAACCCATGTTTCAACAGGGGCAGTGGTGAAGCTCTGGCATGCTTTTGATGGCATCTTCCTGTGCGTTCAAGTTGTCTGCCTCGAGCATTTCGCTACAGGTTCTATCATGTCAACTCAACCTTCCGCTTCTCAGTTGGGAATTCTTAACCACTCTTGATTTCGAGTGGAGTGTCATTAGAGGGAATCGTCCCTACCGTTGGACAATATGGGTCCGTGTTGACGGGGTCTCTTTGAAATTTCCTCAGACGCCTAGCACTGACCTTTCACCTTCTCTAGCTTTATTCCCTGACGCGGATAGCTACATTGATGGCAGTGATCCTTGACATCGTCGGATTTGACGTCTATACGGCAATCAACTGTCAGGTACGTTCAGTGCCCGTGAATTGGACTGCCTCGTGATGACCGACCATCTCAAGCTGTGGATCATTTTTGAACTCGTAAGAATCCTTTTCGATGCACTTCCTCCATTTAACGAATCCTAATTGCTGACTACTGTGCTCTGTCTCTTCTCCTTCTAGATTTTCAACTATTTTGCGCTGGCCTGCGCATCACTATTGTTGATGCTCCGCGTGTACGTCCAGTCCTGCACTCCCTCACTAGGTTCGTTTTTGGAAGAAAGGACTTATGGTAGCGCCAGCTTCGCCATTTGGAATAGAAATAAGATCATTCTGGCGCTTGCCACCACGGTATGGATAACAAACGTTGCATTCTTCATCCAAGGTAGGTCTCGTCCTCTGCACTGGCAGGTGGACCCGAGATCTCATACCCGCTTGTTTTGGCGTCAGGAGTCGTGCGGGTAAATGATGGAACCTAGCTACGTCATGATCGTTGGGACTGATCTGTCCCCAGATGCGTTCCGTATGGATACCTGAGGAACGAAGTTGTAGGCTATCCAACTCCGACACCGCCAAACTGAATGCCATTTCCACGCTCGCTACCGACACTATGTTACTCCTTATGATGCTCGCTGGCCTGCTTCGCCTACGCATGCAAGGCGGGGGCATGCTCAGTCTGGGGGACTTTCTATGGAAACAGGTAGGCGGTGACACATTTACTTTCCTTCCATTCGCTGATGTTCCGTTGAACAGGGGCTCATTTGGTTTTTACTTGCTGCTGTTGCTGAGGTCCCGCCAACGGTCCGCTTTCAACTAGGCCTTCGACGTTTCTCTTTTTTGATCTTATCTATTTTGTGTTGCAGGTGTTCGTTATTTTGGACCTGAATAGTATTTGCTTTCACTCTCTTTACTGATGAGAAAGTTGACTTGGCTCACTTCTACTCGAAATTCAAGATGCTCTTAATGCTGTACGTTCTTCCTTTTCCGTGATTGGAGAACGATGCCTGTTTCTCATACATCCCGCAACATAGATGTTTCAGATCCCGGGTCTGATAGTATTGACCATTGTTGCAACGCGAATGTATCGCTCTCTGATAGACTTTTCCTCTGAGATGTACGGCCTCCTCACTTGACTTTCTTCTTCCCACTCACGTGGCTGATGCCTATTCAGGGCAGACGGAGTTGGTCCCTCATTTCCGAGGGTCAATGTAGTTTCCGGACCCACTCGAATGCATGTAGCCATTCACACCACGCGCGAACATGATTCAATGTCACAGACGAACCAGTTTAACCCTTACGTCTGCACTGATGAGCAGTTGCACGTCAATGCTTGGGGATTGGAATCAGAAGGCGGCCTAGAGAGCGACCGTCGAAAAAATAACTTCGATTGTTGACGCGCCTGTCTAGAAATCGATATGTACTGTATGTCACTGTTAACTTATGGTGTACGAGACAACCGATGCGCCTAGACTACGGTATTAGTACAGTAGTCAACGGATGAAGCTGATGAAGTACAATACTGTTCCCATCGCAAGCGGTCAATATGCCAGTCACAAGACTACAGTTGAAGCGAGGAAAATCCCGTAACTTGCTCAGATTACACAATTGCCACACATTCACGCCTCCTCTCCGTTGACTCGAGGCATACTTTCACATACAGTACCTTGTCATACAGGGGCATTTATTGATGGTTCTTGGCCTGCGCATTGATACGACGAAAAGGGGCCCCGGTGACTCGGATTGGACACTGAAGAGCAAATGGTAGACGCCTGGCTATGCCCACAATTTCAACCAGACTATGTGGGATTGAGGAAATCAAGAATAATTTTGGCTATGGATAGTAGGTTCGAGGCGCGAGTCCATTGTGCATCTCCAACGTTTGAAGCATCACCTTACAACCCTACAGATTCACCGTACTTTTGGCGAAAGACATGTCTAAGTCCTTGATGCGGGAGGGAATAGAACCGCGCCTAATGCCAAGTACGTCCTGCATCTCGTCTCACAGCGTTTCTTCTTTTTTCCGATAGCTTCGACCGAAAGTTCCGAGTGTTTTTCACGTCTCAAGCATTCAATATTCAATGATCGTCCCGGCACATACACGGCATCCCTGCGCGCGAAACACGTTGTCCCATTCAGGACATCACCGTACTCGCAGCACTCGCGACTCACCCATTCATCCTCTCCCACGTATTCTTCGTCGAGCAGCCGTCCTGCTTTTCCCGGGCCGCCGCCACCTCAACCTGTACAAACGGCTGGAGCGATGCTGTGTAGGACATCTTTTGCGTTTGTATTAGTAATTTACTCACTAGGTAGCTGTACGAGTTAGCCTCAATCATCGGTCGTGCTTTTATCTTATAGGGTGTATATAAACGGAAAGCGAGAAACAGATATTCGTTGCCACGAAAATGAAAATGGGTTGTACTTATGAGACAGTCAGGTAGATTGACAGTGAAAAGTACAGATCGAACGAAAAAAAGAGAATATAAAATCAAGATGACATATAAAAAATCATAAGTAAACAATGTCTGACTTTGGTTAAGACCGAAGAAAATAAATCGTCATCGTTGGCGTCACCTAATGCCAGAAGAGTCTGTGCGTTGATCTTCAAGTTGATGCGTCGAAGGACAGCTGGTAGTAGCCCACGGCGGCGGCGAGCTCGTACGGCAGTGGCGGTGCGTGAGGGTGGTATCGCTTTTGATGCAGGTTTTCGGTGTGCCGAAGGTTCAAGTTGTTGTTTTACGGGCGACGGATCGGCTGGGAAAAAAAGTGAAAAGCGGTCTCAGAACTTCCCATATCACGACATATCCAAAGGATGAAAAAAGACGCACTCTATCCATGGTCACAACCGACGCTTCGCGCGCCGACCACGTGATTCCCTCGTCCTCCTTCCTGCGGCAGCGACTATACAACGTGAGTCCCCAGATAGAGATTAGAGAAACTGTTCCAGAAGAAAGGGCGTACCTCACTGCGGAATCGGCGGCACGCCGACATTTCTTCTTTGGTGGTTTGCCCTCGTGCTCCTTCTTGCCTTTGGTATCGTCCATCCTTACTTTCGTGCGTTTACGTGGCACCTTTGCGGGCGCATTCTTCTCCTGTGAAACCCGCACTTTCCTTGAGCTGCTACTAGGATCGACTCGAGCTCGCGTGCGATTCTTCGGAGAAGGTCAGTGAGGGGTCGGGCATGACACTGTTATCAAAGACGATACCTTCATGGATGCAGAATCTCCTGCCTGGGCATGGGCCGATCGACACTTTTTCTCTGGCAGCAGTTCGTCCTCTCGACTCTTTGCTCACACATCTGCACGTTTTGCACAAAGCGTTGCCAAAGGTACATTCGAGCCTTCAGATTCGCTATCCTCTAGTTCACTGGTCGCATGCAGAGCGGTTTTTGCTGCTTCCAGAGGAGGCCTCGTCCCGCTACTATTGGGTCGTTCGTTCCGTGGTCCCTGTTCTCTCTTGGGCAACTTTCCGTTCATTCTTAAGGGCGAGGACAAGGGGAGACATGGTCGTCTTAGCGGGGGACGTTGTCATCTCGTTGCCAGCCCCAAGCTCTTCGGAGTAGCGTGAGAGCATATCTACAGCAGCAGCTTTACCTTTACATTTTTCGACTGCCTTTCCGCTTTTTCCAGAGAAAGGACTTCAGACATGGGAGCGGCAGCGGGCCAAGCCTTTCATGAGGTTGGGAACGGGGTGGAAGTCTTTGTAGAATTTACTGTGGAGCAAAGGAAGCACTAGGCTGAGCCCAGAGCCATCGTGTTTACGTCAGAAAAACAGAGGGGACACGTACTGGCAGCTGCGAGTTGGTCAGCGAAGGGCATCCGCTGAGCAGTAACGTGGGGGAAAGAAGGCCCTGAAAAAGTAGTAGTTGTTCAGTGCACGACGAACCCGATGCAAATGGCCTACGCACCATCGTTTGTCGTGCTCTCCTGCAACTTTAGTGTCTTCAACCTGCCACGGGATGTTTTCATGCCAGGTAAGGTGTTTTCCTTCCCCTCGTTCCTATTTGGTGTAGCGACAGTCCCGTTTTGAGGTACTGGTGCGCGATGTCTTGGTTTTGGATGCCACCTTGGACACAGCTGGACGCGCGATTTGGGGGTAACTGCCGACTTGCGCGAAGCACGCTTCTTGATGGGGAATTCTCCATTGACGCCACGTGAAAGGAGGATATCAGCGAGGACATTCATTTCCCTCCAACGGCACGAAGATGCTGGTTTGTGTGTTGAAGAAGCAAAAAGTAAAACATGATAAGTCCGAGGTCAAAGAACCCGCGCGTGAAGCAAAAGCTTACTTACCAAGATCACGAAAGCGCAATTTGAGCCGCTCTTGACGTTTAGCCTTGTTGTCTTGTACAATTCCAGCAGGAGACATCTTAGTTAGTAGTCACCCCTCGATCGTGTGTTCAATTCGAGAATCGAGACCGTGCTAGCACGTGATGGCGAAGATGGACGATCCCGGCCCGGGGCCCTGTCTCGTTGTGATTGCCGCGACTGTCTCAATCAACTTGAACACCAACACCGGCAGTGTTATAGCGGGTGTGGTGGCCAACTAAGGGGTCGCACCTGTATATATGGGGCTGGGGCTTATAGCCCTGGATATAGTCATCTTCCTGTCGTGCTTTGGCTTATCCTATGTGCTCTACTCCCCTGATATTCCTCGACCACACGATTACAAAACATCCCCACGAGCATACGTTCTTCACTCGATAACCATCATGCACGCCTCCTCCCCACTGAGTCATCGTAGTGCTCAAGGTTCGTATCCAGCCTACCTCTCCAACGTTTGAAACATCACCTTGTATGACACTACCAGATTCACAATACCTTTGGCGAACGCCATGTCAATATCCTTGAAGTTAGCACCTAACCCCAAGCAGGTCTTTTGATCCCGTCTGACAGCCTTCTTCATGTTTCGCACAGTTTCGACCACCAATTGTCCTTCCCACGTGTTTCACTTCTCACCGTTCAATGTCCGTCTTGGCACATACGTACGCCGTCTCCATTCGCGCACCCTTTCCCACAGCACATAGTACTTCATCTATACAACCCAACGGGCGCCCTCAAATTCTCTGCATCCCTGCGCGCGAAACACGTTTCCCCATTCAGGACACTCACCGTACTCGCAGCACTCGCTGCCCCCTAGTCATCCTCTTTCTCACCCTCCTACGTATCTCTCGCCAAGCTGCCGTGCTGCACTACCGCCACCGCCTTGACGTGTACAAATGGCCGGAGCCCAAACCCGTCAGCTGGTCCGCCTCCTCGTCTCACAGCCCAGCACTCGCAAAAGGTGGGGGAATTGGCTGGCAACAACCCACGATACTCGAGCGCACTGCGCGCCATTTCGTCAACACTTTCCTCGCACGGCATGCGCATCAAGCTCGGGCCAGGTGATCCGTCCGCACTTGTGGAGCATGAGACCCAGGTACAGACGGGCAGATGGGAAACTTAGGAAGTTGGTCATCTCGTATTTCTCCCCTCAGTTTTTTACGCTGCTCGTTCTCGCCGGCCGACGGCGCTGCGATGGGGTGGGTCCGACGGCCCATCACACGCGACGGGCGAGGTACGCGAAGTTTTGGCGTCGGATGAAGCGTTGTTTCGCGAGATGTTCGATATGCGCGAATGCTACTTGGTCTACGCGCATGTTCAGGCCACTTTCTGACGCTGCACGTAGGCATGAACAGGATGTTGGAACCCGCATCCGTTTACGCCGGAGAGTTGGATGGCTCGGGTAGGCTTTGCTGTGTTGCTCGGTGCACTTGTTGCGATGGAATGGGCAGGGGAACTGCTCTGGCGGATCGCCCGTGTTCGTTGTGCTGTAATCGACTCGATGCAACGGCACCCCAGTGGAATGATGCCAGTGCCCTCCTGAAGTCGTGAAAGGGAGGGATGGCTAGCTCGGTGCATGACATACTTTCTCAAGATCATAATTTACGGCGTAAGACTGGTGCGATGTATTGTCTCAATAAAGGCATTTATTTCTCCGGATATTCACAAACGGCGACATATAGTTTTACCATCTTTGATGGGGGCCTCAAGCCAGAATTTATCTGGCTCTTTGTAATTTCAAAAGCCTGTCACGATTTTAGTCTAGGGCGGAGGACAGCCATCCCGTGTCAGGAAAACGTGCGCCGCAGCCATCATGCTGCTGAATGCCCTCAATCTCTACTAGTAGTACAGCATGAGCGACTCTGCTGCCAATGCCAGTCACGGTGTAAGACCGCAACGTGATGCAGCGTCGACTGGTCATATTAAACACGCTGCCGAGTTGAAGGCCTGTCCGGTGTGAGACGATTGATTGGTCCAATCTTTCAGGATCCATCAACCTTTTCAACAACGATACTACTATTACTGGTTACTAAACTACTCAGACCAAAAAATTGATTATGGTAGGTAGTCTTATTTCATAGCAGCGGATTGCGGTGTGGTTAACCATGACTGGTTGAGCACAAACTGTCTCTAGGAAAATGATCGAAAACATAAAACGCAGGCTGCACAAAGTTGAACTTTTCAGGGCATTGTGTGTTAGAAGAACAATAGGCCGACGGATGCTTACTACTGAGACATCAATCATACGACCGTTTCTTTCCGCGGGTCGTCATCTGAAGCCAGCTGGAGGTCACGGTCTTTCGTGTCCATGTGAGACTGTGAATTGGTGTTGACTGAATCAATATGTAGCAATACTGGGAGCTTACCTCTGCATAGTATGGACCTAACTGGAGCTCGAGGTCCCCATGACCGCTGCAAGGTACTGTAACAGCGAATTGAAACGATGTTCATCGACTTCAAGTTTAGCATAATGCTCAAGTAGCATATGAGCCACTAGTAACTCGATGTGTCCCTCGGATGCCGCACAGTGCAGTGAAGTCATTTCATCATGTGCTTGGGAATCTACCTCGGCATTGTGATCAAGTAGCATTCGCACTAAGTCAATGTGTCCCTTGGAAGCTGCAATGTGCAGTGAAGTTGAACCATGATAAATTCGGGCATCAACCTCTGCATTGCGATAAAGAAGCATTCGAGCTAGCTCGAGATATCCTTCAGATGCTGCCCAGTGAAGTGGAGTGAAACCATCTTCATCCTGGGAAATTATATATGTATATACCCACCGAGAGGAAGATTCCAATGCCCGCGCAAATAAATTGTGCCGGTACTTTTGCATGTGGGAATACCTGATAACATTATACAGGAACTTAGCGAACTGATTCCGAATAAGAAATTTGACACCCACTGGCACGAGGCCAACACCGTCACCGACGATGGGAGAAACGCTGCAGAGAACATTTATAATCGGAATGAGAAAATTTTCCAGGTTACACCGGGGTGCTCTGAGATCCCTATCTCGCCGGTGAAACACAGCGAGAATATCGCGCACGGACGTGCAAGACCCGAGTTCGACGAGTGGAGGATCCGAAGTGATATTTTTGTTAGTTTTCTTATTATACTCTTTCACGGCTTCATCGAAGATGGACTGGAATTCGGAATTCTCAGCTGGAGCGGAGAGGGTTTCAGGTAGCGATATAGGGTGGGGACGGTAAGAGGATTCCTGGTTGGAGGGCGCAAGGTGATTGTAACAAGGACAGGCGCTAAATGGCTGAAGTATGACATTGGCAGTGTTTGAGGCAGCCACTGATACACCGCAAACTGAAAGCCTCACCACCGCCCGAGAAACCTTCTATCACACTGGCATCATCGGCGTGATGGACATTAATACACCAGCTCTTCTTTCGATGTTGAGGTTGTAGTATGTTGGGAGCGCAGCCTCGCAAGGCTTAAGTCGAACCAACGCTCTCTACTACTAGTACTTACATTCGGACCATCCCAATTTTATTGTGCTCCGCTATCCCCTTATGGCTTCATTACTTTACAATTTCATCTCAGTTGATCCTACCTTATATAGAGTAGACACCGTGTCCTCCGCACCTCGGTCTTTTCACTTATAAACTGAGGTTAGTCACTCCTTATATTTTTACCTATCTCAATTACTTACTATCTACCTAGTCTTAGGATCTTCATCCAACATAGTATAATTTGATAGCTTTGATAGATAGTAACCACTCAAGGATCACATTCTTTGTCTGCAATTCCGTAGTCAGGCGCTTGTCGCTGGAAACCTCCGAATCTGCCAAATATGATTTCAAGTTCGGAGGCGCAACACATCACTGGAACCATAATCAATGATCATGCGACTCATACCGCGCTTCCTCATATCACGGCTTCATCTGTAACAGGAATACAATTCGGCTTCTGCTAGCTATATATTGTCGATGGTTCGCTGCTGATTCACTATCAAACCGTGACCAGCTCCGAGTCCCCTTCCATCTTAGGCTTGCCTGGAAGAATGGTAAATTTTCAAGATCCCAACGTGATCGTGCAGGAAATGTGTGCGTATGCTCGTGCGGCCTTGCTCTACGTCTAGAGTGCCACTTAAAACCCATGTTTCAACAGGGGCAGTGGTGATGCTCTGGCATGCTTTTTGTGGCATCTTCCTGTGCGTTGTCTGCCTCGAACATTTCGCTACAGGTTCTGTCATATCAACTCAACCTTCCGCTTCTCAGTTGGGAATTCTTCACTACTCTGCATTTCGAGTGGAGTGTCTTCAGAGGGAATCGCCCCTACCGTTGGACAATATGGGTCCGTGCTGACGGGGTCTCTTTGAAAATTTCTCAGACGCCTAGCACTGACCTTTCATCGCCTCCAGATTTATTCCCTAACGCGGATAGCTACATTGATGGCAGTGATCCTCCAGATCGTCCAACTTAACGTCTATACGCCAATCAACTGTCAGGTACGTGCAGTGCCCGTGAATTGGACTGCCTCGTGATGACCGACCATCTCAAGCTGTGGATCATTTTTGAACTCGTAAGCATCCCTTTCGATGCACTTCCTCCATTTAAAGAATCCTAATTACTGACTACTGTGCTCTGTCTCTTCTTCTAGGTTTTCGGCTATTTTGGGTTGGCCTGCGCATCACTATTGTTGACGATTCGCGTGTACGTCCAGTCATGCACTCCCTCACTAGGTTCGTCTTTGGAAAGAAATGACTGATGGTAGCACCAGCATCGCCATTTGGAATAGAAATAAGATCATTCTGGCGCTTTCCACCACGGTATGGATAACAAACGTTGCATTTCTCATCCAAGGTAGGTCTCTTCCTCTGCACTGGCAGGTGGACCCGAGACCTCATACGCGCTTGTTTTGGCGTCAGGAGTCGTGCGGGTAAATAATGGAATCTAGCTACGTCCTGACCATTTGGACTGATCTGTCCCAGATCCGTTCCGTATGGATACCTGAGGAAGATTGTACGCTATCTAACTCCGACACCGCCAAACTGAATGCTATTGCCACGCTCGCTACCGACACAATGTTACTCTTTATGATGCTCGCTGGCCTGCTTCGCCTACGCCTGCAAGGCGGAGGCATGTTCAGTCTGGGGGACTTTCTATGGAAACAGGTAGGTGGTGACACATCTACTTTCCTCCCATTCGCTGATGCTGTTCCGTTGAACAGGGGCTCATTTGGTTTTTACTTGCTGCTGTTGCTGAGATTCCGCCAACGGTCAGCTTTCAACTAAGCCTTCGACGCTTCTCTTTTTTGATCATATCTATTTTGTGTTGCAGGTGTTCCTTATTTTGGACCTGAATGGTATTTGCTTTCACTCACTTTACTGATGAGAAAGTTGACTTGGCTCACTTCTACTCGAAATTCAAGCTGCTCTTAACGATGTACGTTCTTTTTAGAGATCGATGCCTGTTTCTCATACATCCCGCAACATAGATGTTTCAGATCCCGGCTCTGATAGTATTGACCATCGCTGCAACGCGAATGTATCGCTCTCTGATAAACTTTTCCTCTGAGATGTACGGCCTCCTCGCTTGACTTTCTTCTTCCCACTCATGTGGCTGATGCCTATTCAGGGCCGACGGAGTTCAAAGTAGTGGTCCCTCGTTCCCGAGGGTCAACGTGCTTTCCGGACCCACTCGAATGCATGTAGATGTAGCCATTCACTCCACGCGCGAACATGATTTGATGTCACGGACGAACCAGTTCAATCCTTACATCTGCACTGATGAGCAGCTGCACGTCAATGCGTGGGGATTGGAATCAGAAGGAGGCCTGTGGAAAAAATAACTTTGACTGTTGACGCGCCTGTTTAGAAATCGATATGTACTGTATGTTGCTGTTATGGTGTACGAGACAACTGGCGCCCCCAGACTACGGTACTAGTACAGTAGTCAACGGATGAAGCTAATGAAGTACAGTACTGTTCCCATCGCAAGCGGTTAATATGCGAGTCACGAGACTACAGTTGAAGCGAGGAACATCCCGTAACTTGCTCAGACCACACAATGGTCACACATCACGGCTCCTCTCCATTCACTTTAGGCATGCTTTCACATACCTTGTCATACAGGGGCATTTATGGATGGTTCTTGGCCTGCGCATCGATACGACGAGAAAGGGCCCCGGTGACTCGGATCGGACACACTGAAGAGCAAATGGTAGACGCCTAGATATGCCCACTATTCCAAGCAGACTGTGTGGAATTGAGGAAATCAAGGATGATTGTTGCTATGGAGAGGTGCGTGTCCAGTGTGGATCTCCAACGTTTGAAGCATCACCTTACGACACTACAGACTCACAGTACTTTTGGCGAACGACATGTCTAAGTCCTTGATGTGGGAGGGAATAGAACCGCGCCTAATGCCAAGTACGTCTTGGGTCTCGTCTGACAGCATTTCTTCATGTTTTCGATAGCTTCGACCACCAACGCTCCTTCCGAAAATCCCAAGTGCTTTTCACGCCTCAAGCATTCAATGATCGTCTTGGCACATACACCATTTCCATTCGCGCTCCCTATTCCTATATCGATTCGGACGTAGCACTGCCGCATATCTGAGTTCATCTACAGACCCCAACAGGCGCGCTCAAATTCTCGGCATCCGAGTCCCTGCGCGCGAAACACGTTGCCCATTTCAGGACACTCACCAAACTCGCGAATCACCCATTCATCCTCTCCCACGTATTCTTCTTCGAACAGCCATCCTGCATTGCCCGGGCCGCCGCCACCTCAACGTCTACAAACGGCTGGAGCGATGCTGTGTAGGACATCTTGCGTTTGTATTAGTGATTCGCTCACTAGGTAGTTGTACGAATTAGCCTCAATCATCGGTCGTGCTTTTATCTTGTAAGGGGTCTATAGACGGAAAGCGAGAAGCAGATATTCATTTCAAGAAAATGAAAATGTGTTGTACTTATGAGACAGTTTGGTAGATTGACAGTGAAAAGTACAGATTGAACAAAAAAAAAGAAAAAGAATAAGAAATGAAATGAAGATGACAAGTAAAAAATGAGAAGTAAATAGATGTCTGATTTGGTTACGACCGAAGAAAGTATATCGATAGGATCGTCATCGTCGACGTCACCTAATGCCGGAAGAGTCTGTGCGTTGATCTTGGTGCGTCGAACTGAAGGAGAGCTGGAGGTAGCTTACGGGGGCGGCGAGCTCGTCCAGCAGTGGCGGTGCGTGAGGGTGGTTTCTCTTTTGACGCAGGTTTTCGGTGTGCCGTAGGTTCAAGTTGTTATTGTTTTACGGGCGACGGCATCGGCTGGGAAAAAAAATGAAAAACGGTCTCAGAACTTCTCATATCACGACATATCCAAAGGATGAAAAAAGACGCACTCTATCCATGGTCACAACCGACGCTTCGCGCGCCGACCTCGTGATTCGATTCCCTCGTCCTCCTTCCTGCGGCAGCGACTATCCAACGTGAGTCCCCAAACAGAGATTAGAGAAACTGTTCCAGAAGAAGGGCATACCTCATTGCGGAATCGGCGGCACGCCGCCGAGGCTTCTTCTTTGGTGGTTCGTCCTCGTGTTCCTTCTCGCCTTTGGTATCGTCCATCCTTACCTTTGTGCATTTACGCGGCGCCTTTGCGGGCGCATTCTTCTCCTGCGAAACCCGCACGTTCCCTGAGCTGCTACTAGGG
The DNA here is from genome assembly GCA_022376515.1 of Lactifluus volemus. Classification (NCBI taxonomy): domain Eukaryota; kingdom Fungi; phylum Basidiomycota; class Agaricomycetes; order Russulales; family Russulaceae; genus Lactifluus; species Lactifluus volemus. The sequence continues at coordinate 80,494 of WTXI01000067.1, read as the reverse complement.
TCAACTCGGGCTCGCGTGCGATTCTTCGGAGAAGGTAAGTGAGAGGTCGGGCATGACACCTTTGTCAAAGATGATACCTTCTTGGATGCGTCATCTCTGCACATTTTTTAAATCTTAGCCAAAGGTACATCCGAGCCATCAGATTCGCTATCCTCTAGTTCACTGGTCGCATGCAGAGCGGTTCTTGCTGCTTCCAGAGGAGGCCTCGTCCCACTACTATTGGATCATTCGTTCCGTGGCGCCGCGGTGGTCCCTGTTCTCTCTTGGGCAACTTTCCGTTCATTCTTAAGGGCGAGGACAAGAGGAGACATGGTCGTCGAAGCGGGGGACGTTGTCATCTTATTGCCAGCCCCAAGCTCTTCGGAGTAGCGTGGGAGCATATCCACAGCAGCAGCTTTACCTTTATGCTTTTCGGCTGTCTTTCCACTTTTTCCCAGCAGAGAAGGGACTTCAGACATGGGAGCGGCAGCGGGCCGAGCCTGTCATGAGGTTGGGAACGGGGTGGGAGTCTTGGTAGAATTTACCGAGCAGCCTATCCTCACGCTGGCGTGATGGACATTAATACACCAGCTCTTCTTTCAATGTTGAGGTTAGAGTATACTTTTGATAGCTTTGATAGATAGTAGAGGCTACTACCTCACACATTCTTCAGCTGCAACTGAGTCAGGGCGCTTGTCGCTGGAAACCTAACACATCACCATAACCCATCATGATGGTCATGCGCCTCATATCACACCCTCATCTAAAACATGAATATGATTTGGCTTCTGCTCGCTATATATTGTCGATGGTCCGCTGCTGATTCACTAGCAAACCGTGATCAGCTCCGAGTCCCTTTCCATCTTAAGCTTGCCTGCAAGAATGATAAAATTTCAAGATCCCAACGTGATCGCGCAGGAATCGTGTGCGTATCCTCGTGCGGCCTTTCTCTATGTTTGGAATTCCAACTAAACCCATATTCTAACAGGGGCAGCGGCAAAGCTCTGGCATGCTTGTCATGGCATCTTCTTGTGCGTTGTCTGTCTCGAGCATTTCGCTACAGGTTCTATCATGTCAACTCAACCTTCCGCTTCTCAGTTGGGAATTATTCACCACTCTGCATTTCGAGTGGAGTGTCATCAGAGGGAATCGCCCCTACCGTTGGACAATATGGGTCCGTGCTGACGGGGGGGTCTCCTCAGACCCCTACGACTAACCTTTCACCTTCTCTAGATTTATTCCCTGACGCGGATAGCTACATTGATGGAAGTGATCCTCAACATCGTCGGAATTGACGTCTATTCGCCAATCAACTGTCAGGTACGTGCAGTGCCCGTGAATTGGACTGCCTCATGATGACCGACCACCTCAAGCTGTGGATCATTTTTGGACTCGTAAGCATCCCTTTCGATGCACTTCCTCCATTTAAAGAATCCTAATTGCTTACTACTGTGCTCGGTCTCTTCTCCTTCTAGATTTTCGGCTATCTTGCGTTGGCCTGCGCATCACTATTGTTGATGATTCGCGTGTACGTCCAGTCCTGCACTCCCTCACTAGGTTCGTTTTTGGAAAGAAAGGACTGATGGTAGCACCAGCATCGCCATCTGGAATAGAAATAAGATCATCCTGGCGCTTGCCACCACGGTATGGATAACGAACGTTGCATTCCTCATCCAAGGTAGGTCTCTTCTTCTGCACTGGCAGGTGGACCCGAGATCTCATACGCGCTTGTTTTGGCATCAGGAGTCGTGCGGGTAAACAAGGGAATCTAGCTACGTCATGACCTTTGGGACTGATCTGTCCCCAGATCCGTTACGTATGGATACCTGAGGAACGTTGTATGCCATCCAACACCGACACCGCCAAACTGAATGTCATTGCCACGCTCGCTACCGACACTATGTTATTCCTTATGATGCTCGCTGGCCTGCTTCGCCTACGCCTGCAAGACGGAGGCACGCTCAGTCTGGGTGACTTTCTATGGAAACAGGTAGGTGATGACACATTTACTTTCCTTCCATTCGCTGATGTTGTTCTGTTGAACAGGGGCTCATTTGGTTTTTTCTTGCTGCTGTTGCTGAGGTCCCGCCAACGGTTAGCTTCTACTAGGCCCTCGACGTCTCTTTTTGATCATATCTATTTGTGTTGCAGGTGTTCCTTATTTTGGACCTGAATGGTATTTGCATTCACTCACTTTACTGATGAGAAAGTTGACTTGGCTCACTTCTACTCGAATTTCAAGATGCTCTTAACGTTGTACGTTCTTCCTTTTCCATGAGTGGAGAACGATGCCTGATTCTCATACATCCCGCAACATAGATGTTTCAGATCCCAGCTCTGATAGTATTGGTCATCGCTGCAACGCGAATGTATCGCTCTCTGATAAACTTTTCCTCTGAGATGTACGGCCTCCTGACTTGACTTTCTTCTTCCCACTCACGATGTTGATGCCTATCCAGGCCTATATTCAGGGCGACGGGGTTCCAAGCAGTCGTCGCTCGTTCCCGAGGGTCAACGTGCTTTCTGGGGTCATCCCACCCACTCGAATGCATGTAGCCATTCAAACCACGCGCGAACATGATTCAATGTCACAGACGAACGAGTTTAATCCCTACGTCTGCACTGACGAGCAGCTGCACGCCAATGCGTGGGGATTGGAATCAGAAGGAGGCCTGTGGAAAAAATAACTTTTGACTGTTGCCGCGCCTGTTTAGAAATCGATATCTACTATATGTTACTGTTATGGTGTACGAGACAAGCAAGCGGTCCATATGGGAGTCACTGGCACGCGACTACTGTTAAAGCGAGGAAAATCCCGTAACTTGCTCAGACCACCCATGGCCACACATTCATGGCTCCTCTCCGTTGACTCGAGGCATACTTTCACATACCTTGTCATACAGGAGCATTTATGGATGGTTCTTGGCCTGCGCATAGATACGACGAAAAGGGCCCCGGTGACTCGGATTGGACACACTGAAGAGCAAATGGTAGACGCCTAGATATGCCCACTATTCCATCTCTTTTGACGCATGTTTTCGCTGTGCCGTAGGTTCAAGTTGTTGTTGTTTTACGGGCGACGGCATCGGCTGGGATAAAAAATGAAAAGAGTTCTCAGCACTTCCCACATCACGACATATCCAAAGGATGAAAAATGACGCACTCTATCCATGGCCACAACCGACGCTTCGCGCGCTGACCTGGTGATTCCCTCGTCCTCCTTCCTGCGGCGGGGACGATGCAACGTGAGTCCCCAGACAGAAATTAAAGAAACTGTTCCAGAAGAAAGGGCGTACCTCACTGCGGGATCGGCAGCACGCCGACGCTTCTACTTTGGTGGTTCGTTCTCGTGCTCCTTCTCGCCTTTGGTATCGCCCATCCTTAATTTCGTGCGTTTACGCGGCACCTTTGCGGGTGCATTCTTCCCCTGCGAAACCCGCACTTTCCCTGAGCTGCTACTAGGATCGACTCGGGCTCGCGTGCGATTCTTCGGAGAAGATCAGTGAGGGGTCGGGCATGACACTTTTATCAAAGACGATACCTTCTTGGATGCATCATCTCCTGCCTTGGCTTTAGCCGATTGGCACTATTTCTTTGGCAGTGATCCGTCCTCTCGGCTCTTTCCTCGTCCCGCTACTAGTGGCGCCGCGGTGGTCCCTGTTCTCTCTTGGGCAACTTTCCGTTCATTCTTAAGGGCGAGGACAAGGGGAGACATGGTCGTCGAAGCGGGGGACGTTGTCATCTCGTTGCCAGCCCCAAGCTCTTCGGAGTAGCGTGGGAGCATATCCACAGCAGCAGCTTTACCTTTACATTTTCCCCAGCAGAAAAAGGACTGGAGCGGCAGCGGGCCGAGCCTTTCATGAGGTTGGGAACGGGGTGGGAGCCTTGGTGGAATTTCCTGTGGAGCAAAGGAAGCGCTAGGCTGAGTCCAGAACTATCGCGCTTACGTCAGAATAACAGAGGGAACACGTACTGGCAGCTGCAAGTTGGTCAGCGAAGGGCATCCGCTGAGCCGTAACGCTGGGGAGAGAAGGCCCTGAAAAAGTAGTTGTTCAGTGCACGACATACCCGATGCAAACGGCCCACGCACCATCATTTGTCTTGCTCTCCTGCAACTTTGGTGTCTTCAACCTGCCACGGGACGTCTTCGTGCCAGGTAAGGTGTTTTCCTTCCCCTCATTCCTATGTGGTGTGGCGACAGATTTGCGTGTCCCGTTTTGAGGTGCCGGTGGGCGATGTCTTGGTTTTGGCTGCCGCCTTGGACGCAGCTGGACGCGCGATTTGGGCGTAACTGCCGACTTGCACGAAGCACGCGTGCTTCTTGATGGGGGATTCTCCATTGACGCCACGTGAAAGATAAGTCCGAGATTAAAGAACCCGCGCGTGAAGCAAAAGCTTACCACGAAATCGCGATTTGAGCCGCTCTTGACGTTTAGCCTTGTTGTCTTGTACAGCTCCAGCAGGAGACATCTTAGTTAGCAGTCACCCTCGATCGTGTGTTCGAGAATCGAGACCGAGTGCTATCACGTGATGGCGAAGATGGACGATCCCGGCCCGGGGCCTTGTCTCTTCGTGATTGCTGCAACTGCCTCCGTCAACTTGAACACCAACACAGGCAGTACTGTAGTATAGCGAGTGCGGTGGCCAACTAAGGGGTCGCACCTGTATATATTGGGCTGGGGCTTATGGCCCTGGATGGGTCATCTTCCTGTTGTGCCTTGGCGTATCCTACTCCCCTAATATTCCTTGACCACACGATTACAAAATATCCCCGTGAGCATACGTTCTTCACTCAATAATCACCCATGCACGCCTCCTCCGCAGTGACTCGCGGCATGCTTTCACATACCCTGTGCTCTCCCTGATTTTACCCCTCTCTGCACCCGAGTCAGCTCGTTTGTCACTCCTGAAATAGATTTCTACTTTCATGCGGAGGCATCTATGGGCGGATTCTTGGCCTGCGTAGTGCGAGTTACCTCTTTGGAGACGGTGGGAAGGTCCTATCAATACAAAGCGCTGGATGATTTTGGTGTTGGACAACGCCTGGATACTCACCATGCCAAGCTACTGTAGATTTGAGGGACTGAATCTGCTCACCGTATATTTTTGTTATTGAAAGGATAATCGTAGGTTATGGATCGTAGTGTTCGAGGTTCGTATCCAGCGTGCCTCTCCAACGTTTGAACCATCACCCTGTATAACACTACTGATTCACAACAGGCGCCCCCGGCCCGAGGGCCACCACACGTGGGTAGCGACCGCTCCCCATTGGGGGCAATCGTCCATGGCCGTAAATCACGGTACACTTTCATTTTCGCATCAAGACCCTTTTTTGTATTTTAGTTTGACTCAGTTTCATTTTCTGGGTGATGAGCAGCTGAGCCGATCGAGCGGCCGTCTTTTGGGGTAGTAGCAGCAGTAGTAGCACATGTTTTTGTATAGAAGTTCTAAGTACTTCTAACTAAGTCGTAAGGGCACAAGATAGCCCACTTTTGTTCCCCATTATCGCGTGATCTCGTTTTTATCTCGTTACCACTTGTTTTCGTCGTTGAAGTCCTCGCTTTGCACGCCCGTATACTAGTAACCTTGGGAGTCTTAAAAACGACTTCTTTATTTTTCCATTCTCGCCATGGAGGGATAGACGGTTTGGTGTCAAGGGCTCGAGGACAAGCCGGATGTCGACTTCCGGCCGACTGGTGACACAGACGTAAAGATTTGGGAGGTGAAGTTCAACCAGCTTCTTCAGAAGGTTGAGGACATGTCCTCGAGGAGATGTAATCCCAGAGGTATTTGGACATTCATCGAGAGCGTCGATGATAATGTAAGTTGAGTTTGAGTCCGCGGTAGAGAGCATGTCTTTGAGGCATTCCATCATCGCATCATCACTAGGCAGCCTTGTTCCATGATCATGTTTCGAATGGAGCCGGGAGAGTGTATCGAAGGAATGATTTGACTGAGCAGAAAGTTGGAAAAGGAGCGAATGGAGCAGGTCTTGATAACTTCGTTTAGTTGTATCCCGGGAGTCAAAATAAAAATAGGATACGTAGGCCCTTCCGGCGTCACGCAAGGCCATGATATCCTCTATGATCGTGGAGCTGCTCGACTGCGTAAGTTTGACATGGTGGGAGTGATCTGTGACGACAAACCATATAACCGTCTTGCCTGAGCCCCCTATCGAATCAAAAATACCATCAGCGATATTTGTGCGGTGAGTGCGAAGAGCGACGTACGTTTTCCATAAAGCCACAAAAGGGAACTTGAACCAGTCGACTTCCATTTGTTGAAGATGGTGTTTTGAAACAGCCATTGGCTGGTCCACTCGTTGTGAGCACGACACGCCAGGTTATGATTTTGGGATGGGTCTGGGGGAGAAAGCCATGTTCGAAGGCGGTCACGGAGCTGGTTTCCTGTAGGGATGTTGAGCTTTCGCAGAGAACAGTTGTGAGTAAGAAAAATCACGAACGCTGGACATTGAGAGTGATACTATGAATCTCTGCTTGCGCCATTGAGCTCTCTGCCTGCGTCAATGTGTCCAACTTCTGTAGCGAATCTTTAATGTCTTTGTTCTTAATGAGCCTTTTGAGATATATTACTAAACGGACTTGAGTTGTGGACGTTAGATTATGCAGAGATAAGCTCACTTGTTACTGGCCGCTTGATCTCCTTTGTTGCGATAGCAAGTATAGAGAGCACTTCTGTCATGATCTCTATGAATATTCGCTTCATAGCCATAGTCAGCGGAATCTCGGTCTTGGTGTGAACCTCAAGGCGCGCAAAAAAGTGTCGAATTCGCGAAAAGAGATCGGCAAGTGCTTTTCTGTAAGTATGGACACCTTTGGCCGCCTGAAATACTTTGGAATCACAACAGTGTATCCAAGAGGAAAAGGTATATACCGACCGAGAGGAGGATTCCAATGCCAGCGCAAATAAAGTCTGCCGGTGCTTTTGCAGGTGGGAATACCTGAAAACATTATACAGGAACTTAGCAAACCGATTAAGAATTTCAGAATGAGAAATCTGACACCCACGAGACCAACGCCATCAACGATGATGGGAGAAACTTTGCAGAGAACATTTAAAATCGGGATGAGAAACCTTTCCAGGTTACACCGAGGTGCTCTGAGATCCTCGTCTCGCCGGTGAAACACAGCGAGAATATCGTCCACGGATGTGCAAGACCCGAGTTCGACGAGTAAAGGATCGGAAGTAATATTTCCGTTGGTTTTCTTATTATACTCTTTCACGGCTTCATCGAAGATGGACTGGAAGTCAGAATTGTCAGCTGGAGCGGAGGGGTTTTCAGGTAGCAACATAGGGTGGCGGCGGTAAGAGGATTCCTGGTTGGAGCGCGCAAGGTGACTGTCTTTCATATAACAAGGTCAGACGCTAAATGTCTGTGTATGAGGCAACCACTGATGCTCCGCAGCTGAAAGACTCACTGCCGCTCGAGGAGCATTTCCTCTCACTGGCTTCATCAGTGTGATGGACGGTAATACACCAGTTCTGCCACTGATAGCACCGCAACTGAAAGCCTCACCGCCGCCCGAGCCTGAGGAGTCTTTCATCACACTGGTATCTGCAATTCCGTAGTCAGGGCGCTTGTCGCTGGGAACCTCATCAGCAAAATGCAAAGTTACCACATGATTAGAACTGCCTACTGTAGTGACACTAGAGCGACGGATGGTCAGTAACAAAACTTGAAACTATTACGAAATGAGGAGATCATCATACCGTTACACCGAGGTGACCGAGCGCCCACAGACCTAAGAAGGAAAGCTTACGTATTCTTGCGAGAAGCGCCTCCCGCCGCCACCCAAAATAGGACAGATGTCGGGAGTTAGGGGGTGAATCTGAGGAAGAATAGTTATATTCTCTATCGTATTTACAAAGTGTTTAGCAACCGCGCATGCCATATACCGGGTCTCCTGAAATTTAGAGCATGTGGGTGTAATGGATGAGTGCACATCAAATAGTCAATTATACTTCCGGCATCGATGCCGACAAAACAAAATGCCTCTACGGCGATGACAAAACCACATGGGTGCTTAAGGACAGGACAGCCTTGCAACATGGCATTTGAACAAACACAAGACTACCTGTCAGTCCTGACATGCAAGCGCTAAAGTCCGTATGTGGTAGCAATTTGCGTAGTCCTTTCACTCACTCTTCCCTCACCCACAACTAATTTCAGTCTTGTGACTTCGACTCCTCTATCTCAGAGTTCATCCCTCTCCCGCAACACTCTTGGCAATTTCAATACATCTCACAATTCACACACTCTGCACAAAACTCTTCTCGAGCAGGATTGACGTGGTGTCTTTCTGCCTTGGGTGGGTCTGTTTTTTGCACCCTCTTCCTTCCCCTGGCCGTTTCCTTGGTTCTCCCCGATACCTGAGGGGTGCTTCCCTTTCACCTGTTGCTTGGTATGCTGCCTCCACTCTTGCCTCACTGACTTCTCTCTAGTTTGCTTTGGTTTCCTCGCTCACCCTTTGTCCCCTTCGACGAGGGATGGCCTCGTGTCATTCCTCGGCAGAATTGGCACTGAGGGGAGCCACTCACACCGCATCGATGTCCTTGGTGTCAGGACCACGCTGGCGCTGCATTTGCGGTCGTCCGAGCTCATGACACCAGCGACCACCGGGCCGCTATTAATTGAAAAGTCGACCCCACAGCTTGTGCCATAGGGCCTCATTCTCTGAGCCAACTCTCCTCACCCTTGCCGTCAACACTATTATCAATGCCATCTGCTGGCACTGCTGCCAACAGCACGCTTGAGGGGGGACTGCGTAGAGTCATTCGCATGGCGTCAACGTCCCGTTCATTTCAAACACGCTCGCGTTGGAGGGGCATTGGGATGTCTGAGGGGTGCTTCCCTTTCAGGCATTGCTAGGTACGCTATCTCCACTCTTTTGCCTCACTGACTTGGTTTCCTTGCTTCCCGTCCATCCCTGTTCATCCCTTTTTGTTCCCTTCGATGAGGGATGGCCTCGTGTCATTCCTCGGCGCTGAGGGGAGCCATTCACACCATGTCGAAGCTCTTGGCATCAGGATCGTGCTGGTGGCGCCATTGCGACTGCCCGAGCGCCTGATGCCAGTGACCAGCGTGTGGAATGGCATTGGTGTTGGACCAACACCTCCCTGACGCATCCTCCCCCCTCATTTCTGCCAGCCTGCCGCTATGGTCTCAAGACTCAACACCTCCTTGCAAACGCAGCCATCCTATTGTGAGGCAGCACTGAGGCAGCAGCTCCTGGCCCTTACTCGCACATTCAGTGGTCAGAGTCTGTATCCCTCCTCTATCAAGTCATCTGAGCGGTACTGCAGCGGTAACGCCGCCTCCTGTGCCTACTTCAAGGCCTATCACTCCCGTTCCACCGTATTTACCTGATCCTTCGCCGATTCGCAGCCCTGAGACGCTACCCACGACTTCATCAATCAGCGATGTCAGGCTTCCTCACGTTCCCACCAGTCCTTCTACATACACTTCTCAAGAACCAAGCCGGCTGAGTACGATTGACGAGAGCCCTTCAAGCGAGTCACCGTCAATCAGTTATTCATCATCGTCACCATCTGTCACAGTTTGCTCAGGTTCAGTTACGAGACCCTCACATTCCATAGAATCCAGTATGTTAACGCTCTACTATTTCCTCCTGTTTCGTTCCACCTCATGCTCTACTGTACCAGCCGACCTCCAGATGTCGTTCCCTCAATCTACAGTAAATGGCTCCGCCGCCGCCGACCTCGCATCGTTTATGCATCCCTCCACACCTTGGGATACCGAGTGGTATGCCTTCAACCCGCCGATGCCACCATACCTAAAAGGATCCTCGGACATGCGCTTCGCGGGATCCTTCGGCACCTCGGGCGGTACAAAGACCGTGCGTGGTGTGATCCTTTTCTCCGAACTTAGCATGTGCTGGTACTCCGTGACATTTGGAAATGGAGGCGTCACGCGCTGGGCGCGCTTTCTGCCACGCCCCGCGCCCATGTCCGGCGCTGCACTGCAACGAGCAGCGGAAACCCACGGCGCGGCCGTGGCGACATTTGCTGAGGACGCGGCAGCATCCGGCCGGCCCGAGGCCCGCGGTGAGTGTTGGGACATCGCGAATGAGGGACTACAATATGCCGCTTCTCTTTACGGGCCTAATGACGCCCCGGTTTTGAGCACCTCCTATCACAGTTTGTCGGTTTCAATCTCCACATCAGTCACCCCGTCACCGTCAACCGTGCCTTCCCCCTCACTTCGAGCACCTTATACCACAACCGGTGCTGACACCTCTGCCGACACCTGAAAGGGCTCCCATTGCTTTGACTAGGATGCCCTCCAGTGTATCGACAGTTTCTTCTATATCTCTGGGGTCGGACATTTTAGACGGTACTACGAGATAACGCTTTGACCGCGTTTTTGACTCTAGTGCCATCGTTTTCGAAGCTATCTGACTTGCTGCTCTAGTATCCGTTCCCTTCCAATCTTTAGATGGCAAAACGTCAGATAAGTTCAAGTCACCCATGTTCCTTAGCACTTGTCAGAGTGCCCTCAGTTGTGCATCTAACTCTTGCATACCTTTTGTTGAGGCGGAAACCCGGTCAAACACTCAGAGCTTCTCGGCATCTTCCCCTCAGTCGTATATACCAAAACGAAATCAAATGGCGTTGCAAATGGAACTACAAACGGTCATGCATCGGCGCGTTCAGAGCACTCGTTTTCCAAATCGCTTCTACTGCGGCACATCCAGTGTTCCTTTTTCATCACCTTCGCTGCGCCGTTCGGTTTCGCTGCGCTCTCCCACATCTCATACCCCGCCATGGTACTCGCCAAGTCCTGTAAACTGGTGCCAGTCATGTTAATGAACGTTATCCTATATCGTCGCGCGTTTGCGCGGCATAAGTATGTCGTCGTCGCGGGCTTTGGGGGAGAGGGTGCGGCAAAACATGCCGCAAAGGGCCAAAGTAATCCCGCTCTATGGCACAGCATCATCAGAATGACGTATCTCCTCATCCTGGATGGCGCAACGAATTCAATCCAGGACGAAATCCTTGCACGAAACAAGGTGGTCGGCCAGCAGATGATGTTATGGATCACTTCTTTTATTTCCATACTTCCGTTTGCCGCACATTCCCGTTCTCCACCCGTCTCAAGGAGGCGAAACCGAGCTCAGGAACGCTCTCGAGTTCCTTCGGACGCATCTATCTATCATATACCCGCTGGTTCAGTTTGCTTTGACCGGTGCCTTGGGCCAGTTGTTCATTTTCGAGACGCTGCAGCATTTCGGATCCCTCGCCCTTGTGTATGTGTTGTACACAACAGCTTTTCTTCTATGCTCGCTGACCAATGACATCAGGATAATCACTCTAACGCGCAAGCTCTTCACTATGTTCCTCTCTGTCGTTCTATACAACCACAAGTTAACACCAGGTCAATGTGCAGGAGCAAGCGTCGTTTTCTCTGGCATTTCCGTGGAGGCCTGCGTCAAACGTCGAGGTGAACCGAATTCATTTGCCAATGCGCACTCATGAAGCCACATTCTCCTTCAGACGTCCACGCAAAGCGGGTTATTCGTGAGGAAGAAAAGGCAAAGCTTAAATCTTTATAGATCCCCCCCATAATATCCGCTGGCACCGATGATATAGATTACGAATTAGATGGGAAGACGAAAGCACAGAAACAAGAGCGTAAGAGCCGAGTCTACGATTACACAGCGGGGTGAGCCTGTCATGACTCCATAGCATCAGGATCATATGGTGATAGGCTAGTGTCCACGAGTGCTCGCTTGTCTTCCCTAGAGGCTGAATTAGTCGCCGCAACATGACAAGATGCGTTTGCGCACCGTTCGTCGTCGTCGTCACCATCGTCCTCTCGTTTCCGTCGTGGCGCAGCCGCGTGGTGATTCACAGGGAACATTGATACTGCCAAGTTGGCCTTGTAAATGCTTTCATATTCCCATCGAGTTATACCCCCTGCTTAACCCGTTTTCCCGCGATGCTTAACCCTCTTAATGCATACCTTAATCTGGGTTAGAAACCCGCTATTCGGAGAGATGCAATACCGCCGGTTTTGAACCATGTGGAGGGCATCTTCCCATGATAGTCGGTAGTGTTGGATCACAAACATAATCACGAAGGCTGGTGAGAGGCTGATCTGGGACCTCCTTGAAGGACCAATGTTGAGTTGTAACAGGCAAGGGCTTACCATTACAATGAACCAGAACGCCTCTACTGAGAGGGTGGTGTTTATGAATTGTTGGGCTCTGAGATGGTGCGCCGCACATGAAGTATTGCCAGCCCCAAGCTCTTCGGAGTAGCGTGGAAGCATGTCCACAGCAGCAGCTTCACCTATACATTTTTCGACTGTCTTTCCGCTTTTCCCTGCAGAGAAGGGATTTCATACATGGGAGCGGCAGCGGGCCGAGCCTTTCATGAGGTTGTGGACGGTGTGGGAGTCTTTGTAGAATTTCCTGTGGAGCAAAGGAAGCGCTAGGCTGAGCCCAGAACTATCACGCTTACGTCCGAATACCAGAGGGAACACGTACAGGCAACTGCAAGTTGGTCAGGGAGGGGCGTCCGCTGAGCAGTAACGCGGGGGAGAGAAGGCCCTGAAAAAGTAGTAGTTGCTCAGTGCATGACGAACCCAATGCAAACGGCCCACGCACCATCGTTTGTCTTGCTCTCCTGCAACTTTGGTGTCTTCAACCTGCCACGGGACGTCGTTCCAGGTAAGGTGTTTTCCTTCCCCTCGTTCCTATGTGGTGTGGCGACAGATTTGCGTGTCCCGTTTCGAGGTGCCGGTGCGCGATGTCTTGGTTTTGGCTGCCGCAACTGCCATCAACTTGCCGGCAGTATTGTAATATCGCGAGTGCTGTTCCTGTCGTGCCTTAGCTTATCCTATGTGCTCTACTCCCCTAATATTCCTCGACCACACGATTACAAAACATCCCTGCTGGAATGGGGAGTAGGGACAGCGGGGTCAGGATGACAGCGTGGGAAGCGTAGCGGACATTGTACAGTTACCCGACGCTGAGATAAGCACAGACACGCAGCTTCATCCCCAACGCAGCGCCCGACCCTCCAACACCGCGAGCATACGTTCTTCACTCGATAACCACCCATGCACGCCTCCTCCCCACTGACTCGCGGCATGCTTTCACATACCCTGTGCTCTCCCTGGTTTTACCCCTCTCTGCACCCGAGTCAGCTGAATGGATTTCTACTTTCATGCGGAGGCATCTATGGGCGGATTCTTGGCATGCGTAGTGCGGGTTTCTTTGGCGACAGTGGGAAGGTCCTATCAATACGAAGCACTGGATGATTTTGGTGTTGGACATGCTGAAGAACAGTTGGACGACGCCTGGATACTCACTATGCCAAGCTTCTGTAGATTTGAGGGACTGGATCTGCTAACCGTATATTTTTGCTATCGAAAGGATAATAGTAGGTTGTGGATCGTAGTGCTCGAGGTTCGTATCCAGCGTGCCTCTCCAACGTTTGAAGCATCACCCATGTATAACACTACAGATTCACAATATCTTTGGCGAATGCCATATCCATATCTTTGAAGTGGGAAGGAATGAAGAAGCACCTAACGCCAAGTAGGTCCTGTGATCTCGTCTGACAGCCTTCTTTGTTTCGCACAGTTTCGACCACCAATGGTACTTCCCACGTGCTTTTCCCGTCTTACCGGTCAATGTCCGTCTTGGCACATACGCTGTCTCCGTTCGCGCACCCTTTTCCTACAGCGATTCGGACGTAATACTGCCGCATCTCCGAGTTCATCTATAGAACCCAACGGGCGCCCTCAAATTCTGACATCCTTGCGCGCGAAACACGTTGCCACATTCAGGACACTCACTGTACTCGCAGAACTCGTGGCCCACCCAGTCATCCTCTTTCTCACCCTCCCACGTATCTCTCGTCAAGTTGCCGTGCTACACTACCGCCACCGCCTTGACGTGTACAAACGGCCGGAGCCCAAACCCGTCAGCTGGTCAGCCTCCCCGTCTCACAGCCAAGCACTCGCGAAAAGGGGGGAATTGGCTGGCAACAACAATCTATGATACTCGAGCGCGCTGCGCGCTATTCCGTCAACGCTTTCCTTGCCCTGCGTGCGGATGCGCTCGGAGTGTGCATCAAGCTCCGGCCGGGTGATTCGTCCGCATATGTGAAGCATTTCGACGCCAGTACAGACGGAGCAGATAGGAAATTTGGGGAGTTGGTCACCTCGTAGCTTTCATCTCGTTTTTTTACGCTGCTCATTCTCACCAGGGACGGGCCGACCGCGCTGCGCTGCTGGGGTGGGTCCGGCGGTCCGTCACACGTGACGGGCGAGGTACGCCGTTGATGAAGCGTTGGCTTCGCGAGGTGTTCAGGTGGTACTACGCGCATGCTCGGGCTACTGCCTGACACTGCGCGTAGGGATGAACAAGATGTTGGAGGTGGGAAGACTCCGCATCCTCATATGCCAGAAAGTTGGATGGCTCGGGTAGGCTTTTCTGTGCTGCTCTGTGTGCTTGTTGCGATGGAATGGGCCGAGGAACTGCTCTGGCGGATCGTGTTCGTTGGGCTGTGATCGACTCAATGCAACGGCCCCAAGTGGGGTGGTGCCGGTGCCCTCCTCAAGTCGTGAAAGGAGGGTCGGCTAGCTCGTTACATGACATATGGTCTCAAGACTATAAGTTAGGGTGTAAGACTGGTGCGGTGTACTGCAGTGTTTTATACTTTTGAGAATAGAGGCAATTTTTTCTGCGGATATTCACACAGGTTGACATGTAGTTTTTGCTATCTTTGATGGGGGCCTCAAGTCAGAATTTATCTGGTTCTTTGTAATTGCAAAAGCCTATCACGATTTGACTAGTCTAGGTGGAGGAAAGCCGCCGGCCCGTGTGAGGAAAACGTCCCATCGTGCTGTTGAAGGATCTCAATCTCTAGTACGGCAAGAGAGACCCTTCTGTAAGACCGCACCGTGATGCAGCGTCAGTCAACAATAGATATGCCTGTCCGGTGTGAGACAATTGATTGGTCCAATCTTGTGGTCCGTTTGGGGTTCATCAATCTTTTCAACAACGACAATGTCGCCAAATACACTTTTCTGATGACCGAAACCAGCATTTACACAAATACAAGTCCTACAATGCGACTAGGACTGGTTAAACTAACCAGGTAGTCATATTTCATAGCAGGGGATTGCGGTGTGGCCGGGTTAACTATGTCTGGTTAAGCATAAACTGTCTCTAGGAAAATGCGATCTTTTCTTGCCACGGGCCATCACCTAAAGCCAGCTGGAGATCGCGGACTTCCTGACTCCATGTGAGTTGGTGTTGACAGAACCAACATGTAGCAATCCTGGGAGCTTACCTCTGCATGATACCCACGTCACAGTACCATCCGAACTAACTCGAGCTCGAGGACCCCATGGCCGTTGCCAGAAACGAATTGAAACCGTGCTCATTGACTTTAGCATAATGATCAAGTAGCATATCAGTTAACTCGGTGTGTCCCTTGGATGCCGCATAGTGCATTGAAGTCATTCCATTGTGGGCTTGGGCATCGACCTCGGCATTGTGATCAAGTAGCATTTGTGCCAACTCGAGGTGTCCCTTGGATGCTGCCAAGTGCAGCGGAGTCTGACCAAATCCATCCCGAGAATTGACGTTGAAATCATGGGTTCGGTCATCAAGTAGCATTCGTGCTAACTCGAGATGCCCCCCGAACGCCGCGTCGTGCAGCGGAGTCCGATCATGATCATTGACTTTGAAATTGGGCTCAAACTCAAGTAGCATTTGAGCTAACTCGATGTGTCCTTTAAGTGCTGCACAGTGCAGTGAAGTTTGACCATCATGGGTTTCTGCATCGACCTTGGCATTGTGATCAAGTAGTATTCGAACTAACTCGAGGTTTCCTACAGACGCCGCCTGGTGCAGCGGAGTCATACCATCTTTATCCTGGGTATCGACCTCGGCATTGTGATCAAGTAGCATTCGAGCTAGCTCAAGGTTTCCTTTGGACGCTGCACAGTGCAGCGGAGTCCAATCACCTTCATCCTGGGCATTGACCTCGGCATTGTGGACAAGTAGCATTTGTGCTAAGTCAATGTGTCCCTTGGAAGCTGCAAAGTGCAGTGAAGTTGAACCATAATGGGTTCGGGCATCGACCCCGGCATTGTGATCGAGTAGTATTTGAGCTAGCTCGAGGTTTCCTTCGGATGCCGCACAGTGCAGCGGAGTTACACCACCTTCATCTTGGGCATCGACCTCAGCATTGTGATCAAGTAGTGTTCGTGCGAAGTCAATGTGTCCCTTGGAAGCTGCAAAGTGCAGCGGAGTTAAACTATGATGGGTTCGGGAATCAACCTTTAAGTTATTGTGATCAAGTAGCATTCGAGCTACTTCAAGGTCTCCTTTGGATGCTGCCAGGTGCAGCGGAGTCACACCATTTTCATCCTGGGAATTGACCTCAGCATTGTGACCAAGTAACATTCGCTCTAAGTCAACGTGTCCATCGGAAGCTGCAAAGTGCAGTGAAGTTGAACCACGATTGGTTCGGGCATCAACCTCGGGGTTGTGATCAAGTAGCATGCGAGCTAGCTCAAGGTTTCCTTTGGATGCTGCACAGTGCAGCGGAGTCACACCATCTTCATCCTGGGCATTGACCTCGGCATTGTGATCAAGTAGCATTAGTGCTAAGTCAATGTGTCCCTTGGAAGCTGCAACGTGCAGTGGAGTTGAACTATGATGTGTTCGGGCATTGACCTCGGCAACGTGATCAAGTAGCATTCGGGCTAGCTCAAAGTTTCCTTCGGATGCTGCCAGGTGCAGCGGAGTCCAACCACCTTCATCCTGGGCATCGACCTCTGCATTGTGATCAAGTAGCATTTGAGCTAAGTCAATGTGTCCGTTGGAAGCTGAAAAGTGCAGAGGAGTCCGTCCAGCTCTATTCCGGACATTGACATCTACATCATGCTCAAGTAGAATTTGAGCTAAATCGAGGCAGCCCTTGGCTATCGCACAGTGCAGCGGAGTAGAGCCATTTTCGTTCTGGGAATTGATGTCGGCATTGTGCTCAAGTAGCAATTGAGTCATTTCAGGGTGTTCCTCATCCACTGCTCGGAACAGTGGCGTCACACCATCCTCGAGTCGGGCGTTGACTTCGGCCTTGTGATCAAGTAGTATTCGAGCTAACTTGAAGTCACCGAAAGCCACCGCATGGTGCAGCGGAGTCCAACCATCTTTGTCTCGTGCATCAACTTCCGCATTGTGCTCAAGCAATACTCGAGCTACATTGAGGTTTCCCGACGTCTCTGCCCGCTCAGATGCCCGGGTCGCTTCCAAAAATAGCGGATACCTGCCCCAATCGGGTTCGACCTCGGCATCCTTCAAGTCAGATATCGTTAGACTGAACTGGAGACGTGGATACCCTGCCACTATGAGCAACGGGGTGCATTCGTCCGCATTTCTAGCATTCACATCCGCGCCATGATGGAGGAGCCACTGCCCGATTTCATGGTGTGTGACGTCTGATGATACATGGAGCAGAGTGAAGTCCTGCCTTCCGCGGAGATCCACATCCGTGACATGTGGAAGTAGAAACCTCGAAACATCGTCGTGCTCTTCCCACAATGCTGCGTGCAGTGCAGTTACATAGTAGCCACCCCTCGCATATAGGTCCTCTGGACGCTTCATGAAGAGATGTTCTACCATCTCCAAAAGTCCGAGTCGGGCTGCGTAGTACAGGGGGGTTGCTTTAGGAATCTCTGGGCGTGTGCATGTTGCTGTCGTGGGCTCCCAATGTTGTCGGTCTGGGTCGTGTATCCAGAGCCAAGCTGCAAAGTGTGGCTTGTCCGCGTCGAACATAAGTCTCATCCCATCCTTGATGTGTGTCGAAACGTCCTTGAACCGAGCATGGATGGCCCAATGTTTAGCAGCATATCGAGCTAATGGAAAGGCTTTGATCCCGTCTCTGTCGACGTGCTCGTCCAATCGGAGCAGGACGCCAAGGCACACTTGGGCAAAAGTTGTATGTGCTTCGTCCATGGAAACATGATAACACGAAATATCTCTGCTTGTTGTAGCAAGGCGATATGACTTGAGGAATTCCAAGACGGAGAAATGGGAAAATTGCACGACCCTGGCGTCATTGTGGTACCCGTGGTCGTCGTCATTGCCATGAAAAATGGTAATCAACGTAGAACATGCTGCAAACACAGCATCTTCCTGACCCTCCCAGCGCAGATCTGGGTTCAGCATCGGGGTCCCTTCTGCTTCAAAATCAATTGCAACGACTTCTGCAAGTTCCTTGACACGGAGCGGGCGGGCGGCAACGGCAAGGCATTGCAACAAACGATGAGCCAGCTCTCGGTTCGCCTCATTAATCTCCTTCAATATACGTTGGTAGGTTTCATCCAACGTTTTAGGCAAATCTTTGAGAATTCGTCGTACGCTCGATGGGATACAGCGGCGAAGGGATTCTAGTTGGCAGAACACCCAGCGAAACCTGTGAGACGGTGTAAGAAACATCACCATGGGTGTATAACAACGGCTTTACATTCCACCCGCATTTTCTGATAGCGTCTCAATGACCAGGATCTTGTCCTCCTCCTTCCATCTCCGCATCGCATCATCCGAATCAACCACAAATTTGATGTAACTGATGATGTCTTCCATTTGTCCATTTTCGTTGTGGAGGGATAGACAGTTCTGCGTCAAAGACTCAAGGACAAGCCGAATGTCAATCTCCGGCCGACTGGTGACACAAACATAAAGGCTTGGGAGGTGAAGTTCAACCAGCTTCTTCAACAGGTTGAAGACATGTTCTCGAGGAGATGTAATCCCAGAGGTATTTGGACATTCATCAAGAGCGTCGATGATAATGTAAGTTGAGTTTTGGCCTGCGGTAGAGAGCATTTCTTTGAGGCATTCCATCATCGCATCATCACTAGGCAGCCTTGTTCCATGATCATGTTTCGAATGAAGCCGGGAGAGTGTATCGAAGGAATGATTTGACTGAGCAGAAAGTTGAATAAGGAGCGAATGGAGCATCTCTTGACAACTTTGTTTCTTTGTATCCCGGAAGTCAAAATAAAAATAGGCGACAGATGCCCTTCCAGCGTCGCACAAGGACATGATATCCTGTATGATCGTGGAGCTGTTCGACTTCGTCAGTTTGACATGGTGGGAACGACCTGTGACGACAAACCAGATAACAGTCTTCCCTGAGCCTGCTATCAAATCAAAAATATCATCAGCGATATTTGTGCGATGAGTGCGAAGAGCGACGTACGATTTCCATAAAGCCACAAAAGGGAACCAGTCGACTTCCATTCGTTGAAGATGGTGTTTTGAAAGAGCCATTGACTGGTCCTCTCGTGGTGAGCACGTAACGCGGTGTTATGATTTTCGGATGGGTCTGGGGGAGAAAGCCATGATAGAAGGCGGTCACGGAGCTGATCTCCTGTAAGAAAGCTAAGTTTTCGCGAAGTACAGTTGTGATTATGAAAAGATCACGAACGTTTAGAATTGAGAGTAGTGTTATGAATCTCTGCTTGCGCCATCGAGCTCTCTGCCTGCGTCAATGTGTCCAACTTTCGTAGCGAATCTTCAATGTCTCTGTCCCCAATAAGCTTTTTGAAATATCTTACTAAACAGACGTGAGTTGTGGACGTTAGATTATGCAGAGATAAGCTCACTTGTTACTGGCCGCTTGATCTCCTTTGTTGCGATAGCAAGGATAGAGAGTACTTCTGTCATGATCTCTATGATTATTCGCTTCATAGCCGTAGTCAGCGGAATCTCGGTCTTGGTGTGAACCTCAAGGCGCGAAAAAAAGTGTCTAATTCGAGCAAAGAGATCGGCAAGTGCCTCTCTGTTAGTATGGACACCTTTGGCCGCCTGAAAGACTTTGGCATCACAACAGCGTATCCAAGGAGAAAATGTATGTACCTACCGAGAGGAGGATTCCAATGCCAGCGCAAATAAATTTTGCCGGTGCTTTTGCATGTGGGAATACCTGAAAACATTATACAGGAACTTAGCAAACTGATTCCGAAAAAATTTGACACCCACGAGGCCAACACCATCACCGACGATGGGAGAAACTTTGCAGAGAACATTTAAAATCGGGATGAGAAACGTTTCCAGGTTACACCGAGGTGCTCTGAGATCCTCGTCTCTCCGGTGAAACACAGCGAGAATATCGTCCACGGATGTGCAAGACCCGAGTTCGACTAGTAAAGGATCGGAAATAATATTTCCGTTGGTTTTCTTATTATACTCTTTCACGGCTTCATCGAAGATGGACTGGAAGTCGGAATTCTCAGCTGGAGCGGAGGGGGTTTCAGGTAGCGACATAGGGTGGGGGCGATAAGAGGATTCCTGGTTGGAGGGCGCAAGGTGATTTGTCAACAAGGACCGGCGCCAAATGGCTATTTGCCAGTATATGAGGCAGCCACTGATGCTCCGCAACTGAAAGCCCCACCGCCGCCCGAGGAACCTTTCATCACACTGGCATCGTCGGCATGATAGACACTAATACACCAGCCCTTCTTTCAATTTTGAGGTTGTAGTATACTTTGATAGCTTTGATAGATAGTAATCACTTATTAATAAGGATCACATTCTTCACGGGCATCCGAGTCTGCAATTCCGTAGTCAGGGCGCTTGTCGCTGGGAACCTCCGAATCAACCAAATTTAAGTTCGGAGGCGCAACACATCACCATAATCAATGGTCATGCGACTCTCCTCATATCACAGCCTCATCTGTAAAAGGAATATGATTTGGCTTCTGCTAGCTATATATTGGTCGATGGTTCGCTGCTGATTCACTAGCAGACCGTGACCAGCTCCGAGTCCCCTTCCATCTTAAGCTTGCTTGCAAGAATGGTAAATTTTCAAGATCCCAACGTGATCGCGCAGGAAATGTGTGCGTATCCTCGTGCGGCCTTGCTCTACGTTTGGAATTCCAACTAAAACCCATATTCCAACAGGGGCAGCGGTGAAGCTCTGGCATGCTTTTCATGGCATCTTCCTGTGCGTTGTCTGCCTCCAGCATTCGCTACAGGTTCTATCATGTCAACTCAACCTTCCGCTTCTCAGTTGGGAATTCTTCACCACTCTGGATTTCGAGTGGAGTGTCATCAGAGGGAATCGTCCCTACCGTTGGACAATATGGGTCTGTGCTGATGGGGTCCCCTTGAAATTTCCTCAGACGCCTAGGACTGACCTTTCACCTTCTGTAGATTTATTCCCTGACGCGGATAGCTACATTGATGGCAGTGATCCTCAACATCGTCGAACTTGATGTCAATACGCCAATGAACTGTCAGGTACGTGCGGTGCCCGTGAATTGGACTGCCTCGTGATGACCGACCATCTCAAGCTGTGGATCATTTTTGAACTCGTAAGCATCCTTTTCGATGCACTTCCTCCATTTAAAGATTCCCAACTGCTGACTACTGTGCTCTGTCTCTTCTCTTTCTAGATTTTCAGCTATTTTGGGTTGGCCGGCGCATCACTATTGTTGATGATTCGCGTGTACGTCCAGTCCTGCACTCCCTCACTAGGCTTCTCTTTGGAAAGAAAGGACTTATGGTAGCACCAGCGTCGCCATTTGGAAAATAAATAAGATCATTCTGGCGCTTTCCACCATCGTATGGATAACAAACGTTGCATTCCTCATCCAAGGTAGGTCTCTTCCTCTGCACTGGCAGGTGGACCCGAGATCTCATATGCGCTTGTTTTGGCGTTCAGGAGTCGTGCGGGTAAATAATGGAATCTAGCTACGTCGTGATCGTTGGGACTGATCTGTCCCCAGATCCGTTCCGTATGGATACCTGAGGAACAAAGTTGTAGGGTATCCAACTCCGACACTACCAAACTGAATGCCATTGCCACGCTCGCTACCGACGCTATGTTACTCCTTATGATGCTCGCTTGCCTGCTTCGCCTACGCCTGCAAGACGGGGGCATGCTCAGTCTGGGGGACTTTCTATGGAAACAGGTAGGTGGTGACACATCTCCTTTCCTTCCATTCGCTGATCATGATGTTGTTCCGTTGAACAGGGGCTCATTTGGTTTTTACTTGCTGCTGTTGCTGAGGTTCCGCCAACGGTCAGCTTTCAACTAGGCCTTCGACGCTTCTCCTTTTTGATCATATCTATTTTGTGTTGAAGGTGTTCCTTATTTTGGACCTGAACTGTATTTGCTTTCACTCTCTTTACTGATGAGAAAGTTGACTTGGCTCACTTCTACTCGAAATTCAAGCTGCTCTTAACGCTGTACGTTCTTCCTTTTCCTTCAGTGGAGAACGATGCCTGGTTCTCATATATCCCGCAACATAGATGTTTCAGATCCCGGCTCTGATAGTATTGACCATCGCTGCAACGCGAATGTATCGCTCTCTGATAAACTTTTCCTCTGAGATGTACGGCCTCCTCACTTGACTTTATTCTTCCCACTCACGTGGCTGATGCCTATTCAGGGCCGACGGGGTTCCAAGTAATGGTCGCTCGTTCCCGAGGGTCAACGTGCTTTCCGGACCCACTCGAATGCATGTAGCCATTCACTCCACGCGCGAACATGATTCAATGTCACAGACGAACGAGTTTAATCCCTACGTCTGCACTGACGAGCAGCTGCACGTCAATGCCTGGGGATTGGAATCAGAAGGAGGCCTGTGGAAAAAATAACTTTGACTGTTGACACGCCTGTTTAGAAATCGATATTTACTGTTATGGCGTACGAGATAACCGACGCCCCCAGACTACTGTACTAGTACAGTAGTCAACGAATGAAGCTTATGAAGAACTGTACTGTTCCCATCGCAAGCGGTCCATATGCAAGTCACGCGACTACCCGTCGAAGCGAGGAAAATCCCGTGACCTGCTCAGACCACACAACAGCCACACATTCACGGCTCCTCTCCGTTGACTCGAGGCATACTTTCACATATCTTGTCATACAGGGGCATTTAGAGCAAAGGATAGATGCCTGGATATGCCCACTATTCCAAGCAGACTATGTGGAATTGAGGAAATCAAGGATGATTTTGGCTATGGATAGTAGGTTTGAGGTGCATGTCCAGTGTGCATCTCCAATGTTTGAAGCATCATCTTACGACCCTACAGATCCACACGTACTTTTGGCGAATGACATGTCTAAGTCCTTGATGTGGGAGGGAATAGAACCGCGCCTAATGCCAGGTACGTCTTGCATCTCGTCTGACACCATTTCTTCATGTTTCCGATAGCTTCGACCGCCAATGCGACTTCTGAAAGTCCCAAGTGTCTTTCACGCCTCAAGCATTCAATGGCCGTCTTGGCACATACACCATTTCCATTTGCGCTCCCTATCCCCATATCGATTCGGATGTAGCTAGTGTGCAAAAATCGGGAGGAACGAGCGGTGGCAGCGGCGGCAAACAATAAAACGGGGGAGCGGGCAGGCGTGCGCACGGAACGGGAACAATAGGACGAGACTCTTTCGGAGTCTCGTCTGGTTACTATATATTGTTCTATAGACTAGTGAAATTGCTAATTGAAGAAGGGGGACTAGTAGTTTAAGGGAATGGTCTCGATCTTGGCCTCGAGAGCGGCCACTCGTAGTGAACGTGGGCGCGGGACTAAGTCCTCGGCGCGGGGAATATACTAACTAAATAAAAGGGGTGTCGAGGATAGAAAAGGAATGGTATAGTAGGTAAACGGCTGTGGGCGATCGCCCCCAACGGGGAGCGGTCGTTATCCACACCGGTGGGTCCTCGGGGTGCCTAAGACGTTGGCTGTCCCGTCCTTGGTACCCCCTAATGCTGGGCGCCGTTCTCGGCCGCCAGCCTTTCTCCCACGTCCTCGTGATTCCTCGTCACTCCCCCGCGAGCGCCGTTGAGGGCCTGCAACAGACCGAGTCCGGCAGCGTGCCGCGTGATCCTCCAGGCCGGTAGCGCCTTCGTGAGGATGTCGGCCGTTATGTCGTCGGTGGGGCAGTAGGTGATGGATAGCTCCCCCATGTTGATGACTTGTCGGATGTAGTGGTAACGAATGTCTATGTGCTTTGTTCTGGCTCGATAGTTATCATCAGTGGCAATCTTGAGGGCTGCCTGATTATCACAGTAGATTATGGTTGGATTTTCGAAAGGAGTTAGCAACTCTCCTTTGAGGCGGCGAAGCCACACTGCTTCCTTCGCAGCGTGGGTCGCCGCCACGTATTCTGCTTCCGCGGTGGACAGGGTGACGATCTCCTGCTTGCGAGATCGCCACGAGATCGCCCCTCCATCGATAAGGAACGCGTAGCCCGATATGGCGTGGCGGTGCGGCTGCGATGCGCCGTCTGCGTCCGTGTATCCGATGAGGTCGTGCTGCTCACTGCCGTAGGTGAGCTCGAGGTGTCGCGTGCCCGATAGGTAGCGCAGGACGCGCTTCACCGCGTCCCAATGCAGCTCCCCCGGGTTCTCGAGAAATTGGGAGAGGGTCGAGATCGCGAACGCGATGTCGGGGCACGTGGCGACTGCGGCGTACATGAGGCTTCCGATTGCCTCTCGATATGGTGTTTTTCGCATATGGGCTGCCTCTGTCTCATCAGCAGGGCAATCATCTTTGGAATAAAGTATGTTTGGGATCATGGGTGAGCTCTGAGCCTTGGCATCACCCAGCCCATATCTTGCAACAATAGACTTGATGTATTCTGATTGCGAGAGCGAGATGGTGTGCGCGGCACGGTCTCGGGTGACTCGGATCCCGAGGAGCCAACTGATCGGCCCCAAGTCGGTGAGGGCGTAGTGCGCGTTCAGCTGCACCTTGTACCGTTGCATGAGCTCGCTAGAGCTGCTCGTAATGATGCAGTCGTCGACATGGACCGCGAGGATTAGGACGTCGTCCTTCTCCTGCGCTCGGAAAACGCCCGGGTCGGATTGCATGACGCGGAGGCCGAGGTCATTGAGCGCGCGCATGAGGGTGTCGTACCATCGACGCCCGGCCTGCTTGAGCCCATAGAGGGACTTCCGCAGCCGTTTCACACTGCCGCTGCTCTCCTCGAAGCCCGGGGGTTCCTGCATATAGATCTCTTCCTCCTCCCCCAGCTCACCATTTAAGTAAGCGCTATTAAAATCAAAAGTGTCTATGTCCCAGTCGTAGCGCGCAGCGATCGCGAGGATGGTGCGAATGCTGGCTAGTTTCGCAACTGGGGAGAAGGTGTCGAAGTAGTCGACGCCGTAAATCTGTGTGAACCCGCGCGCGACAAGGCGCGCCTTGTATTTGTCGATCGCGCCGTCGGCCTTACGCTTGAGTCGGAAGACCCACTTGCTGCCGACGACGTTTTTGCCTTCAGGGCGGGGAACTGTGTCCCAGGTGCCCGCGCGTTCGAGCGTCTCGATCTCGCGTTCCATCGCGCGCTGCCACTCGGGCCAGTCGGGGCAGGATCGCGCCTCGGAGACGGAGCGCGGGTCGCCGTTTGCGTCGTGCGCTGCCACGGTCATCGTCATATCGATCTCTACATGAAATGCCATCTCTGCATAGCTAGGTTCTTCAGGGGCTGTGACAAAAGACTTGTTAGCTGAGTCTGTTCCGCGCTGGGATAATGTCACCCGGCGCGCGTGCCCTTGGAGGCTGGTTTCTGGGGCATCTTCTTCTCTGGTGGCCTGCTCGCCCTGCGACAGCTTCGCTATTCATGCCAATCGGCGCGGCGGCTCGGATCGTATTTGCGGGGGCGGCTTCACTTTCTTCGGCGCTCGGGGTGGCTGTGGCGGTGGTGGTGCTGGCTCCGGTGGTGTGATCGGCGACGGCATCACATAGTCGTCTTCTGCCGCTTGGTCCGGGGCCTCGGCGTCGTTTTCTGGCTGTTCCGAGGTCGGGTCGGGTTCCGGAGCGCCGGCGTCGGGATGGTGCTGGGCTGACTTTTCGGGGCTACGACTTTGTTCTGGACTTGTACTTGAGGTTGTGAGGGGATGTACACTGTCACTGTGTCAGTGGTGAACTTTACATCTCTCTCAGCTGTGATGGAGTGCTTCTCTGGCCAATATATCCTGTGGGCATGGGGGCTCTCTTTATCATAGCCTACCCATCGTGCTTGCAAGGCCCGGGCATCTAGTTTCGAGCCCTTGAAGCTTTTGACCCACACCCGCTGGCCCCATTCCGGAACGCCGGCCAAATTTGGCTTGTGTCCGTGGAGGCGTTCGAAGGGGGTGATCGCGCCTAGCGCGCGTGTGGACGTCCGGTTCTTCAGCCAGGTGGCATGCTGGAGTGCCTCGCCCCATAGAGATTTGGGGAGGCCGGACTGGTGGAGGAGGGCGCGGACGCGTTCCATGAGGCGCCAGTTGAGCGACTCCGCAATGCCGTTGTGCTGCGGGGTGTCGTGCGTGGTGAGCCGTTGCTCCGTCCCACGTTGCCGGAGGAAGGCCTTGAGATCGTTGCTGGTGTACTCGCCCCCCTGGTCGGAGCGGAAACGGCATATCGTCACGCCGTGCTGCGTGCGCGCCCATGCCGCGAACTCCTTGTAGGCGGCGGCGGCGTCCGATTTTGCTTTGAGGGTGTTGGTCCAGGTGTACCGAGAGTAATCATCAGTGAAGGTAATGTAGTAGCACTTCCCACCAAGGCTGTTGACAGGAGAGGGCCCCCACACATCAGAGTGGACTTCTTCTCCAAAGAAGGTGGCAGGTGGGGCTTCTCTTTCAGGTCTGATGGCTTTTCTGGTCGTCTTAGCATAATCACAAGAGTCACAAGTGAAGGGGGATCCTTCATCAATAAGATCCACTCCTTGGATGGAGTTGTGTCGAATGAGAGAGCATAGGGTGTCGACGCTGACGTGGCCCAGGCGACGGTGGAGTTCGAAAAGTGTGACTCGTTCGGGTGTGACTGCAGCCGAGGCTGTCACGGGGTGCTCGACTCTGTAGAGTCCGTTCACGTTCGCTTTGATGGTTCCGACGACTTTTCCCTTCGCGTTTTTGATGGTGCAGCTTTCCTTTTCAAAGGTGACTGAATTTCCCAGCTTGGTGATTCGTGATATTGATACTATGGTCATAGCCATGTCAGGAGCATGCAAGACTTCTCTCAAGATGACTGAAGTGGAAGACTCCCCATGAGGGACCTCTATCTTGAGGTCCCCGACGCCTATCGCATAAAATACCTGTTTGTCGGCTGCGATTATTGTCACGGTTTGCAGGGACCGTGGCTCGAAGTGAGCGTCGTTCTGGTTGGCTATTTGCTGTGGCGAGTCGGACAAGACTAGCAACACCAAATAGTCGATTCTAGCACGTACAGGCAAGGTCCTGTGTGGAGTAGACTTGACTGTGCGAGCTCTGGGTGTCTGTATCGCGCGAGGCGGACTAGCGGACCGGCGCACGCGATGGTCAGAGTTACCGTTCCCAAAAGGGATAGACGGTGGCAGATGAGTTAATGACGATGTGTAGGTTCAACTGCAACACGGGCGCGAGTGTATTTGGAACGCAAGAGATGCTCGCCTTCCAAGGACACTTGTGAGAGGTTGAACTAAGGTTCGAGGGCGGACGCGGGGTGAGAAGTGGGGACTACTTCTCACAGCGCGTTCGTATTAGGGTTCAGGCGTCTGGGGACTTGTTGCAAGGAAATGGAACAAGTTCACAGACGTCTGATCGTGGCGCGAAGTACCTAGATCAAGGTACGAAGAGGGGATTCACAAGAAGAGAGGAGGAAGATGCGATGCGAGTGTGAGCAGGAGACAATGAACTGCGATTCTAGACGAAGCTGAAGCTGGGGCTTTAGCTCGTCTACAGGGCCCTATTTATGCGTACAGAGGGCCAGCCGACTATCCTACAAAGGTCACAGTACAGTAGCGAAGTCAAGACTATTGACTAAGGACCTGAGTCAGTTCTGATGACTCAAGAACTGACTCAGTGCGTCTGACTCAAGATCTGAGTCAAGAACGCTGACTCAAGATTTGAGTCATGATCCCTGAGTCAAATACACGTCCAAAACGGCGATGCACAGCCCCTAGAAGCAGACAGAAGGGGGCTGGCCAAGGAAAGGGGTCCTAGGTCACAACACAAGTCGAAAATCAGACGGAAAACAGTAAGGAATGGGCCGGACGGCCCGCATAACCGTAACAATTATCGCACGCAGCGCGATTTCTCGATATGTAGTGAATTTTTCGTGGAAGGGGGACATGTGGGTGGACGCCCCGGAGTCGTAAAGCTCGGCGTCGATCGTGGCAGTGCGTGGTGCGCTGGCTGCGGCAACCGGGTGGTCGCTGACTTCTTCTATAGCTGCCCACGCCTCGATATCGTTTGGTTCGGCCACTGTCGTCGCGGTGTTCGCGCCAGCGCCTCTGCGTTGCGGGAACTGGCCTTCCTGGCCCCTGCCTTTTTGCCAACATTCGGCTTTGATATGGCCTCGTTTTTTGCAATTGTGGCACTCGATATCGCGTCGTTTTCCTCTTCCCTTCCCTTTCTGCGAGGACGCGGCGAACGCTTCATCCGCGTCCTGTTTTGTCTTGTCTCCTTGGAGACGGTCGTACTCGTCCATCGCGAGTCGAATCACGTTCGCGGGCGCGATGGTCGCCTTCGCGAAGTCAGCCGAAGCGTTTATAGCGCTGACTATTCCCTGGTATGAAGGGGGAAGTGACTGGAGCAGAATGTAAGCAAATTCCAGATCAGAAATGCTACTTCCCAAGGATGCTAATTTTTCCTTCATGTTTTGCAGGTTTTCGAAGTGTGTGCGGAGGTTCTCGTTGTCCCCGCACTTGATGGTGCCGATGCGCCACCGCAGCTCGATCGCGACTAGCGGCGATCGTGTTTCGTGGAGCTCCTTCAGGGCCTCCCACACTTCCTTCGCAGTCGTCTTATTTTTGATGCTGTTGAATGCGGAATCGGGGATTGACGACACGATTACGTTTATCAGCGCGGCTTCATCGTCTTCCCATCGCTCGTCGGGTGTGGCGCCGTTTATGGTGCCACCAACGATGTAGCATTGCGTCGGCTTCGTATTGGTCAAGTGGTCCTTCCACTTATGGGACTTGATTACGAGCATCATTTGGTCGCGGTAATTTTCCCAGTTTGTGCCATCAGCTGCCAGCTGGACTATTTTGGTACTCTGACCTTCAACCATTTTACAGGATGTTGGTTTTGATGGAGAGAGGAGGTGTAAGTGTTTTTAAGCTCTGAGGGTTCTCGTACTGATTTTAAGATGCAACAGCAGGGCCCATAACCTAGTGTGCAAAAATCGGGAGGAACGAGCGGTGGCAGCGGCGGCAAACAATAAAACGGGGGAGCGGGCAGGCGTGCGCGCGGAACGGGAACAATAGGACGAGACTCTTTCGGAGTCTCGTCTGGTTACTATATATTGTTCTATAGACTAGTGAAATTGCTAATTGAAGAAGGGGGACTAGTAGTTTAAGGGAATGGTCTCAATCTTGGCCTCGAGAGCGGCCGCTCGTAGTGAACGTGGGCGCGGGACTAAGTCCTCGGCGCGGGGAATATACTAACTAAATAAAAGGGGTGTCGAGGATAGAAAAGGAATGGTATAGTAGGTAAACGGCTGTGGGCGATCGCCCCCAACGGGGAGCGGTCGTTATCCACACCGGCGGGTCCTCGGGGTGCCTAGGACGTTGGCTGTCCCGTCCTTGGTACCCCCTAACGCTGGGCGCCGTTCTCGGCCGCCAGCCTTTCTCCCGCGTCCTCGTGATTCCTCGTCAGTAGCACTGCCGCATATGAGCGTCATATCCGGGTTCATCTACAGACCCCAACACGCGCCCTCAAATTCTCGGCATCCCTGTGCGCGAAACACGTTGCCCCATTCAGGACACTCACCGTACTCGCGAATCACCCATTCATCCTCTCCCACGTATTCTTCGTCAAGCAGCCGTCCTGCATTGCCCGGGCCGCCGCCACCTCAACGTTTACAAACGGCTGGAGCGATGCTGTGTAGGACATCTTGCGTTTGTGTTAGTGATTCGCTTACTAGGTAGTTGTACGAATGAGCCTCAATCATCGGTCGTGCTTTTATCTTGTAGGGGGTCTATAGACGGATTGCAAGAAAATGAAAATGTGTTGTACTTATGAGACAGTTTGGTAGATTGACAGTAGATTGAACGAAAAAAAGAAAAAGAATATGAAATCAAGATGACATGTAAAAAATCAGAAGTAAATAGGTGTCTGACTTGGTTACGACCGAAGAAAATAAATCGATAGGATCGTCATCGTCGACGTCACCTAATGCCGGAAGAGTCTGTGTGTTGATCTTGACGCGTCTAACTGAAGGACGGTAGCCCATGGGGGCGGCGAGCGCGTCCGGCGTGGCGGTGCGTGACGGTGTTTTCTCTTTTGACACAGGTTTTCGGTGTGCCGTAGGTTCAAGTTGTTGTTGTTTTACGGGAGACGGCATCGGCTGGGATAAAAAATGAAAAGCGATCTCAGCACTTCCCACATCACGACATATCCAAAGGATGAAAAAAGACGCACTCTATCCATGGCCACAACCAACGCTTCGCGCGCCGACCTGGTGATTCCCCCGTCCTCCTTCCTGCGGCGGCGACTATCCAACGTGAGTTCCCAGACAGAGATTAGAGAAACTGGTCTAGAAGAAAGGGCATACCTCACCGCGGGATTGGCGGCACGCTGCCGAGGCTTCTTCTTTGGTGGTTCGTCCTTGTGCTCCTTCTCGCCTTTGGTATCGTCCATCCTACTTTCGTGCGTTTACGCGGCACCTTTGCGGGCGCATTCTTCCCCTGCGAAACCTGCACTTTCCCTGAGCTGTTATCAGGGTCGACTCGGGCTCGCGTGCGATTCTTCGGAGAAGGTCAGTGAGGGGGTCGGTCATGACACTTTTGTCAAAGACGATACCTTCTTGGATGCATCATCTCCTGCCTTGGCTTTAGCCGATCGGCACTTTTTCTCTGGCAGCGGTTCGTCCTCTCGGCTCTTTGCTCACATTTTGCTTGCCAAAGGTACATCCGAGTCGTCAGATTCGCTATTCTCTAGTTCACTGGTCACATGCAAAGCGGTTCCTGTTGCTTCCAGAGGAGACCTTGTCCCGCTATTATTGAATCGTTGGTTCCGTGGCGCCGCGGTGGTCCCTGTTCTCTCTTGGGCAACTTTCCGTTCATTCTTAAGGGTGAGGACAAGGGGAGACATGGTCGTCTTAGCGGGGGACGTTGTCATCTCGTTGCCAGCCCCAAGCTCTTCGGAGTAGCGTGGGAGCATATCCACAGCAGCAGCTTTACCTTGACATTTTTCGACTGTCTTTCCGCTTTCCCAGCAGAGAAGGGACTGGAACTGCAGCGGGAAGAGCCTTTCGTGAGGTTGGGAGCGGGATGGGAGTCTTGGTAGAATTTCCTGTGGAGCAAAGGAAGCCCAAGGCTGAGCCCAAAACTATCGCGCTTACGTCAGAATAACAGAGGGAACACGTCCTGGCAGCTGCGAGTTGGTCAGTGAAGGGCATCCGCTGAGCAGTAACGCGAAGGAGAGAAGGCCCGTTGCTCAGTGCACGACGAACCCGATGCGAACGGCCCACGCACCATCATCTGTCTTGCTCTCCTGCAATTTTGGTGTCTTCAACCTGCCACGGGACGTCTTCGTGCCAGGTAAGGTGTTTTCCTTCCCCTCGTTCCTATGTGGTGTAGCGACAGTCCCGTTTTGAGGTGCCGGTGCGCGATGTCTTGGTTTTGGCTGCCGCCACTGGACGCGCGATTTGGGCGTGACTGCCGACTTGCGCGAAGCGCGCTTCGTGATGGGTCTCCCTTAGCGCCACGTGAAAGGAGGATATCAGCGAGGACATGACGGTACGAAGATGCTGGTTTGTGTGTTGAAGAAGCAAAAAGTAAAACATGATAAGTCCGAGATCAAAGAACCCGCGCATGAAGCAAAAGCTTACCTGCCAAGATCACGAAAGCACGATTTGAGATGCTCTTGACGCTTAGCCTTGCTGTCTTGTACAGTTCCTGGATGATTAGCAAGAGACATCTTAGTTAGTAGTTCGGTTACACCGTCGATTCGTGTGTTCGAGCCTTCGAGGCCAAGTGCTAGCACGTGATGGCGAAGCATGGACGATCCCTGCCCGGGGCCTTGTCTCCTCGTGATTGCCGCGACTTATCAACTTGAACACCAACACTGGCAGTATTGTAGTATAGCGAGTGCGGTGGTCAACTAAGGGGTCCCACCTGTATATATGGGGCCGGGGCTTATAGCCCTGGATGGGGTCATCTTCCTGTCGTGCCTTGGCTTATCCTATGTGCTCTACTCCCCTAATATTCCTCAACCACACGATTACAAAACATCCCCGCGGGCACACGCTCTTCACTCGATAACCACCCATGCACGCCTCCTTCCCACTGACTCGCGGCATGCTTTCACATACCCTGTCCTCTCCCAGATTTTACCCCTCTCTGCACCCGAGTCAGCTCGTTTGTCGCTCCTGAATGGATTTCTATTTTAATACGGAGGCACCTATGGGCGGATTCTTGGCCTGCGTAGTGCGAGTTACCTCTTTGGAGACGGTGGGAAGGTCCCATCAATACAAAGCGCTGGATGATGTGTTGGACATGCTGAAGAACAGTTGGACGACGGCTGGATACTCACTATGCCAAGCTACTGTAGATTTGAGGGATGAATCTGCTGACCATATATTTTTGCTATCGAAAGGATAATTGTAGGTTGTAGATCGTAGTGCTCGAGGTTCGTATCCAGCGTGCCTCTCCAACGTTTGAAGCATCACCTTGGATGACACTACAGATTCACAATACCTTTGCCATGTCCATATTCTTGAAGTGGGAAGGAATGAAGAAGCACCTAACGCCAAGTAGGTCCTGTGATCTCGTCTGACAGCCTTCTTCATGTTTCGCACAGTTTCGACCACCAATGGTCCTTCTCACGCGCTTTTCACGTCTCACCGTTCAATGTCCGTCTTGAGAGGTGCAAGATGACCAACTCCCATCTGCCCCGTCTGTACTGGCGTCGAAATGCTTCACATGTGCGGACGAATCACCCGGCCGGAGCTTGATGCACACTCCGAGCGCATGCGCACACCGCGCTAGGAAATCGTTGAGGGAATAGCGCGCAGCGCGCTCGAGTGTCATGGGTGGTTGCCAGCCAATTCCCCCACCTTTCGCGAGTGTTGGGCTGTGAGACAAGGAGGCGGACCAGCTGACGGGTTTGGGCTCTGGCCGTTTGTACACGCCAAGGCGGTGGCCGTAGTGCAGCACGGCAGCTTGGCGAAGGATAAGTGGGAAGGTGAGAAAGAGGATGAATGGGTGAGCCGCGAGTGCTGCGAGTACGGTGAGTGTCCTGAATGGGGCAACGTGTTTCGCGCTCAGGGATGCCGAGAATTTGAGGGCGCCGGTTGGGTTGTATAGATGAACTCGGATATGCGGCAGTACTACGTCCGAATATCTGTGGGAAAAGGGTGCGCGAACGGAGACGGCGTATGTGCCCCCTCGTTTTTTTTACGCTGCTCGTTCTCGCTGGGGTGGGTTTGGCGGCCCGTCACACGCGACGGGCGAGGTACTGTACGCGAATTTTTTGTGTCGGATGATGCGTTATTTCGCGAGTGTTCTATGTGCGCGAATCAGGTAGTGCTACGTGACTGCCTTACGCTGCGCGTAGGCATGAACAGGGTGTTGGAAGTGGGAAGACCCCTGCACCCGCTTATGCCAGAAAGTTGGGTGGCTCAGGGAGGCTTTGCTGTGCTGCTTTGTGCACTTGTTGCAACGGAATGGGCAGAGGAACTGCTCTGGCGGATCGCCCGTATTCGTTAGACTGTGATCGACTCGATGCAACGGCACCCCAGTGGGATGGTGCCAGTGCCCTCCTGAAGTCGTGAAAGGGAGGGACGCTAGCTCGTTTCAATGCATACTTTCTCAAGATCATAAGTTTGGGCGTAAGACTGGTGCGATCTACTGTCTCAATAAAAGCATTTATTTCTCCGGATATTCACAAACGGCGACATATAGTTTTACCATCTTTGGTGGGGGCTTCAAGCCGGAAGTTATCTGGCTCGCTCAAAGTTCTAATTGCAAAAGCCTGTCACGATTTTAGTCTAGGGCGGAGGACAGCCAGCCCGTGTGAGGAAAACGTGCGCCGCGGCCATCATGCTGCTGAATGCCCTCAATCTCTACTATTAGTACAGCATCAGCGACTCAGCTGTCGCGGTGTAAGACCGCAACGAGATGCAGCATCGGTCGACTGGCCACAATAAACATGCTGCCAAGTTGAAGGCCTGTCCTGTGTGAGACGATTAATTGGTCCAACCTTGCGGGATTCATCAACCTTTTCAACGATGATGGCGCCAACTGAACACTTATCTGATGACCCAAATCAGCATTTACCAAAAACAAAAGTCCTACCATACTACTATTACTGGTCAGTACTAGTAGGGTGAGAGCGGTAAGAGGATTCCTGGTTGGAGGGCGCAAGGTGATCGTCAACAAGGACAGGCGCCAAATGGCTGTATGCCACGTGCATGGCCGCTGAGGCAGCCACTGATGCGCCGCAACTGAAAGCCTCACCGCCGCCCGAGGAACCTTTCATCACACTGGCATCATCAACGCGATGGACATCATTAATAATACACCAGTTCTTCTTTAGATGTTGAGGTTGTAATTTGATAGAATTTGATAGCTTTGATAGATAGTAATCACTTGACTTCAGCGGAGTCACTAGCAGGGCGTTTGTCGCTGCCAGTGGAAACCTCCGAATCAGCCAAATTCAAGTTCGGAGGTGCAACACATCACCATAATCCATGGTCATGCGACTCTCCTCATATCACAGCCTCGTCCGTAACATGAATATGATTTGGCTTCTGCTAGCTATATATTGTCTGCTGATTCACTAGCAGACCGTGACCAGCTCCGAGTCCCCTTCCATCTTAAGCTTGCTTGCAAGAATGGTAAATTTTCAAGATCCCAACGTGATCGCGCAGGAAACATGTGCGTATGCTCGTGCGGCCTTGCTCTACGTTTGGAATTCCAACTAAACCCATATTCCAACAGGGGCAGTGGCGAAGCTCTGGCATGCTTTTCATGGCATCTTCCTGTGCGTTGTCTGTCTCGAGCATTTCGCTACAGGTTCTATCATGTCAACTCAACCTCCCGCTTCTCAGTTGGGAATTCTTCACCACTCTGGATTTCGAGTGGAGTTTCATCAGAGGGAATCGTCCCTACCGTTGGACAATATGGGTCCGTGCTGACGGGGTCTCTGAAATCTCCTCGGACGCCTACGACTGACCTTTCACCTTCTCTAGATTTATTCCCTGACGCGGATAGCTATCTTGATGGCAGTGATCCTCAACATCGTCGGACTTGACGTCAATACGCCAATCAACTGTCAGGTACGTGCAATGCCCGTGAATTGGACTGCCTCGTGATGACCGACCATCTCAAGCTGTGGATCATGTTTCACCTCGTAAGCATTCTTTTCGATGCACTTTCTCCATTTAAAGAATCCTAATTGCTGACTACTGTGCTCTGTCTCTTCTCCTTCTAGACTTTCAGCTATTTTGGGTTGGCCTGCGCATCACTATTGTTGACGCTTCGTGTGTACGTCCAGTCATGCACTCCCTCACTAGGTTCGTCATTTTTTTGGAAAGAAAGGACTTATTGTAGCACCAGCGTCGCCATTTGGAAAAGAAATAAGATTATTCTGGCGCTTTCCACCACGGTATGGATAACAAATGTTGCATTCCTCATCCAAGGTAGGTCTCTTCCTCTGCACTGGCAGGTGGACCCGAGATCTCATACGCACTTGTTTTGGCGTCAGGAGTCGTGCGGGTAAATAACGAAACCTAGCTACGTCATGATCGTTGGGACTGATCTGTCCCCAGATCCGTTCCGTATGGATACATGAGGAAAGAAGTTGTGGGCTATCCAACTCCGACACCACCAAACTGAACGTCATTGCCACGCTCGCTACCGACACTATGTTACTCCTTATGATGCTCGCTGGCTTGCTTCACCTACGCCTGAAAGGCGGGGGCATGTTCAGTCTGGGGGACTTTCTATGGAAACAGGTAGGTGGTGACACACTTCGTTTCCTTCCATTCACTGATGTTGTTCCGTTGAACAGGGGCTCATTTGGTTTTTTCTTGCTGCTGTTGCTGAGGTTCCGCCAACGGTCAGCTTTCAACTAAGCCTTCGACGCTTCTCTTTTTTGATCATATCTATTTTGTGTTGTAGGTGCTCCTTATTTTGGACCTGAATGGTATTTTCTTTCACTCACTTTACTGATGAGAAAGTTGACTTGGCTCACTGCTACTCGAAATTCAAGTTGCTCTTAACGACGTACGTTCTTCCTGGAGATCTATGCCTGTTTCTCATGCATCCCACAACGTAGATGCTTCAGATCCCGGCTCTGATAGTATTGACCATCGCTGCAACGCGAATGTATCGCTCTCTGATAAACTTTTCCTCTGAGATGTACGGCCTCCTGACTTGACTTTCTTCTTCCCACTCACGTTGTTGATGCCTATTCAGGGCCGACGAAGTTCCAAGTAGTCGTCGCTCGTTCCCGATGATCAACAGGCTTTCCGGGGTCATCCCACCCACTGGAATGCATGTAGCCATTCACACCACGCGCGAACATGATTTAATGTCACAGACGAACGAGTTTAATCCCTACATCTGCACTGACGAGCAGCTGCACGTCAATGCCTGGGGATTGGAATCAGAAGGAGGCCTGTGGAAAAAATAACTTGGATTGTTGACGCGCCGGTTTAGAAGTCGAGATGTACTGTATGTTACTGTTATGGTGTACGAGATAACCGACGCCCCCAGACTACTGTACAGTATTAGTACAGTAGTCATCGAATGAAGCTAACGAAGTACTGTATTGTTCCCATCGCAAGCGGTCCATATGCGAGTCGCGCGACTACTGTTGAAGCGAGGAAGATCCTGTAACTTGCTCAGACCACACAATGGCCGCACATACACGGCTCCTCACCATTGACTCGAGGCATACCTTTCCCATACAGGGGCATTTATGGATGGTTCTTGGCCTGCGCATCGATACGACGAAAAAGGCCCCTGTGACTCGGATTGGACACACTGAAGAGCAAATGGTAGACATTTGGATATGCCCACAATTTCAAGCAGACTATGCGGAATTGAGGAAGTCAAGGATGATTTTGGCTATGGATACTAAGTTCGAGGTGCGTGTCCAGTGTGCATCTCCAACGTTTGAAGCATCGCCTTACGACCCTGCAGATCCACACGTACTTTTGGCGAACGACATGTCTAAGTCCTTGGTGTGGGAGGAAATAGAACCGCGCCTAATGCCAAGTACGTCTTGCATTTCGTCTGACAGCACTCCTACCCTTGTTGCCTTCCTACTTCCCAGTGACTTAGCGACAGGTCTACTGGACAGATTGGCCTGTGGTCTTCTTACCCAATCTCAGTCTCAATCCATCGCAATCTAACTTCTTTATCTCCATCTGTTGTTCCCGAAAAACGCAGTTTTTTTAACTAGTAGTTCATCAAAAAGTCTTGGAACAGGAGGGTGATTGCCTTCTATGCCAGTGAAAGTTAGGGTGCAGGAAACGGCAGCGTGCTCAGACGAGAGTACTTAGGAGAAGAGGCTGCCTCAAACTGGACTACTTGTGGCACAGGGGTCTTTTCGCGCCCGCGACGCGGCTGCCATTCGGTGTGTCGGGGCGCGCGCTCAAAAAAAAAGAGCCAGAGAGAAATTCTACGAGATGGTCCAGTAAAATACGACTTCGGGCGGATCGCCCAGTGATCGTTACCCAAGTCGGTTCGTCCTCTCTGGGGTTGCTGGTGATACCGGGGCCCTCTCATACCTCAAGTTCCTCTCCTCTCCTCTGCGCATGCATCCCCAATACATTCTCCCCTCTAAGCAAATCCTCCCAGAAAACGGCTAGGGATACCAGTAGTCACAGCATACGCAATCCAGTCCACATCGTTCGCTCATCCGAGGTATCTTTCAAAAGTTCAAAAAGTTGGATCGTTCTTGAACAACGTAGACGTACAAAAACTCATCATTCAGGCTGTCAGAGACAGACGGTACTAGATGTTCTGTCAGACGTAGACCGTTAGCCTTGATATCCGCAGAGCAATGGGCTCTTTGACGCCAAGAGGATCATGATACAACGTTAACACGAAGCCTCGTGACAAAGGCATGCCAAGGAAGCCTCACGTCTGCTCAGATATCTGTACTCTGGACTACCTGACGTAGGACCCAAGATGACATTGTCAGAGTGTATGGTGCGAAGAATGGTTGAAATTCCCACCTGCGGTTTTCCTTGAGCAACTGAAAGGCTTCCAGTTCGAGAATAACTAGGGCTAGTGAACGCACTACAATTACAGGACAACGTGGCAAAACCAACGAATCCCTACTTTCATCTCTGTGAACTAGAACATTCGCGGTACAACCGTATAAAGGTTGGTCTAAAAAAAAAGCTGGGTTAGGGTATGAAATAGATATCTTTAAAAAAGTCATCAAGAGGGCTAGGCAAACGAAAGTCGTTTATAATGTAGATCAAACCTGCTTTGTAAGCCACACAGACACAAATACATGGCGCTACTTGGCGTGCGCAACCCAATCCGTTTCAGACTTGCCAGTGTCTTCCGTGGCTATGCTACGCTTCGCACTATCCCTCAACGACTCGTCGTCTAGCTCGATATCCCGCACCTCAAACCGTTCCACATAGCGCCCATTTGACTGTGGCGGCGAGCGCATGAGACGGCCCATCGGTAGCGCCGTGCTGGAAGCCATGTCGGTGGTCTGACCGTCTGTTCGCGTGACGAACTGGGTCTGGCGTCGGAATCGAATCTCGCCCGTTATCTCATCTTGCGAGGCTTCCCAAAAGTCAAGTCTGTGACCCAGCAGCAAAAAAACGTGATCAGAGTGCGTGGGACGCGTTAAAACCGAAGGGAAAAAAAAAAAACGGTGCTCTCACAGGTTTCCTGCCTGCCTGTCGGATAAAGTGCGGTACATCCGAGTTGCGCCAATCGACCTTTATTGTTTCGTTGAGCGAGTAGAATCAGTATGTATGTAAAGGGCCTTGTTTCAGATAAGCGCCTGCTTACGTGCATATAACTTCGACAGGGAAGAATGTGGTCAGAATGAGGAAATATTACGGAAACAAAGTTGAGGTCTTTACCTGACGGAAGTACGAACATCTAAACGGAGAGACGGGTTAACAGGGCGTATCATTGAGGGGAAAGAAAGAGGTGTGGTTATGATTATAACGTACACTGTTCAGCATTTCTTGAAAGTGAAATGTCAGCTACCATAAGATGGCGAACTACAAAGATCTCACGATTCAGGTCCAAGATGAGGAAAACCTAGTACATTGGGAATTAGCGCCGAGAAAAGTGGAGGAGACGGACATAGGATGCTTGCCACTGGAACGGTCTGTACCAGGGCTGCAGAAATGAGCCACAAGAGACCCTGTGTGATAGACGCATGATCAGAGACGCCATGTGGAGAGAAGATCACGTGTTACATACTTCTCGATACATGACCTTAAAGGCACGTGATTCACGATTGCGGTAGTAGATTCCGCCAGCCATGAGGGCGATAAAGATGAGCTCGGTGGCGAGCAACAGGGCGTTGATCAGGAGCGCCTTGGTGTCGCGTGGCC
Organism: Lactifluus volemus; assembly: GCA_022376515.1. NCBI lineage: Eukaryota > Fungi > Basidiomycota > Agaricomycetes > Russulales > Russulaceae > Lactifluus > Lactifluus volemus. The sequence continues at coordinate 40,985 of WTXI01000067.1, read as the reverse complement.
TGACGCAAGAGTTCGTCTTGGGGTCCCATTTGGCTTCTATCTATATGGAATCAATGTCAGTTAGACCTGGATATCGTATCAACGCCCTTTAACGGATTGCGAATATGTACCACTAAAAGCCCTGCGGAGCGGGAAAAAAGAGCGGAGTTCAATGCTTTTATTGATAGGGTTGTGAGAGTACGCACGACGGAACGAAGCTCCAAAGTTGGCGAGAATGATTGCAGTCGAAAAGGTCGTGACGACTATGGAACGTTGCCATACCGCAATGCTGTGTGTGGGGTGATCAGCGCGTGGGGTTCGACGGCCAGAGGTGAGTGTATGTATTATGTGCATACCTGCGGATAGCATACAAACTTAAAGAAAGCGTGCCAGCTCCATACGCAAAAAGCTAGACCACAGATGGGTGATCATGGGAGGGGATAAACCAGTAGGGGGGGGTGAAAACATACAGCAATACAGACGTAAAATAACTAGAGAAGGGGGATGTCAACGAGATGCGCACATTGTGATGAAAAAGGTATGTGCCTTGCAGTTGATTGGTCTTGATAGGTCGAAACCGATGAAGGTCGTTAAGACCTCAGCGATGGTGGCCAGTCGACAGGCAATGTAGAACTACCAACAACAAAAAATGTCAAAGACTCGGATGGACAAGAAATGGAAGGTTGGTTGGGAAATCTATACGCACGGAAGCTGTCCAGCGCCACTGACGCCGACCTCGAATTAAACTCAACTCAAAGTTGAGATTGCAAATAAATTCCCAGCTAAGAAATGGCCCCGGCGGCGGCGGTGAATCCAGATATATGAAATATAAAGAAAAAAAGAAAAAGGAGCGCACATGTAAACCCCGTTGATGACGTGCAGCAACTTGACCCAAGCGACTATTTCAAAAAAAAAAAAAACGATTTGTGTTTTTTCCCTTTTTAAGAATGAGATGAAATCGGCCTACTACGTACCGTATTCTGCAACGGTCGTGTTTGGATTCTGCCAGTTAACCATGATTTTTTTGTGGGAAAAAGAGAACGGATCACAAAAAAAATGGGGTCGAACAAGAAAGAGGAAAGGGAAGAGGGGGAAAAAAAAAGAGAGAGGTGTGTAGTATGGTATTGCGAGGGGGCATCTCATCTCATGATCAACAACAGCAACGCCTTCTCCGGGCTTTACGCGCTTCACCAGTGATCATCGCATGATTCCTTCAACCCCTTCTTCTCTTTCTCTTTCTTTTCATTCCTTTTCTTCTCAATCTCCACGCAAATCGTCAATTACTTGCCCCAACCAAACACTTTGGACAGTAGGCGATGATAGGTCACGTGATCAAAACCGGGCACAATCCTCCGGAAGGAAATGACGAGTAGATAAATTGCCGTAATGAACCTTGTGTCAGCATGGTCTTTGCTGAATCTCGGAATCCTACATCACTATTAATCTGACCTTTTACCACTGACAGAAGTGGAGATGATCCAATGGTGATCCAATAAAACTATGATTGCTTTCCAAATTCCACGTTTCTCCTATAGGACTAACTTTTTTCCATAAATGAAAATCCATTACAAATGTTGAAAATCCTTCCCCCGCAAGCAGGGGGGGGGTCCATCCCGAGATCGATCGATTTGCACTTCATGCCGATTACTACTTGGCATGTGTCTCCCACTCCGTTTCCGACTTGTCGTCCGCCGTTATACTGGGTTTTGCATCCTTGATCGTCAGGCTATCGTCGTCCAGCTCGATATCCCGCGCCTCAAATCGTTCTACGTAGCGCTCCTCCAGTTGTGGTTGCGAGCGCACGAGGCGACCCATCGGCAGTGCCGTGGTGGTGACCGCTTCGGTGTTCTGGGCTTCACTAGGCGTGATAAATTGGGTCTGGCGCCGGAATCGAATCTCGCCCGTCATTTCGTCCCGCGACGTTTCCCAAAAGTCAAGTCTGCGTGTGTGTGTGACCGTCAGGCGATGTGATGGTGTTCGTGACAAAAAAACAAAAAAGGTTCCATACAAGTTGCCAGCCTGTCTGTCGGACAGAGTGCGGTACATCCGAGTTGCACCTATCGAACTTTTATTCCGAGAGCGTGAGAATCAGTATAGTGAAGTCCATGTTTCAGATAAGCGCCTGCTTACGTGCATACAACTTTGACAGGAAGAATGTGGTCAGAATGTGGAGATAATACGGAAACAAAGATGAGATTTACCTGATGGAGTGATGAACATCTAAGGTCAGGAAAGGAATAGATAGATGTGTCACCGACGAAAAAAAAAAAAGAAATAGTTATAACGTACTACATTCATCACGTCTTGGGAAACCATCTGTGAGTTGATGTACGATTGTAAATTACAAAGACCTCACCATTCAGGTTCAAGAGAAGAAACGACTAGAGGAGGTTTAGCACTGATAAAGAAACGGATATAGGTGCTCACTGTTGGAATAATCTGCACCAATATTGCAACGACAAGCCACAAGAGACCCTGTGATGGAAGATGGATTCAGACGGAGGGCTTAACATGAAAGATCGCGCATAGATACTTCTCGGCACATGATTCTGAAGGCACGTGGGCCAGGATTGCGATAGTAGATCCCGGAAGCCATGAGGACAAAGAAGATGACCTCTGCGGAGAGCAGCATCATATTGTTCAGCAGTGCTCTGTCCGTGTGGATCCGCAGACAAGCCATAGTCTGAGGGTTCCACACCGCATCGGCCTATAGTTAGATGTGAGTGTACGGCCATAGAATCACGTCGTAATGATGGTGAATATACCTGTACAATTCCTACAGAATAGGAAGACATATGTCAGTATCGAGATTTTTTATCGGCAGGGAACGTGACAATACACGCACGGCGAATCCAAGCTCCAAAGTTGGCCAGAATAATAGCACCCGAAATGATCGTTATAAGCAAGGAACGTTGCCATACCGCGACGCTGCGAAGGACTCAGCACGGCTAGACTATGAGCGTGAGAACAGGGGCCGTACCTGCGGACAGCATACAAACTTAAAGATAAAGTACCGGCTGCGTAAACAAAAAGCTGGTAACACGGACGGTCATTATCGTGGGGGTCACTATGCAGATAAATTGAAACATACGGCGAGTAATTGAGACCAAATCTAAGAAACGAAGATCAACGAGATGTACAAGTGCATTTGCAGCACGCAATACTACGCATGGGGAAAGATGGGCATTGGCATACCTTGCAGTTGATCTGGCTTGTTACGTCGAAACCAACAATATTTGAAACAACTTCCGCAATAGTAGCCAGTCGACAGGCGATGTAAAACTATAGGCAAAACGCATCAGTCATCCCGAAAAAACGGTACTTGGAAAGGGAAAAAAAGGAAGGGATACGCACAGCAGCTGTCCAACGCCATTGGCGCCGGCCTCGAAGTAAACTCCACTCGAAACTGAGATTGCAAATGAACTCCCAGCTAAGAAAGAAGGGTATATCAAGGGCCCTAAGAGGAGAACAATAGTTTGACAAACGCACAGATATACCCCATCGATAACGTGCAGCAGCTTGACCCAAGCGGCTTGCGAGGACAACAGGTAAAGTCCTGATAGAAAAACAAATGATGGAGAACGAACGTACTGTACTCAGCGACGATTGTAGAAGGGTTATGCCAGTCAACCATGATTAAGCAGGAGTAGGAGAAGGATCATACAAGACGAGGAAGGGCGGGGGGTGCGTGTATTTTAGCATCAGGAAGAATCCGCCCAACCAAATATCTCTCAGGGCACACTTAGCGCTCATCCTTCTTCCCGTCTTTTTCAAGTTAGAGCCGACTGTTCGGTCTTTTCCCGCCGACGCAGCTAAATTCTCAAAAAAACTTATTCCTTCTCCTTCTTTTCCTTCTTTTCTCCGCGGTTTCCAACCCCCCCAATTGACAAGTTCATTTAGAAAATTAAAAAAATAAAGCCTCCGCCAGTTGTTAACAGTTGGTAACCTCCCCCAAGTTAGTGTGGGACACAAAGGTTCCGCCCCCCCCCCTTTTCCCACGGTCGGGGTCCACAATCGGCCAAACTTGGCATGGAAGCCGACGGCGTGTAAAAGCGGCTTTCTCGGAGACGCCCACCGCTCCAACCCTGTTAATTCAGTTTTGATACAGTAGAGATCCCGCGTAGCAACGGAGAAAAGGTCCGGCATCATTTTACGTTTTTCACTGATAGGCTTTTCTCAAAGCTCTCCCCCAGAAAAGTTCCCGCGCTGTACTACAGTATATTTTCCCTTTTACGACGGGGGCTCACTTTTTAGAATCCAGCCCTATAATTATCCAGGTGACATGCATAGATAGTACGAGTGCGATTTCTCCCCCCTTTGTCGTACTTTAGCGCTTGACAATAACTGCTTCACTAAGAACTCAAAGAAGGACGGACAATTCTTTATGACTTATAACCCGCTGCAATCTCTGTACACGTGTAATTTCCGTAAAGAAGTTCTGGGTATCCATGAGTACCACAACAACAAACTCACAGTTACAAGTGAACAGAATTTCCGTACAGAGCGTTATTACAGCACCAGACCTTAGTCACGTGGAGGACCATATTCTTAACATTATCGAGGGGTGAGGCTGGTGAGCTATGAACCGCTCAACGTAGCGCTCGTTCGGTGCCCTCACTGCCGTAGGAGACGTGTCGCGGAGATCGGCATCGTGCGGAAATGCCTGTCGACGGAAGCGGATCTCTCCCGTCATCGGGTCCCGCAAGGGTCTCGATGTATTCAAGTCTATTTGATGGGGGTTAGCGCCTTTCCCAAAATGGGGATCGAGAGCGACAGTTCGCACCAGTCTCCCGCGTGAGGGTCAAAAATTTTGCGATACATCCGCGTGGCACCGATCCCGCTTATGATGTCATCACGTGGTTAAAACTGGCGTAAAATCTAGTTCACTCGCTTACCTGCAGCTGGCCAGTAGTGGGAAAGGTCGTCAATTGAGATTGGAACGAAAAGCGTTACATCACTTACCAGCAGAGGCACATAATAAAATAACGTTCAGAAAAGAAAATGATGAGTGCTCCTACCATGTCCATGGCATCTACAGATGTAACGACGTCACAGATGAGATTGTAGAGAAGAAGCGAGCATATCATTAGGGTCCAGCGAGAGGAAGATCTAATCATCAGCGAGTCCGAGTCAGACTGGCACCCTAGCGTCGCTGATCCAGCTCTAACTACAGGAAGTAACTGTATCACGGTCGCCATCGCAAGCCAAAACAGGCCCTGGACAACGACACGAGGAACAAAGATTGTGGACAGGGAGAAATAAATCTACCTCTTGATAGATAGTAGACAGTATCTGTTTGGCCAAGATTGCGTTGGTATACCCCCATGACGATAATGACAAAGATGACAATTTTGGTGGCAAACACCGATGCATTACTAGGTAGCGCCTTTTGGGATTCCGTTATGATGCACATGCTAGTCTCTACGTTCCATTCTGTGAGTCGTCAACGTAAGAAACCCGTTTGTGTGCTCAAGAAAAAAAACACAGCACGGACTTGAGCTGTTTTCTAATGACCACGCAAATGAACGGGTTAGGTGTTCTCCGGCAGGTGGCAGTAGGATAATACTGTACGAAAAGACGGAGACACATGGCGACGAAAATTGTTACGTAGCGATTCCGTTGCCAAACAGCAACGTCTCGTTACAGCACAGAGCTTTAGCGTCCCAAGGTGCCCAGCTCACCTACGGAGAGCGTAGAGCGCGATAGCTAGCGTCATTGAACAACCTGTAAAATAATTTCCGCACGGGTACCGAGACTGCGGGGAGATTTCACAGAAGAAAGACAACTTCTACTGTCACAAAAACCAGCCATGCCTGGCGCCGGACAGGTGATGATTATGCAATGATCCGGAAATTGATGTTATGATACCTTGCAACTGATCCGACTCGTTAGGTTTAAGCCTATGAGGTCAGTTGTAACTGCCGCTAATGTGGTTGCACGGCATGTAAGATACAGCTAGCCCGGAAGCTTCACGATCGATCATCAAAAGTCGACAAACTTTTGTTTTTTTTTCTCTTTGGCAAGTTGGGGCCTCACTCACCGCAATGCTCCAACTGCATTTCCTCCTTCCACGAAAATGCTCCACTCAAAGCCCAGAGCTAAGAAAGAAACAGGGAGAGCGGGGATCACGAGAGTGTCCCTTGTCTAGCGTTATGAAGGGAAAAAAAAGTCCGAGGGGGCAAGGCCGCATGTACCCCGCACGCTGGTACGTGGTGTGCCACTCACCCTCCGATAGTCCTAGGCTAGAAGGATTGCAAATTGGCGGTTATCAGGGACCGTGAATTATGACCAGTCATGTCATATGATATGGAAGTGGACAACCTTCACGAATTCATCAATCATCATGGCGATACTAGAAGCCATTCATAGGATGGCATATTACCTGGTTAAGTTTTGTGGGATGTTGTGCTGATGAAGAACGGTGAAAAAGAACCTCACGCATCAGTCATGTGACCAATCAACCCCAATCAAGCCAAAGATACAGTACCCACTGGCGGCCCCATCGATTTCAAAGTACGCACCCGGAAATCACAATCGGCCGTTGACTTGCCAATGACATTGTCTCATTATGGGTATATATCGGTGCGTACTACGTAGCTCACCCGTTCACGTGAAGCACTCATCGAACGAACCTTGAGTACGTAAATTGTATTGAAAACTGTTCCCTCGGGATTGGCCCACAAAGCTTTAGTGGGGTGGGTCTGCCAAGGGGACGAACCATGCATCTTGTGTGGATGGCAACGAGATCGCGCCGGCGCTACAGCTCAAAGATTACCTTGTTAAGCCAGTTTCACGCAAATAAGGTTCGCCTCCTACCGTTGTCCACTGCAAATGCTGCCCCCGCACGCAACTGCAACATCAACGAGCAGCATCAGAAGAAGCCATCGATCGCAACTGGAGCGATCTTTTGGAGCAGCTCTCTGAGCCTCCCAACTATGACGCCAAAAATGAGGTGTCAGGCGACGTCTCGATGCTCTATCCATATACGACCATTGCCCGGCGTAAGTTAGACTTGTTGAATATCACCTTGCCTTGCACAATCCACGAACACATCCACGCGCTCCCGGGCCGCTCGAACAAATCATTCCGCACATACCAGCAAGTCGTCGCTACCCCCCGCTTCTCCCACGACAAGGTACGGCGACAGTGATGACGACGACAGGAAGAGGAGGTCGAGAAAAACGAGCACGTCCTGGGAGCAGCGATATACAATCTACTTCTGCGTCTCAGGCTCATCCAGAAGACCTTGCGATGGCGGAGCGGAAGGTGTGGGTCGGATGGTGGCACGGCACGCGGGGGAAGTCAGCGAGACGGTGCGCGGCCAGCTTGAAGCGTAGACGGCACAGTCACCACACTATCTGGCACCGGAAGTGCCAGTGGTAATGGTAACTTTTGAACGGCACAGGACGCTTTTTGCGGTCCCGGAATATGGCCCTGCTGGCAGTGCGTGCCGTTGGAGGTTTATCCAGATATATGCCGCCAGGGAGTTGCAAAATTTGTTACATTTCAGATCTGACTTATTCTTTTTCTTCACGCCCACATGGTATCGTGAAGTCGTGTGCTGAGTGTTGCTTGCTATCACACTTTCTCCGCTGCACGTTTCATCATCGTCTTACTATGATAATGCCCATTCTCATTCTCGTTTTATGTACCACCACGGTGCTCTGGTTGAAGTGATCGCACTGGCATGATTTGAGGTTTAAGAATTAAAAGGCACTGACGAAAAGAGGGAAGGCTGTTCGCTGCCTGGGACAGGACGACAGTTATAATAAAAGTGTGGCTTCTAAGGACAAGGACTCATAGCCCAGCACTCCCGGTCAAGCTAGTTAGTCTTTGTTCCTTTTCCCTTTACGCACAGAATTTCGTGTAGTACCGAGTTAGCATTAGTCTTGTCGCAATATACGCGGGGACTCTAAACCCCAATTCAAAAAAAAAAAAAGGACTCAAAAAATAATATACTACACAACTGAATCTATTTCGATAAATTGTGGTCATATACTGTACACCAATGTGATCCGTGCACAAACTTTGAGAGATCAAGGCGGGTCTCGTGCTCGCCTGCAGTCCAGAGTGTGCTAGGTCTATGAAGATACCGCCGGTGAAGCGAAGGGATCCATAAAAGGAGTTCTCCGTGTTCCCCACATACCCAACCGTCACCGTCAATCACGGATTGGTCCGTGAAATGGAGGCTCTCAGCATCTTCTATTGCGAGTGCGACCTTCTCCGAGTCCACACAAATTACGCCACCGCTCGAGGTGGGGACAGTGTGCTCTCCGCGTGGCAAAGATGAAACAGAGCTGGCTAAGGAGGTGTGTCCGATGGATGGACCTACTACAACCCCTCCGGTTGTGGCATCCCACATGCGAATAGCGCCATCCACTGAGACCGATGCGACGCGCCGTCCGTCCGGAGATAATGAAAGAGCAGAGATTGAAGAGGTGTGTCCAGTATATGGGCCCGCTACGACCTCTCCTGTTGCGGTATCCCATACGCAAATCATGTTATCCCCCAAGGTCGATGCGATGCGATGCCTCTCCGGCAAGAATGCAACAGCGTTCATCCAAGTTGATCGTCTAGGAAATGGGCCCACTAGAACCTCTCCTGTCGCCGCATTCCACACACGAATCGTGTCATGGAATGAAGCAAATGCGATGGGCTGTCCGTCCGGTGAGAATGCAACAGAATCGATCGCATCGGATGAAGCCAATACGATGGACTGTTCGTCCTGTGAGAATGCGACAGAATTGACCAAATCGATGTATTCAGTAAATGGGCCCGCGATAACATCTCCTGTTGCGGCATCCCACACGAGAATCGTGTGATCCCCCGAAGTCGATGCAATGCGATGCGCGTCGGGCGAAAATGCAACAAAATTGACCGAATCAGTGTGTCCAGTAAATGGGCCCGCTACAGCCTCTCCTGTTGCGGCATCCCACAGACGAATCGTGTGATCCCCCGAAGCTGACGCAATGCGCTGCCCGTCCGGCGAAAATGCAGCGAATTTGACCGAATCAGAGTGCCCAGTAAATGGACCTGCTACGATCTCTCCTGTTGCAGCATTCCACACGCGAATCGTGTTATCTCTCGAGGCTGATGCGATGCGCTGACTGTCCGGTGAGAATGCAATGGAATTGACCAAATCGGTGTGTCCAGTAAATGGGCCCGCTACAACGTCTCCTGTTGCGGCATCCCACACGCAAATCGTGCGATCCCACGAGGCTGATGCGATGCGCTGCCCGTCAGGTGAGAATGAAACAGTAAAGACCGAAGTGGTGTGTCCAGTAAATGGGCCCGCTACTACAACCTCTGTTGTTGCAGCACCCCACACGCAAATCGTGCGATCAGACGAGGCTGATGCGATGCGCTGTCCGTCAGGCGAGAATGCAATAGTCAAAACCAAACCGCTGTGTCCAGTATATGGTCCCGCTACGGGCTCTCCTGTTGTAGCATCCCACACGCGAATCGTGCGATCGGACGAGGCCGATGCGATGCGCTTCCCATCCGGCGAGAATGCAACAGAATAGACCCGTTCGGTGTGCCCACTAAGTGGGCCCGCTACGACCTCTCTTGTTGCAGCATCCCACACGCGAATCGTGTGATCATCCGAGGCCGATGCGATGCGCTTCCCGTCCGGCGAGAATACAACAGAAATGACAGACCGGGTGTGTCCAGTAAGTGGACCTGCTACGACCTCTCCTGTTGCAGCATCCCACACGAGAATTGTGCAATCTTCCGAGGCCGATGCGATGCGCTTCCCGTCTGGCGAGAATCCAACAAATCTGACTGAACCGGGGTGCCCAGTAAATGGACCTGCTACGACCTCTCCCGTTGCAGCATTCCACATGCGAATCGTGCGATCGTCCGAGGCCGATGCGATGCGCTGCCCGTCCGGCGAGAATGCAACGGAAATGACCCGATGGGTGTGTCCAGTAAATGGGCCCGCTACAACATCTCCTGTTGCGGCATCCCACACGCGAATTGTGCCGTCAGACGAAGCCGACGCGACGCGCTGCCCGTCCGGCGAGAATGCAACGGAGATGACACAACCAGTGTGTCCAGTAAAGGGGTCCGTTACACCCTCTCCTGTTGCGGCGTCCCACATCTGAATCGTGCAATCGGACGAGGCCGATGCGATGCGCTGTCCGTCTGGCGAGAACACAATAGAAGTGACCCAGTCGTCATGTGCCTGGATCTTCATTTCCAGAGCTGGCCAATGGAGCAACTGCCCGCGTTCCAGGTACAACGTGCGAGGAAATTGGTGACGATATTGATTGAGGATGAGGGAAGAGCTTGGTGCGAAAGGGAGTGCAGAGACATAGATATGTGGTGCGCTCCTTGCCACAGCCATTCCGAAATACCGCACAAACGCGGACGCATCATTCACCAATGCCAGCAGATTCTTCACCTCCGGCTGCGAACGCTATTACAATTTCACTCCAGAGGTCACTACAGTTCATATTGAATTATGGGGTGTACGTACCTTCAACTGCAACCATTTCAACAAAGATGACAATGTTGGTAAAGCAAGGCGAACACTGCTCTTCAGGCTAAGCACTTCCAGCCAATATAAAAACTTTTCTTCAAAGAGGGATCGAAGTTTCGCGAAGAGGTCGTCCTCGAAAGTAATGTGTTCTAAATGGTCGCCCCAGAAAATGCAGGCATACGAAAGAGCAGGTGGAATGTGCGTGCTGATTTGAGAGCCCAAGTCCCGAACATCACTGTTCGCATGATATGACGACTCGAGTTCGCAAATGTTGAATTTGAGATTATTGAGCATTAAGCCGAGGCAGGAATGCACCAACTGATGGTGAGCAATGGCGAGATCCACAAAAAACACATTGCTCGTCCTATTGGTCAGGAAATCACGGAACGAGGTATGGAGTGGGACGATAGGATGCATTTGATCAGATGCAGTAACGTTTGTCAGCAGCGAGCCGAGGTGACTGAGAATTTCAAGGACAAGATCCGGATCGGACTCCTCGGGGTCATCAATGGGTGCATGCTGTCGCAGGGTGATCAAGGAATGGATTGAGAGTGGCTCGATCGCTGCAAAAAGCTGTCCCATGATGGTCCGAAATAGAGTCTGTGCTTCATGTGATTTGAAATACTCTTTGAGCACTTCTTCGTACAAGTCGTCCAACAGCCCTTCTCCACTGAGACCTCGAGAATGTCCCAACAGGCGCCGCACGCGTCTATTCACGCTGAGGCCGAGACTGGCAGGACTGTTTATAAACCCGCATGCGACGGCTGCCCACTGAAACAGGCCCTCCGAGGCCTTTGCGAGCTCGACGCCATGGGCCTCGAATACGTCTGGACGAAGCACCTTTCGAAGATACATGCGTATATCTTCATCGGTCTTGGCGGCCAGTTTGGGATCATCTATGTAGATGATATCGACAGATGACGCTTTGGCAAACGCACGTTGGATACCATCCTCCGGCCTTGAGGTGATGAGTACGCGAATATTTAATGGGAGGTCGGACAGATGTTCTGCTAGAAATGTGTGTAGTCCTTTTTGGCCGAGTGCATCCCCACTCTCGTCCAATGCATCGACGACGATGAGAATGGGATCACTGAGCTGTAGGCTCCTGAGCGGTTCAAGGAGGAGTCTCTCAAAAAGCGCACGGTACTCCCGGCTACTGCGAAGAGACGAGTTATCCTTGACGACCCTCCCAAGCTCCCGTTTGAACGCGCGATGGCGATCAGAGAGATCGCGTGCAAGAGTCGTGAAGAGTTGGTAAGCATCGCCTTTGGAACCCTCCTTCCGCAGAAAAGCGAAGTATGAGCCGAGGTAATTGTTGTCGAAGCGGTGTGCGATCTCGTTTGCAATCGAGGACTTTCCGGTGCCTGCTTGGCCGAGGAGAACGAGCCCACGGTTGGATTCCGGATTCTTGATCCATTTGGCAATATATTCCAAGAAATCTTCGCGCGTGCCCGCGAGACAACGCTTCTCATCGCCGAGTCGCCAACCTCCTTTATAAGGCAATTCTCTTATTTTTGCATCCAACTCTGTGCGCCCTTCGTCAGACTGACGATCGGGCGATTCGTAATTATCAGAATCGCTCACCCGCTTCTATCACAGTAGCCTCGGTGATGACTGCAGCACGGGAAAGGAAGTTATCTCGCAGTCGGATGAGGTTGGTGCGGTACTGTTCAATTTTTTTATCAGCACGACCGAAGGCATTCTTCAAAGTCCGTGTCCCTGCAAGTCATATCAGTATAATGAATGACCGACGAGAAATGTCAAGACGACAGACCAACTTGCACATCCTCCGTATACGATATGATAAATTTGGCACATTCGGAAACGCACCCGAGCATCTCAATGAGGATGTTCGCCTGTGTAGATGCTGGCACCAGGTTCGTCAAAACGTCCGCCTCCTTTGCAAACTCAAACGAGTCCCGTATCGCCTGAAGTAGATGTTGGACATTGTCATCACGGTTAAATTGTTGTAGCAGAGCCTGGGGGCGAGACGAGAAAAGGGTGAGGATTTCATATACTCCAACAACGTAAGACCGCACCTCAGGAATCTTTGAGAGCAGTTTCCACGTCAACTTCGCGTGGGGGAATAGCTGAAGAGGGGGGAATTAGCTTGGCGAAGGATAAGCACGATGCTAGGCATACTTCTACGATTGGACCGACATGGTCCATCACGTGCTTGATAATTGCAACAGCACTCTTCCACGTCTTGATTGTATCCATAGCTTCCTCAGCGCGATCGAGGGTACTTGACAGAGGAGATAGAGGAGCGACAACTTCCATGATCGTTAAGGAGAGTGTGGCCGGCTCTGTTCGATGTCTAACATGTCCGTCAACTCTGCCGAAAGCGATATCAAATTCTACAAGGAGGTCCCTCAGCCAGATGCGTGGGCAAAGGATTCTAAGTAAATATACGAACCGCGTCGGGGCTCACAGACTATTTCCTGCCTTCCGACAAGGATGTCTTCTTGCTTGGTCTTCTCCGCATAAAGAGATATTGTAACACGGGAGAGTCGTTGAACAGCACTGCGAAGGACTCAGTTGTACATAGAAACGAGAATACGACATTTCTCACAATAGATCGAGGTTCTCATTCCATTCCACGCATTGTGCGACGCTCCGCACAGACCGGGTCCGCCATGTTCTCTCCCCGTAGGTTACAGCAGCATAAAATTGTCTGTCTTTTCTAAGGAGGGTCTTGAGGCGGGGAAGGTTGGACGCTCTAAGAACTGGCAGGGGGGAGCGACTAAATTATCAGAGGAATATCAGAAAGATTCGTACCAGTGACCTGGACGCTACTAATGCTCTCCATTCCGATTTCGAGGCCCCAAAGAGGTTTTCACAGCTATAGAAGCCAATCCTATATCTACGAATACACAATGTGGAGTGAGATATAAGAAGGCCCGGGTAAGTGAGAGTGAGTTGAGAGCTTCAAGACCGTTGAGCGCTGTGCCTCGAGGCAAACACAAGTCGGCCGCCTTTTGCCGAACTTACGGACCAGAATGCGGGGTTAGGTCTTATTTCTTTTTGCTTGACGCTGCGATGCCCAGAGCTACATCCGAGCGATTTTCGACAGCTCACCGGCCTTCAGCAAAACGTAATGCATCAAAAACCCATGGAGAGTCATCTTCGTCCTCTGTCAGGAATCCAATTTTTAATACAGAGCGATTTGGTCAACACATACTCAAAAATCCCTCAATAGCGCAGGAGTACGTCACCATTTCTTGGACATGGTATCTGATGACTGAAATCGCCTTAGAATTGTAGAAAAAGTCCGCCCCTTTCCCTCTGGTTTATTGCCAAGGTGTAGTGATTGCGCTTGCCCTTCTTTCAGGCCAATCTCCGCCCGACCGACAAGGTCCTCGAGGTTGGTCCAGGTACTGGAAATTTGACTGTGCGGATATTGGAGAAAGCAAAGCACTGCACTGCAGTGGAAATGGACCCTCGTATGGCTGCAGAACTTACAAAGCGCGTCCAGGGCAAGTGGGTCCTTCGTTCACCTTCCGCTGCTCATCCCTCGAGTTCGTTCTCACCAAATTGCCAGGCCCGAGCAGCGACGGCTCGAGATCATCATAGGCGACTTTGTGAAGGCAGAGCTCCCCTACTTTGATGTCTGCATCTCCAATACACCGTACCAAATCTCGTCCCCGCTCGTCTTCCGCCTCCTGTCCCATCGTCCGTTGTTTCGAGTGGCGATTTTGATGTTCCAGCGTGAGTTTGCGATGCGACTCGTCTCCCAACCCGGTTCCGCTCTCTGGTCCCGTCTGTCTGCGAACGTGCAGCTCTATGCCAAAGTCGATCACGTGATGAATGTGGGCAAGAACAACTTCCGACCGCCGCCCAATGTCGAGTCGTCCGTCGTGCGCCTCGTGCCTCTCGACCCACCACCTCCAGTACGCTTTGAAGAGTTCGATGGCCTTACGCGCATCATATTTAGCCGCCGAAACAAAACCGTGCATGCGAGCTTCCAGGCTAAAGGTGTCGCCGAGATGTTGGAAAAAAATTGGAGGACGTGGTGTGCGGAAAGAAATCAGGTATGAGAGGGCCCCATGTCGTAAATCCAGATCTTACATGCCCACCCGCCGAATTTTGTATAGGTGATAGCGGATGTGAGGATGAAGCAGAAGATAGAGGATATCTTGGACGAGACCGGGTACAAGGAAAGTCGAGCAGCAAAGATGGACCTAAATGACATCCTAAAGTATGTGCGTTTTCCAATCACTTGTGTTGTCTGACTGGCTTTCAGACTACTATCATCGTTCCATGATTCGGGAATTCATTTCGCTTGATTGTGATCTCTCCCGGCTTTGCCGTCACTTGTATTGACTATAATGTTATTCTATACGACGTTGTTACTCTCTCCTCCATACCGTTCGGTGCTCAATCACAGAGACACGAGAAACTCCTCTTTATGCTCAGTCCTTGAAGTCACTGTACGCAAGCATCCCCTCGCCCCTTCCATGGGGTTGTTTTCGGTGCCCCAGGTCTACGATTTTTGGTATGTATAATAAGGCCTCCCCTCGGCCTCGTCTTCGGTTATGGACTGGCACTTTCTTCTGGAAAAAAGCTCAATTGACTAATGTGGCCGTTCTGGGCAAAGTTTTTCGGGACACCATCTTCTGGAATGATTTACCGGGCTACTTTGATCACGACTGAAGGTGCCTATAGGGGTATGCGCCGACTGTACTCTGCATGCGTTCTATCATCGGAAATAGCGTTCATCCGATGCCTCTGTCAAGGAATACACGCTTACTCCTATGCCAAATGAGGTGTAGCGCAAATTTCATCTTCAATTTCGTTCTTGTAATCAACTTCACGAAGCTTTCACAGTTGTCCAGACTCTAACACGTACGACTATGTGGTCATCAGAGGTCGGCTGCTTTATTCTAGGTAAAACCTCGATGAAAATGTCTGGAGTTTGAGGATGCCGTCGTAGCCAGCCAAATGGAGGCGAAACCTTGAAGGCTGGACGATGACATGCTTGGCCCATGGGTACCGATAATCGTGGCTGGGATGTAGGCATTGAGGCAATCCGACTCGGACCCCCATTCTTCTGCACTGGCCTTTCCCCCGATACCAACCCGTTGGACCGAGATGATGCAGCGTGGCCATATAGATCTTCCGTTCGTAATCTATCTATCCCTGCAGAACATGCCGTGGGAAAATATAACTGAGTTCCATTCAAAGTTAGTCCGCTGCGGCCATGCTCGGGGCCCGCGATCTGCCACAACCCATATGCGGTGCAGAGGCAGCTGAATCATATTAAAGCACCAGGTTTCCAAGACGAAACCAGGTTGCGAGTCTCATCAGCCAAGCTGTCGATTTCATCAACTCATTTGATAACTTTGACAGCTCGGCTGATGAAATGTGATAAGGAATAGAAGAAGTCTGGGAATTAAACATTATTAGATCGAGAAGCTCGTAGCGCCAGCTGATTGTCATGACACTATCATGATCGGAGAGATCGGCCCTTCCATTCATGGTGCTTCTGGCCATGTCGGCATCAGCTTGCAGGGGGTGTTCCTAGCCTGTTGCACGACGGGCCCTTTGGGACGACAAGCCTCCTCTCATCACGTCAAGAAGGATATCAATTCAAGAAATCCAATTAACGCCATGACAGCATCTCTTACTAGGAGCGCAGGACACGACATGATCATCACGGCATCTCTGTTCTCGCCCACATCTTGTACACAGCCCTTGTGTTGAGTGACATATTGTCACTGGCATCGGCAAGTGGTTCTACGGAGCGCCGCTGGCTTCCAGCGAACCCTTCGATTTCCCCATTATCAGTCATACGCTTATTGACGCTGACGTTGAGATCTCCGTTGTCACAGAAGCGGTCATGGCCTCACAACGGTTCCTAGTAGTGCCACCGTTAGGCGGCTTCATCCTCAACAGTTTAGTGATTTTGCGAATGCCACGCCGAGGCTTGCGCCGAGGAGACTTGAACCATGTCGGCGTCGCATTATTAGTAACAGTAACGTAACTACTAAGTTAGCACATGTATACCACCCGCCAGGAGGCTTCACTCCTCATCGATGCCAAGAATTTGAATGACCCGCTGAACCCCGAACAAAGAAACCACTGAAGAGTTGACATGATAACGTCCCAAAGCCAACCCACCAAAGGACGCCGATTTCTATTTTTGGATCGGGCCGCCCAGGGTTGTCCGGTTCAATCTGCCATCATTCACTATAGAGGCTCACTTGGTCTTACAGGGTATATCGGACCAGTCCTCACTGCAAGAGTACTATTAGCGTGCTCGAGGTCCTCAGCGTGTTCTCTCCCCCAATTCTGACTCCCATACCATTTCCAAGCACGTTTCCGAGTCCGCTCTGCTAACTGACCTCCGGCTTCATGAGATCTGTTCTGTGATCATCTAAAACCGCGACACGGGGAGTATCATAAGTACTGGTTTGGTTTCCATAACTTTCTATATTGACTTTTAGGGGTATTGGAACTCATGACTCCGGATGCCTGTGGTTTACATGCCGAGCTCGCCAAGTTCTTGTCCGGCTCTGTAAAGTATTGATAACGGTGACACTGGCATTCTGTGTGGCGTGCGTCCTCTTCCCGAATCGTTCGGACTGTGCCTGTAAATTAGCCAATTACTTGAGTGATCGAACGCTGTCCGGCCTGAGGCCCTGCAAGTGAGCCCATGTCTAGAATCCAACGTTCAGCTGAAAGGTCGGCTATATTTGGAATGTAGCTGGAATACATAACTGACATTCTCCGCTGTAAGATGTTCAGTGCATGCCCTGCCACTGCATCCTGATTGACAGGCACCTTTCCTCAGAGATGCAAGAGTGAAATGGGAGAATCACGGGCACGGGAGAGTGATCAAGTCGTCTTCCAAAGTGGGCGTGGAGCCTGTTTTACCTGTGTTCCGTGGCTATTGGATGAATTCCTCTCGTCGGTTGAACGTCATAGAACGATCCTCACGAAACTGTTAGCCAAAATTGTGATCCATCTCCGCTCCAATACGTGAATATAAAGGGCTGCGCATTCGACGTTGTATCCCTCATCCTCATCCTCTCATCCCTTGTCTTCGGTCTTCCTCCTCGTTCATTTGTGGCCCGCTCAGCTGTCAGTTTGTCACTGCTTTTGTGCGCATGCCACCGAGGGTGAAGATCGAAGGTGCAAGGGGAGCTGATGTCGAAGCGAGTGTGTGCCGGGTGGTAGCGGTGGGTCTAGATGGCCGGGGAGTTCTGACGAGTCGCTGGAGGACTGGCACTCGTACCCCTCGAGGACGCAAGAGGCATAAGAAAGCCCAAAGTGAAATGGTCCCGAGGTTTAGAACCGGTCGTCTTGCCTTTGATGGTCGGGACCCATCGCTGCTGCCCACCCCACGGAGTCTTGATGAGGA
This sequence comes from Lactifluus volemus, assembly GCA_022376515.1. Taxonomy (NCBI): domain Eukaryota; kingdom Fungi; phylum Basidiomycota; class Agaricomycetes; order Russulales; family Russulaceae; genus Lactifluus; species Lactifluus volemus. Next base: position 23,160 of record WTXI01000067.1, on the reverse strand, counting down.
AAAATATATATTTCCGTGGGTTGATTCGTTAAGATGTGTGATTCCATCATCAGCTTGTAAGTTCTGGAATCATGCGGCACACGTCAAAACGCCTGAGACTGTGAAGCGGCGCTGGTTCACGTTACAGTAATTGTTATGCTTACACAGACTACCAAAGTTCCATAAGTACTGGCAAAGTCAAGTTGTTACTTGTCAAGCGTAGTACATTGTATGCTCGTAACTTACGGACCAATGAGTGATCGAGTTGATCATCAATCACTTTGGCTATCAGATCAGTGCATCAGATGTGGCGTTCGTTCATCTGCGACTTCATTTACCCAGGGTCATCACACGACCTGCTTGATGTTCAAAAAATCACTGGGCGATACAAAAACATCAGGTACCTACAGACCCTCAGATTTCCATGTGAGGCTGACCATTGTTGCTAGCGCCCCTCAGATCATCAGAGAGGCGCAAACTCAGAACTCGCACAGCCGAGAGGTTCCAACTTACTTCCGAAATTGCCGATAATCTCGTACCTGATGGTCTCCTCTCGCAAAGATTTATCGCGTACAATGGCGAGCCCGGCGTAAGTGTTGTGCAATTCGTTGCAGATGTGGGTGTGGACGGGGACAATGATGGTTCGACACGACTCTGTAGGTCCTCTACCTCTCTGGTGACGGCGATCCGCTCTGGTTCAGCGTTGGAAAGGGTTCGGATGAGTTGATTCCGACAGGTGTGTTGACCAACATTCGTTCATCGGAACCCCCTTCCTATCATCTATCATTCTTCCTCTACGGTCGCACTGATACGGTGGCGCGGGGTTGTCTGCCGATCGCCGTTGGTCGTCTAGTATACACGCTCTGGAAACACCCAACATTACTCCCAGTTCTCACCACTCCCGCATCCGTCATACCCATCCTGGTTGGTGGGGCAGACCTCATGGTACCTGGCGGTACGCGAGATTGCCATAGCGAAAGCATCGCTACATCCTAAGTGTCCCCTTGCGCAGTCGTGCAGGCGCCACGAGCCGCGTCTACAGGCACCCTGGTCAGCGTCGCACAGGTTGCGCCCGATGCACAAGGTCCACCCCTCGCTGTGGGACGCATGGCTGTCGACTCGGACAAGATCGACAATGGTGTGACGAAGGGGAAGGCGGTCATCGTCCTCCACACGTGGAAGGACCATCTGTGGGCAATCGGATGCAAGGACGATCCTCCAGAACCCGTGCAAGTGGGGGCAGCGAGTGTTAAGGTGGCCGGCGCCGGTGATCAAGAGAAGGGCGGCGTTGTGGATAGCAGCAACCCAAGTACTGATGCGCCCCACCTGGTACAGCACAGGAGCTAGCTGAACATCCTCCTGCTGAGGCGCAGGGTGTCTCTGTTGCGGGACCCGAGACTGATGAGAAACTCACTCCCGAAGGTAACGTGGATGCTCATTAAACTCTTACTTTTTCCTGATAAGTGGCTGGGACTATTAGAAGTATCTGCTCGTCTGCGAGCTGCGCTCTTGCAGGCTCTTGGAACGACTCTCGCTGCTCTCCCATCGTCCGCCTTCCCAATGCCTACGACAACGCTCTACACCGCACACATCCTCCCTGCCCGTCCCTTTTCGCGGACAACTACCACACCTGTGGACATCAAACATTCCACATTCAAGTCCCTGTCAGCCTTCCTGCGCGCATCAGAGAAAGGAGGTTTACTGAAGCTGAAAGACACCCGACCGGACGCGGTCGTCGTGGCAGTGTATTCTACTCATGCAGACGTCGTGTCCCATCGTCGTCATCGCACAGTTGGGGAGGAAGATGAACGGAGACGACGCGCAGAGGAGCGCGGAGCGCAGGAAGCGGCAGATGCTGCGAACGCTGAGAAAAGCATGTCGGTGACGGAACTATGGAAGCCACATCTCGACACCTTGCCACTCTTCGAGGACTTGGGAATCGAGTACGGCACAATGATTTTGTTGATTATCCTTCCGCTGATGGCGTTGAAACAATTTCAGCACACGCACCTTATACACCCTCGCAGAAGTCAAGTCCGCACTACTCGCATACGTTGAGAAACACGACCTTGTCAACCGTGTCAAGCAACAGTATCTCAACGTCAACGCGAATGCGGTATTTTCCCTCGCGCTCTACGGCTCCCCAAACGCCAAGGGCGCGACGCCCGCTCCGGAGTTTGCTAAGCGTGAAGATACACTGACCGCCCTGTGCAGCCGTATGCAACCCTGGTACAGAATCACAATAGGTGGAGAGGCATCCATCACCAAGAAGGGTGCGCTGCGCCCGATTTCTGTGGCCATCAAGATCAGGCAGGGACGTAAAGCGAGCACGCTGATAACGGGGATAGAACCGTTTCAACACACTGCGGAAGCTCTAGCCGAGGCATTGCGAGTGCGCTGTGCATCTTCGACCTCGGGTATGTTTCTGTCTTTCTGGATGAGAAATAATTCTCTTTCTAAAGCGATGTGTACAGTGTCCCCTGTTGCTGGAGGTGGACACGAAGTGATGGTCCAGGGCAAGCAGATCCCGGCGGTGCTCGAGCTGCTAGGTAGCCTAGGGGTGCCAAAGAAGTGGATCGAAGTCTCAGATTTAGCAGATAAAAAGAAAAAGTAGTTATATTTGGACAGCTTCCGGATTTCCAGAAAAGTGGTTATCTCTACATGGGGAATCACACATAACTACGGATATACATGATCATGATCGTGATCCTACACGCTATACGTCTCAAGTCCAGGGGGAATATCGATGCTCAACGCCGAACCTACATACTCGACCATCGACACCGGACGGTATACCCAGACTTCTCCCTTCTGTAACTTGGCGAGATCATATGAGTCCCGTTTGGGCGCGTGCCCTGCCGACTGCTCCACGACTGTCAAAACACCAACATCGGCAGGCATTACACTTTCTCCATCTCCGACAACGCGGCGGGGTACAGTATCTTGAACGAGCACGGCAGTGTGATCAGGGTTACCCAGGATAGCAAACGCACCGGGCCGTGCTGCGCCAATGCGGACCTCACGCCACTCGACAATGTCGCCGGCGCGGAATCGGTCATCCCCACCACGCCATCTCCCCATCCCGGGTTTTCCACAATAAAGTAAATGACCGTGTGCGCGGGAGGTGCTCAAAACCGGGGCGTCATTAGGCCCATAAAGAGAGGCGGCATATTGTAGTCCCTCATTCGCGATGTCCCAACACTCACCGCGGGCCACGGGCCGGCCGGATGCTGCCGCGTCCTCAGCAAATGTCGCCACGGCCGCGCCGTGGGTTTCCGCTGCTCGTTGCAGTGCAGCGCCGGACATGGGCGCGGGGCATGGCAGAAAGCGCGCCCAGCGCGTGACGCCTCCATTCCCATATGTCACGGAGTACCAGCACATGCTAAGGTCGGAGAAAAGGATCACACCACGCGCGGTCTTTGTACCGCCCGAGGTACCGAAGGATCCCACGAAGCGCATGTCCGAGGATCCTTTTAGGTATGGTGGCATCGGCGGGTTGAAGGCATACCACTCGGTGTCCCAAGGTGTGGAGGGATGCATGAACGATGCGAGGTCGGCGGCGGCGGAGCCATTCACTGTAGATGGAGGGAACGACATCTGGAGGTCGGCTGGTACAGTAGAGCATGAGGTGGAACGAAACAGGAGGAAATAGTATAGCGTTGACATACTGGATTCTATGGAATGTGAGGGTCTCGTAACTGAACCTGAGCCTGGCCGACTCGGAGGCGGGTCTGGTTGCTCTGGCAGTATAGTAGGTCCCGATGGCTTGGTTGAGACATTGATCTTCGGCTGTGACAGTCTGAACGATACTGTTGACGAGCAGCACGAGAAAAGGAGGACATACAGGACCGTGCTGCGACAACACAGGGGGTAAATTCCGGCGACTGGCTGGGACCTCATTGGGAGGGTCAGGGATGACGTTCTGATTGATACGAGAACCAACGCCTCGGGGCGGGAGCGATGGCGAGTTTCGCGGTGACCGTGCAGTCTGATCACCTGAACTATCCGGACTTGCAGTGACTCGAGGTGCGGGAATAGTCAAGTTCAAATACCGAGCGAAGAACTCGTCGAGCCATGAAAAGAAAGCTTGCTTGTCATCATCGGAAAGGTTAGCCCAATCAATCTTTTCGACGTCTGTGATCTCATTTGAATTCCCATGGTTCTGAGTTGTCCTCCTAGGCGGTGGGAGCGGCGGCTTCGTTCTAGACGCGTTAGACTGACTGGAAAGCTTGTCTCGTGCCGAACTATAAGATTTAAGGCCAGCGCTCTTCACCTGTGACGCCCTGTCTTTCAAATCTGAGACTGTACAATTAAACAATCAGTTGAATCCCTCAAAGGACGACTGAGTTTATGCTTGCCGGAAAATGGTGCCATTGTTGTTCAGTAATGAGTTCACCCTGCCCGACTCCGACGCCGTTGTTCCTGGTCAAGCGCCACCACTTGGATTTGTTTGCAGCAGCCCCGGGCACTAGCGCCCTCTAAGTTCACACACCACTTCGGCTTCTCACGATCAGTACAGTACCGTGACGACAATACGCAAACAACGCCTTGTTTGTGTGCGAAGTGTTCGACATAAAAAAAGGAAAGGTCAACTGTAAAATTCAGTTTTTCTCTCACGGCTTGCACATCGCGATCGCGTTGCCCTCAGGAGTCTTGTCCTTCTTGGGAATAGAGAACTCTATCATGATTCTCTGACATCCAATGAGTGACAAGGTACGTTAAAGGTGCTGTTCACCAATTTGATATGTAACGCTCGCTAAGAAGGGTACATAGGGACGTCGATTTCCTCAGTTCGGAGCTCAGATCGGTCTAACGGAACTTACAATAGAGGTTTCCGATGTTCGGACAACTTAGTCCCATTTCTTTCTCTATACTCTATATGGCTTGATTGCTTCTGCTATTGTGTCCGACAATTGAACAGTCTTACAGTACGTTTCAACTTTATTGACTTACCCACAGCGCCCGTTACCGCACCGCATCCGTATAAAGTATATGAATGAGAAGAGGTAGGTTGCAACCTAGAGGCCACATGGCTCTAAGGGACACCATCAGCATCCTTGATTCATCTTTACACTGCCAAGGAACATCATTGCTACGTTTCGAAGCACTTGTCACTCAACGTTCACTTTCAAGGTTCAACTGTATAAGCTAGCTTCTCGGCCAAGGTGGGAATCAGCCGTGATGCACGTGCCCCGGGCCCGTGCGCTCCCAATGCACCCACACTGATTCTACCACCCCTTTGTCTCTGATATGGATGCTTTGTATATAAGAATTCACCCAATCTTCTGTGAAAGGAAGGGAGAACGGAAGACGGAAGTTCACAGTTAGTGCAAGCTAACTTCATGTGGTGTAGTGCTGCGACATTTATCCCCATCTGGGCTTTTCCGACGGGTGACTCGGAACGTTCCTGGCGCTCATAGAAAACTCTACAGGTCACGTATTGATTAATTTTCAGTATGTGATGACCATTTTTTCCAAAATGTCCATGTACAGATTATGGTATGATATCCTCCAACTATTTCACCCATCTGCGAGAATACATACAAGCTCGTGCAACGACGAGTAATATAATAGTATAACTGATTTTTCAAATAGCGTGAGGTACTTCGTCGAAGTCAGCTGCACTTATTTTCTCCAAGCCACCCTCAAGGTCGTCGTCGTCCGATCCTAGTCCGTGTGGTTTGACGCGCAGCTGCTCGCCCATGCTGACGCACGAACCAATATGACTTGTCTGCGATGCTGGATACTGCTCGTGTGCAGTGTGTACGGCCACTTGCATTCGGTTGAGTGGGATGGGCCCAGCAGACACTCGCTTAACATCCGATGAGACGCGCCCACTATGTCGAGAGGAGTCACTGCTACAAAATCGATCAGATGAGTAGGGAGAGAAAGTAAGGTCAGGAACGCCATACAGTTCGGAAGAGTAAAAGTCTGTTAGGAAGCGATACATTTGTGTTGCAGCGATTGACATGATGATCAGCGACGGCATCTGAAACATCTATGTTAAAAGTGTAGGAAATCAGAAGCTGTTCCCAACTCAAAAGCAAAGCAACAACGCACAAGGTTGAACGCGTCTAAAATTTCGAGTAGAAGAGATCGGTCAACTGTCTTCACCAGTGAACTGCAGAGAAAGAAATCTACCGTTCAGATCCAAAAAAATGAACACCTGACACCAGATTGCGATAAGCACAAGGAAGATGTGTCAATGAGCAAGCCAGACAAACCATTGGAGGGATCCCGGCTACAATGGCGAGAAAGAACCAAATGATACCCTAAAAAACGGAAAATACATCAGACTGTTGAAAATACTAAATGTGTTACTATTTACCTGTCTCCATAGGGTTCTCCATAAACCGGGCATGTTGCCGCCTTGACGGCGTAGGTGGAGCAGGCCAGCAAACATGATATGAAACAGGATAATGTTGGTAACGAGCGTGACAAGGACACTGGCTTTGGTGCTCTCCGTGTTAAGAATTTCGCAGTTGGTTTGCTCAGTTTCCCACGCGGATCGGAGCTGAGGATGGATAAGCCTAGAGGACGACATCGTAGTTAACTTCCATATTCACCTTTACAATCCCTGTAAATCGCGATCGCATGAGATTCTCGGTCCATCTACGGTGGGGAACAAGGAGACTCACCCCTGATGAAGAAAGCGATATTTGTCCCCCATACACTGGTTGCAAGCACCAGAGGGATCTTATTTTTGTTCCAAAGAACAAAGCTGACACCACCATGAGATCTTGTTTCCAAAAATTGGAATGTGAAAGGAAGAGGGCCCGACATACATGCGAAGTACTATCAAAAGCGAAGCGCCGGAAAACGCTAGGTACGCGAAGATCTAGAACAGGGATGAGAAGAGAACAAGGCGGTCATCGATTCGTGTTCCTGGAAGAGGCTGAAGTGATGCTCACGGATTGGAAGACGACCCAAAGCTTGGGATCGATACCGATCAAAAAGGATGTAGAAGGCAGACGTGGGACACGGTACGTACCTGACAGTTGATTGGTCTCGAGATATCAACCCCGACTATATTGAGGATTACGGCCACAAGGGTGGCGATCCGCGTAAGGGAGTAAATCTAATGTAAGAGAGACATCAGCCCGACGCGTGCGAGGAGGGCCCAAAAAAGCCCTTTACTACCAACCCATATTGTCCAGCGAAAGGGCCGACGACCTCGGATGATATTCCACTCATAGTCCAGAGTAGTGAAGAATTCCCAACTAGCAAAAAGGCAGAAGGTTAGTTGGCACAACAAGTCTGATGGAAGGCGAGAAACACACAGGAAAAGGCCATCAAAAGCATGCCAGACTTTCACCGCCACCCCTGTTGAAAAAATGCGTTCACTCAGGCGCTCCAATTATGTCGCAGAAGAAGACGAACATAAATCCTCCGAGACTAGCTCGGGACTGTGGAAATTCACCATCCTGGCAGGTAAGCTTGGCCTGGGTGTCGAAGGGGAAGGGATATACCAGTGATTTACCGGCGAACCATGTAGCGCCTACTTTCACTGCCTTTAACCGATATATATAGCCGGCTGAGGCCAAAAATTCCTGACATTTCCTGTGACGGATTTGAAAGGGCGAGGCTGTGACACACAACGGGGTAGCAATGACACATTGATTGCGCCCTGCGCCTCCGAATACAAACATTGATTTCGAATTAGGAACCCCGGCAACGCCGCAGCGGACTCGGAGATGCCGAACTTTAGATGGGAAATCAACGATCGGCCATCTATCTTTTACTTACACTTAGCCCTTCCTGCGGATAGACAAAGTGTCAGTAGCCAGCCGTTGCCCGTTTTAGGGATCTGGAGGTCCCCATGCTTTGAGTGCTGTGCAAAAATGAGAGTCTCACTGTCTCAAGCCTGTTGAAACCCAAAGATTAAAATGCACCACTGAAATGCACTAGTAAGTTGATCAACTTTCGGGTTGCCCTGGCCAACGTGATGAAGAATAACTGTAACTGAAACTACGTGTGACCCTGACGAGGGGTCAGATCAGTCTCCCACTTCCTTTTCCCTCGCTAGGTGGAGTGTAAGTTGGATTCCGTGTAACTTATCCATAAAGGGATGTCACGTGATCCGTGGGCAATGCTTAGTCATCTAAGGTCCTGCACTTCACTCTCAAGATCGCCTTTTGAGCCAAGAGTTTGCGAATTTCTCTGCGTGAAACCTGAGCGTCCAGCCATCCTGACATGTCCTGATCTGTATGATTGCAATGTGACATTTGTGTGTTCCCAGCGGAGGCCGCTCTACGTCATCTCTGCTGTGTTGCTGTACGGCGCGTGGAACGCCCAGTGTGGCACGTACACCACCCATTCCGGTGTGAGCCCCTTCTACATTATCGCTAGGTCAATTAGCTAATTAGTGATGTGGTAAACGTCGACGCCATCCTTATTTGTGCAGGTAGTGCTGTGGGTTCCCATAGGGTGCGTTCCTCGCGCCGTTACAATAGTATCTAGTGCAAAACAATGCTAGTGAATCCTCTCCGTTATGGACGGAAAAATGATGGTTTCAAGATATTCTTGTTCTTGCACAGGTGGTGCTGCTGTCGTGGTTCACACGTTCGACTGCGGGGTCCTCGGCCATGGCCGTTGTCTAAGTAACACCGCTCAAACGGATTTCGATGGTCCCTTCGAATTTATCATAGAATGGCCTTGACCTTGGATGTGTGTGAAGGTCCCTGAATCCTGAGCTTTTTTTAACTTCCACTATCTCGCTGAAGCGGCCAGGTGAAGGGTTAAAGTCCGCATATTCTTCAGTTCGTGGGCTGTAATCACTACACCTCATATGTCCTAAGTAAACCATAAATATCATTTGTCCTACATACTGTCCTTGTCTCTGACTCAAAGTCGTGCATCATGAAATAACAGCTGTGTACAAAAAATTCCATGCAGCGAGTAGAGCACGTATAATCATGTCTTTCAAACAGGTGAGTCCAAGACAGAAAGTGTTCTCTCCATGCCGCCCGCTAGGCCATCTTCGAGTCCCTGTCCGCGTGCCTTAACACCCAAATGGCCCTCCGTGCCAGCGTGTGACCTAAAATGGCTTATCGGTGTCATCAGATTATGCACAGGCTCCTCTTTGACTCGGACCTCAGGCTTCACGAACGAGTGACCACTTTGAAAGCTGTCGGTACTTCCATGACATCAGTCACGTGAGTAGAGAAAAAAAAAAAGCAAAAGTCCCGGGGTCGTACTTGTCAGAGGAAAAGTGTATCAGAGAGCGATAGATTCGCGTTGCCGAAATTGTCAATATAATTAGCCCAGGGATCTGAAACATCTGTGTTGCCCAAGGAAGCCGGACGAATGAGAACCCGGGGACGTTTCTCCTCCACTCGTACCGAGAGAACGTACCAAGTTGAGCGCCTCTGAAATTTTGGGAAGAATTGAGCTCGGACAACTCTTATCACCGGTGACACGGGGAGAAAGGAATTTACCATTCAAGTTCAAAATAAGGAACACCTGAGATAAACAAAAAAACGGCGATGAGCGAAAAGGAGAGGTACCAGGGAACTAGTAGTCAGACTGACCGCTGGCGGGACCCCGGCAGCAACAGCGAGTGAGATCCAGATGATGCCCTTCCAGCACATCAGCAAATTGAAAGTACTCCGACAATGTATATGTGGAACCACCGACCTGTTTCCACAGGAAGTTCCCCAAATCAAGCAAACCACCACCTTGCCGGCGTAGGTGAAGGAGGCCACCGAGCATCATAAGAAGCAATATGATGTCGGTTACGAACGTGACGATGACATTCAGTTCGGCGATGTCTGAGTTGCGCACCACGCACGTGGTTGCCTCAGGTCCAAATGCAGAACGGAGCTGGAGATAGATACCAGTAAGCTCGGAAGGTCAGAACGTCGATGAAATTCCATCATTCACCCGGACAACTCCTGATGCCAAACGAAATGTGTATGAGATCCCCGGTCCACTTCCGATGGGTAAAACAAGGAGAGACTTACCTTGGATTAGGAATGCAACGTTTATTCCCCATACACTGATTGAAAACGCCAGAACAGTCTTATTTCTGTTCCAGATGGCGATCCTGTCACTACCATCAGCTCATTCTTCCAGTATACGAACCCAGTGGGGAGGGACGAGGCCCGACGTACACGCGCAGCATTATCAATAGCGAAGCGGAGGCTACCGCCAGGTGGGCTAATATCTAGAAGGATTAAAAAAGAAAGAAAATCGATGACAACTGATTAGGTTTCTCAAAAGACGGAAGTACATCCGAGAGGGTGCTCACAAGTTGAAAGGTGACCACGAGCTTGGTATCATCGGTTATCAACACGGGTGGAGGAACGCACATGTAATACATGGCGGCCATAGCACTTACCTGACAATGGATTGGCATCGAGGCATCAAATGCAATCATATTGAGGATTACGACGAGGAGGGTGGATATTCGGGTCAGGGAGTAAATCTAACACAAGGGAAACGTCAGTCTCCGGCGCACGAGGTCATTCCAAAGATGTCCATCGCCACGAACCCATATTGTCCAACGGTAGGGGCGACGCCCTCGGATGACATTCCACTCAAAGTCCAGAGTGGTGAAGAATTCCCATCTGAAAAGTAGAGCAGTGACATCAAAAGATCATCCAGTGAAAGGCATGCAACACACAAGAAGACGCCTCCGAAAGCATGCCAGAGCTTCACTAAGACCACTGTTGAAAAATGAGTTCACTTGGTCGTTCCAAATCCAGAGGGAGGCCTCAGAAGGGTACGCACAAAAATCTTGGAACAATACAATGGGATCTCGAAAATTTACCATCCTAGCAAGCAAGCTTGAGGTGGAGGTGGAGGGCGTTTGCCTCTGATTTAACAACAGCGAACAGTGGAATGCTTGACGGTGCCAGTGCTACACAGGTATATAGTTCGCTGTACATAGGCCACATGTTATTTTTCTATCAGAAGTTATGAAATTCACACTTACATTTCCATGTGGTCCTGCGCCTCCAAAGCCAGCGACTCCCGATAAGAAGCGGGGATATCGGTCGACCGAGACTGGGCTCCAACTTAAGCAGGGGAAATCAACGGGTCAATGGGTCAACGATCAACATCCCATCGATGATTATCTTGTACACAAGGCTTGACCCGGATCTTTTTCCACACTAGGAAAAGCTAAAAGTAATTCATTTTGCTTAATTTCGGAAGTCAAGCACTATGGCTAGGCCGCATATGCTGTGAAGCGTGAGAAGGAGAATACGTGATGGGGGAAATTTTGAATTTGCATGATTTGGGTGGTTTCGAGCGCCAAGCAGGGATTAACGCAAGGTGCCCAAGTTCTCGATTGTCAAGGTACCAAGAGGATTTGTCACCAAGAAAGTGAGAGACAGCGGCCAAGATGTCACGTGCGTAACGGTTCGGCGAGCGCCGATCTGCTAGTACGTACAGTTGCATCCTAGTTACTGGGATTTCCCTCCGACGACTGGAATTTGCTACCTTACCGTGCCCTCGGGCATGAGCAAATCTTGATCAAGCATTCGAACTTGTATGAGTTGGGTTTCGGTCCAGCACAAGGAGAAGCAAACCGACTGTACGTACCCCCTAGGCAAACGACGAAGTACAAATAAGTACTTGACTAGCATGGCCCGTCGGATCTTCTATGCTCCATATAGAAGCCTCAGGCTAAATATACATTCCAAGCAAGTAACTATAAGCTTGAGTGTCAAAGTGGCCTGAGCCAGCAACGCATCGGATGTGGACGCGAAGTCCACTGGGTCCGTTCCGATGACTTTCTCCGCTGATTTTTAGGATACTGAACCTCGTGGTTTACTCCCCAAGAAAGGAGAACATACATTCTAAATCGGTCGATCAGCAGGGAGATCAACCCCATGTTCAGATTCCCCAAGGGCGGGAGGATTTGGAATGTAACTGGAACATGAAGCTTGAATGCGCAATTCACTCACGTCTGTCAGAGGTTCGGTGCGTGCCTGCATCCTGATTGACAGGCACATTTCCTTGGAGAAGCAGGAGTAAAATGGGAGAACCTTAGGCATGCAACAGAGATCGAGTCGTCTTCCAAGTGAGTGAGCGGAGCACGATTTCGCTAGTACTCGTGTTCCGTGGCTATTGAACGAATTCCATTCGGCCGAATGCAAAGAACGACTCGAAACTGTTAGCCAAAACTGTGATCCATCTCCGCTCCAATTGAGGTATATAAAATGCTGCGTGTTCGACGTTGTATCCCTCATCCTCCTCATCTCATCCCTTGCCTTCGGTCTTCCTCCTCGCTCATTTGTGGCCCGCTCAGCTGTCAGTTTGTTACTGCTTTTGTGCGCATGCCACCGGGGGTGAAGATCGAAGGTGCAAGGGGAGTTGATGTCGAAGCGAGTGTGTGCCGGGTGGTAGCGGTGGGTCTAGATGGCCGGGGAGTTCTGACGAGTCGCTGGAGGACTGGCACTCGTACCCCTCGAGGACGCAAGAGGCATAAGAAAGCCCAAAGTGAAATGGTCCCGAGGTTTAGAACCGGTCGTCTTGCCTTTGATGGTCGGGACCCATCGCTGCTGCCCACCCCACGGAGAGTGTTGATGAGGAAAAATATATATTTCCGTGGGTTGATTCGTTAAGATGTGTGATCGGATTTGTGGGTTCTGAACAACACGCGGCATACCTCAAAGCAGGCTGCAACGGCGTTGAATTTACATTACAATAATTGTGATGACTCTCGTCACTGTGAGTGAAGTTAGCAATGGAGACAATGGTTAGTCCAGTAGTTAGGTCAAACAGGTGTGTCGACAACGTAAGTTTCTCCACGCCGAGATTCTAAAGAAAATAGGAAAGAATGAAAAGAATGCCGAGATTTACGTCCTCCTCTGGTTCCAGTTCGTGTACTTTGACGGAGACTGGTAGTGGCGATAGCTGCTCACTGGTACTCATTCTGAGTCGGACTTGCGACCTCAACTGTGACGATTGGGTCTGCTCGGGGGTGTTGAGCAATAGATTTGAGTTTCGGCGATTGTCAATGTAATCAGCGAAGGGATCTGAAACATCTGCGTTGCCCAAGGAAGCCGACGGGTGAGAACCCCACGACTTTTCTCCTCTACTCGTGGCGAAAGAAGTACCACATTGAGCGCCTCTGGAATATCGGTTGAGCTCAAATAATTCAAACCATCGGTGAAATGGAAAGAAAGTAAATTTACCATTCAGGTTCAAATTAAGGAACACCTGCGATGGACAAAAAACGGCGATGAGCGAGAAGGAGAGGCACCCGGCAATGAAATCCAGATCATGCGCTTCCAAAGGGAAAGCACATCAGCAAATTGAAAGTACTACGACATCGGAAATTTGAAACCACCCACCTGTTTCCATAGGAAGTTCCCCAGGTCATAAGAAGCAAGATGATGTCGGTACGAACGTGACCATCGGCATCGATCGGGGAGACTGTCACCGCAGTAGACTGGGTAACTTGGACATCTTCGCTGACAGAAGCGACGTTCGCCAAGGGCATCAAGCCTCAAATTTGGGTTCTTTGCATCGTGCCCCTTCACTTCTTCCTTCGAGCTTTCAGAGAGACGGGTTTGCTCCGAGTTCCTGACCCTCCACTCCACATCTTCAAAGTGCTTTAAGCTCTTTTACAACTTCTCTTGACGGCGCACTGGTGCATTGTTCCGTGTAAGCGCAAGCTCGGATTTCTCGAAATCGAGAATGGAGGGAAGTTAAATGTCGACTCGATTATATAAATCTAGGTGCGATCAGAGTGGATAGCAGTAGGGGAGGCTGGCTGAGATGCAGGATTGTGTAATGGATCTTCCACCTGTCTCTGTTCCTATGGATGAAAAAAAAAAAAAAACAGAAAACTAACAGTCTGGAGCCGTGGGTTGTATATTGTCTGTTGGAAACCGGAGCGGTGTCACGAGGGCTGTTGTCTTTCCCGGCCCGAACTCCGGCGACATTGACTCCGTTTTTTTTCTTTCGCTCGTCTCATTCGTTCTCTGCGGCATCGTTCAATACTTGCATCTCTTTTGCTATTTTTGTGTACTACACGCCTTGAGTCCATTGCCGCCAATCACGCTCGTAGATCAGATAGCTTCAAAATCCCCCTAATACAGCTCGGTGGAAGCTATGTCTGCCAGAGAGCGCCAGTGAAAATTGGGTACTGAGTTCCCTCAACCAACATCATGATCTGAGGTGGCCAAATGTCACCTCCTCGGGTCCGGACATTTACCTTTTTTTCGTGTCTTTGGACATTTCACCTGTTCTGCTGCTCTCGGATTGCATGCAACTCCTTGCGACGCGTTCAGGCTCTTTGTTTTGCTTTTGATCTTTTTGTTTGACTTTGACCTCTGATATCTCCTCAGGCTATTTTCTACCCCTGGACCTGTATTATTCGTATCCGCTACGTTCCGAGTCTGTGTAAAATTTGTCTCCGTCGCTAACTTCATTAACAGTGACGAGAGTCCTTACGATTATTGTAATGTGAATACAGCACCGCTGCAGTCCGCTTTTGGGTATAAAGACACAAGATGGTCTAGTTTTTATCAAACAGGTGATTCAACGTCGGAAATCACTTTCTCCACTCTGTCATTCAAGTTGCCATTTATGTCCTCCTCAGTCCGCAGTTCCGAGTCCTTTACCTTAACGCGCAGCTGCTCGGCGTCCATGTTGACTTGGGTTTCCTGTGACAATTGACTATGCTCGCGTATTGTGTGTACGGTCACATGTATAGGGGTGGACGGGGCAATCCAACTGGGGTCGGAAATCCCTTGGACTTTCGCAAAAGAGAGACCAAAATTTGGAAGGGCTGAGCTGAGGATACTGTGGAAACATCAGTCGCATGAGTAGGGAGACGAAATTTAAGTCTCTTAAGAGGTCGTACGTGTTGGAGGAAAAGTGTGTGAGAGAACGATAGATTCGCGTTGCGGCGATTGTCACAGCTAAAAACGCGGGGGCCTCAAACATCTGTATCGCAGAACACGTAAGAAACTTGTAGGGTTTCTCCAATCACAGCAAAGAAAGAACCGTGACATACAAAGTTTAACGGCTCTGGAATTTCGAGAACAGTAGACCTCGGTCAATATTGATGGTGTACTGCAGAGAACGGAAATTTACCATTCAAGTTCAAGATCTGGAATACCTGGGGCACAAAATGATGACCGAAGAGGTGAGGCACAGAGGAAATACTAGTAGTAGTAGTCATACTGACCACTGGCGGTACCCCAGACAATATGGAAAGTGAGATCCAAATGATACCCTTCCCAACAGAAGACACATCAGCGAATCGAAAGTAATAAGGCTATGGAAATGCCCCCTTACCTGTTTCCATAGGAAGCTCCCCAGATTGAGCATGCCGCCGCCTTGCATGCGTAAGCGAAGCAGGCCGGCGAGCATCATAAGGAGCAATATTATTTCGGTAACGAACGAGACGATGGCAATAAGTTTGGTGACATCTGGGTTGAGCACGGTACAGGAGCCAGCGTGTTCCTCAGGAACCCAAGCAAACTGGAGCTGGGAATGGATAAGTCCCAGGGTCACCAAAGTAGTTCAATTTCATTAATTTACCTGCACGACTGCTGATGCAAAATCACATGTTTATCCCTGATCGACCTACAGCGGGGAAAACATACCATGAATGAGGAATCCAAAGTTTGATCCCCATATGCTGGCTGCAAGCGCCATAATAAACTTGTCTCGGTTCCAAATGGCAATGCTGGCGCTACCATCAGCTTTCCTTCCAAAAGACAAATCCCAGTACAGGAGTACAGAACTCACGTACACGCGAATCATTATCAACAACGATGCGAGGATTATCGCAAAGGAGGAGAACAACTTGAAGAAAAAAACGAACAAGGTGGAAACCGATTAGCTTTCCCTTCGAAACCGAAGTGCATGCGGGAATTTGCTCACGAATGAAAGAATGACCAAGACCTTAGAATAGTCGGGATTGTCTCTGAGGTACACTGGCAGACGTATGACAATACACATACCTTGCAATTAATTGGCCTCGAGAATGCAAACCCGATGATATTGAAGATTACAGCCATGAAAGCAGTCAGCCTCGTAAGGGAGTAAATCTAACAAAGAGGAAAATAAGTCCTAGGTGTCTGAGGAAATCTCATCACCACTGACCCATATTGTCCAACGGTAGGGGCGATGCCCTCGGATAACACTCCACTCAAAGTCCAGAGTAGTGACGAATTCCCAACTGAAAAAAAAAAAAAAAACGAATTAGCGAATTGTCGACGTCATAGGAACATCAGTGACATGCAGGACACGCACAGGAAGATGCCATAAAATGTGTGCCAGAGCTTCACTAACACCACTGTTGAAACACAGGTTCACTCAGATTTTGGGCCTCCGAACCCAGAGCGAGGCCTCAGAAGCATGCGCACCGGCCTCATACAATACTACACGGGGATCTTGGAAATTCACCATCCTGAAAAACGAGCTTGAGGTGGAGGGAGAGGGCGTTTTAGTGACTCAACACTGGCAACAGCGCATTGAACAGTGGAACGCCTTTTAATAACAACGCTACACAGATATACTAGTATAGCTAGCTGATCCGTATAAACCACTGCAACTCGTATTCATGTCATTTTTTCCTGAAGAAGCTACGATGAAACTCACACTTCCATCGCCATGTCACCCTGCGCTTCCGAACGAACTCCAGTTTTATTGGGACCCGCAATACGAAGCAGGGATCAATCCTGAGCGCTGAGCGCTTGAATAGTGGAATGGAAGTCGACGATCAGCAACCAATTGAATGATCACCTATGCACCATACAGCACTAGTATTGTACCACGGTACCAACATTTGACTGGGAACTTTTACCAACTATGAGAAGCGATCGATTCTGCCTGACTGTGCTCAGGCTTAATTTCGGGATTAAAAGCCGTTTGTGCCTCCGTCGAGCCGTAAAGACAGAAGACGAGCTGTGTCACCACTGCAAAAAACGTCAGAAACCCGGAAATCACGTTCTATATGAATACCACACATCGTAGATCCTTTCCGTTGTTCCCGTTCTCTCCTGTCGTTTAGAGGTGTCTTCCCCGGGAAGTCGGATGTACGCTTCCGACGACTCGGAAGTTTCCGGTTCCCATGTTTTCCACTAGCTGCTGCTGGGTGGCGGAACATCAAATGTATCAAACTCTGTCAGTATCGGCAGTCTCACGACATTCGCATCCGAGTGGCTTCGCACATGCACTGGGTGCGTGATTGAGTATTTATTTGTTTTGTTAGGTAGCAATTTCAGAAGCATCAGTAAACTGTACAAAAACTTCGCAACTTTTTCACTTGCCAAAGTCAAAAAGCTGAAAAGTGAATAAGTTGACATTGGCTTATATTAGTGGAGTAGGAGTTAAAGTGACATATAAGTAAAACAAGTTTAGAAGCTACAAAAGTCATGAAAAGTTGTGAAAGTCACAAAGTCATAGAAATATTTGTAATTATGAAAGAAGCAGCACTACTTCACATTTAAGTTTGTTCACACTTGAAGACACATTTGACAGATGGGTACTTATGACTCATTTATCATGATCAGATTCAGGTCCATCCTGATCTAGGTCCCAAGTTGGCTCGCTGCTCCTCGAACTCGGAAGTGTTTAGTCACGTGTGTACGGGAATGTTGCACAAACGATTGAGTTTGTTGGTTATTGTCTTTGAAAAAAAAAAGGGAAGAAACCAAAAAAAAACAAAAGAAATGTCGATAAAGAGGTCAACGTGCTCGCCAGCTAAACGACTTGAGAATCACTAATTTCCCCATTGTAGACCATCAGCTGAACAGACGCCCCTCTCATTTCCCGAGAATACCCGTTTACTTTGTACTGTACTTCAATTTCTTTCCACGTCTTATTTTTTTTCTCCTTTCTACCTCTCATTCCATCATCATTTATCCTCACGAGTAGAGTCTCTATATGGCTTCAACAAGCGTCATCTTCGATATCTTGCTCTGACAACATCAACATCGCTAGTAACGCATGACTACCGTCAGATTCTCTCGACCCCCATTTGCGGCGTCAACTATGCTTCGGGGTCAGTTGGACAAGCACAGTCATCTTATCCTGCTCCATGAACGCACCACACAATCAAGCTTACCTTTCGCCTGCCCGCACACGAACACGCACATCATCTCCATTCCATCCCTCCTCGAGAAAAGTCCACGCGGACCCTCATCATTGACCACCTCCTCTGGGCGCATGCTCGTACCCACTTCGCTCAGACTCGTGCAGAACTCACCATGAGAGACCGTACCGGTGAACTGGGTTCACCGAACTTCGTCCACCACGAACGGCCTGTGCAATGACGTGGATGGATGGGCGCTCCGCGTTTGTTCAGCAGGTTCCGATCATCCTCCTGATGAAGAGGAATCACGGATCGCCCGACAGGACTTACCATTCGCGCGGAGGCTTACACAACGCGCAGAAGCACTTGAAAAAGTCGTCGGCATGCTCGAGCAACTGCCACGAGACTATCCGTTTCCGGGGGATGAACCAATCACGCCTGTAGTACCTCTCCTACCAATCGTCCACCTCGCATCTCGCTGACGCAGAATCTGCTACAACAGACCCCACCGCAGCAGCGCCCTCCCGTTGGACCGCCCTCTGTAGGGAAGCATGTACTCCCGAATGGTGTCCCCTTTTGGCTTGCGCTGACCACGGTCATCAACGACATGTTCGCGCGTGAGTCACCTTCACATCGCCTCTCACATGTCCATGCTGTTGCAGCAGCCACATCTTCATCATCCAAGTCCAGGAGGAATTCAGGCGCGTCAACCTCTCGGTTGATGAATCAAACCTC
The DNA here is from genome assembly GCA_022376515.1 of Lactifluus volemus. NCBI lineage: Eukaryota > Fungi > Basidiomycota > Agaricomycetes > Russulales > Russulaceae > Lactifluus > Lactifluus volemus. The sequence goes on along the minus strand of WTXI01000067.1, from coordinate 4,442 downwards.
ATCACCATCGTCAACACCCTCACCCTCGCCCTCGCCACTATCGTGGCTACCAAAGTCTCTTGTCCCTCTTCTCTTCGTGTCTAGCGCCGCCACAATCGCCAACAGCACACCATTTCCATTCTCAGTATGTCTTTGCCTCTTCCCCCTCCTCACATGTGGCATTGGACTTCAGCATCGTTTGTGCTGACACCTCACGGATCCAGCCATCGAACTTGACTTACCCATCTCTTCGACATCAGCCGTTCAACACCGAGCCCACCCCACGCGCATGCGACATATTCACCGCAGGTGTAGACTATGAACTTTCTTGCTGGTGAGAGCTCGTACAAGCTTGTACGAGCTCGTGCAAGTGCAAAAACGTTTCCTGCAGGTTTCCTGATGGCCTATCCTCTCCGTTATGGACGGAAAATTGATGGTTTCAAGATATTCTTGTTCTCGCACAGGTGATGCTGCTGTCGTGGTTCACACGTTCGACTGCGGGGTCCTCGGCCATGGCCGTTGTCTAAGTAACACCGCTCAAATGGATTTCGATGGTCCCTTCGAATTTATCATAGAATGGCCTTGACCTTGGGTGTGAAGGTCCCTGAATCCGGAGCTTTTTTAATTTCACTATCTCACTGAGGCGGCCAGGTGAAGGGTCAAAGTCCGCATATTCTTCAGTTCGTGGGCTGTAATCACTACACCTCACTGGCATATGTCCTAAGTAAACCATAAATCATACAACCATTTGTCCTACATACTGTCCTTGTCTCTGACTCAAAGTCGTGCATCATGAAATAACAGCTGTGCACAAAAAATTCTATGCAGCGAGTAGAGCACGTATAATCATGTCTTTCAAACAGGTGAGTCCAAGACGGAAGGTTTTCTCTCCATGCCGCCCGCTAGGCCATCTTCGAGTCCCTGTCCACGTGCCTTAATACCCAACTGGCCCTCCGTGCCAGCGTGCGACCTAAAATGGCTTGTCTATGTCATCAGATTATTATGCACAGGCTCCACTTTGACTCGGACCTCAGGCTTCACGAACGAGTGACCATTACTTTGAACGCTGTCGGTACTTCCATGACATCAGTCACGTGAGTAGAGAAAAAAAGCAAAAGTCCCGAGGTCGTACTTGTCAGAGGAAAATTGTATCAGAGAGCGATAGATTCGCGTTGCGGAAATTGTCAATATAATTAGCGCAGGGATCTGAAACATCTGTGTTGCCCAAGGAAGCCGGACGAATGAGAACCCGGGGACTTTCTCCTCCACTCGTACCGAGAGAACGTACCAAGTTGAGCGCCTCTAAATTTCGGGAAGAATTGAGCTCGGACAACTTTTACCACCGGTGAAACGGGGAGAAAGGAGTTTACCATTCAAGTTCAAAATAAGGAACACCTGAGACAAACAAAAAAACGTCGATGAGCGAAAAGAAGAGGTACCAAAGAACTAGTAGTCAGACTGACCGCTGGCGGGACCCCGGCAGCAACTGCGAGTAAGATCCAGATGATGCCCTTCCGGCACATCGCCAAATTGAAACTACTCCGACAATGTATATGTGGAACAACCGACTTGTTTCCACAGGAAGTTCCCCAAATCAAGCAAACCACCACCTTGCCGGCGTAGGTGAAGGAGGCCACAGAGCATCATAAGAAGCAATATGATGTCGGTTACGAACGTGACGATGACATTCAGTTCGGCGATGTCTGAGTTGCGCACCGCGCAGGTGGTTGCCTCAGGTCCCAATGCAGAACGGAGCTGGAGATAGATACCAGTAAGCTCGGAAGGTCAGAACGTCGATGAAATTCCATCATTCACCCGGACAACTCCTGATGCCAAACGAAATGTGTATGAGATCCCCGGTCCATTCCGATGGGTAAAACAAGGAGAGACTTACCTTGGATGAGGAATACAACGTTTATTCCCCATACACTGATTGCAAGCGCCAGAACAGTTCTATTTCTGTTCCAGATGGCGATCCTGTCACTACCATCAGCTCATTCTTCCAGTATACGAGCCCAGTGGGGAGGGACGAGGCCCGACGTACACGCGCAGCATTATCAATAGCGAAGCGGAGGCTACCGCCAGGTGGGCTAATATCTAGAAGGATTAAAAAAAGAAAGAAAATCGATGACAACTGATTAGCTTTCTCAAAAGACGGAAGTACATCCGAGAGGGTGCTCACAAGTTGAAAGGTGACCACGAGCTTGGTATCATCAGTTATCAATACGGGTGGAGGAACGCACATGTAATACATGGCGGCGATGGCACTTACCTGACAGTGGATTGGCCTCGAGGCATCAAATGCAATCATATTGAGGATTACGACGACGAGGTGGATATTCGAGTCAGGGAGTAAATCTAACACAAGGGAAACGTCAGTCTCCGGCGCACGAGGTCATTCCAAAGAGGACCATCGCCACGAACCCATATTGTCCAACGGTAGGGGCGACGCCCTCGGATGACATTCCACTCAAAGTCCAGAGTGGTGAAGAATTCCCAACTGAAAAGCAGAGCAGTGACGTCAAAAGACCATCCAGTGAAAGGCAGGCAACACACAAGAAGATGCCTCCGAAAGCATGCCAGAGCTTCACTAAGACCACTGTTGAAAAATGAGTTGACTTGGTCGTTCCAAATCCAGAGGGAGGCCTCAGAAGCATACGTACAAAAAACCTGGAACAATACAATGGGATCTCGGAAATTTACCATCCTAGCAAGCAAGCTTGAGGTGGAGGTGTGGGGGCGTTTGCCGCGTTTGCCTCTGATTTAACAACAGCGAACAGTGGAATGCTTAACGGTGCCAGCGTTACACCGGTATATAGTTCGCTGTACATAGGCCACATGTTATTTTCTATCAGAAGTTATGAAATTCACACTTACATTTCCATGTGGTCCTGCGCCTCCAAAGTCAGCGACTCCCGATAAGAAGCAGGGATAATCGGTCGACCGAGACTGGGCTCCAGCTTAAGCAGGGGAAATCAACGGGTCAATGGGTCAACGATCAACATCCCATCAATGATCATCATGTACACAACGCTTGACCCGGATCTTGTTCCACACTAGGAAAAGCTAAAAGTAATTCATTTTGCTTAATTTCGGAAGTGTATGCTTTGGCTGGGCCGCATATGCTGTGAATCATGAGAAGGAGAATAGGTGATGGGGGAAATTTTGAATTTGCATGATTTGGGTGGTTTCGAGCGCCAAGCAGGGATTAACGCGAGGTGCCCAAGTTCTCGATTGTCAAGGTGCCAAGAGGATTTGTCACCAAGAAAGTAGGGAGAGACATTCATCAGGAAACCGTGAGAAAAGGTTGCCAAGATGTCACGTGCGTGACGGTTCGGCGAGCGCCGATTTGCTAGTGTACGTTACAGTTGCACCCTATGTAGATGCTGGGATGTCTCTTCGGCAACTGAACTTGCCTGGAATTTGCCAGTCGAGCTGCTACCTTACCGTGCCCTCTGGCATGGGGCATATCTTGATCAAGGGTTGGATTTCCGTCCAGCACAAGGAGAAGCAAACTGGCTGTATGTACCCTTTAGGAAACGACGAAGTCAAATAACTACTCGACTAGCATGGCCCGTCGGATCTTCTATGCTCCATAGAAGCCTCAGGCTAAACATACATTCCAAACAAGTAACTATAAGCTTGAGTGTCAAAGTGGCCTGAGCCAGCAACGCATCGGATGTGGACGCGAAGTCCACTGGGTCGCTCCGATGACTTTCTCCGCTGATTTTTAGGATACTGAACCTCGTGGTTTACTCCCCAAGAAAGGAGAACATACATTCTAAATCGGTCGATCAGCCGGGAGATCAACCCCATGTTCAGATTCCCCAAGGGCGGGAGGATTTGGAATGTAACTGGAACATGAAGCTTGAATGCGCAACTCACCCACGTCTGTCAGAGTTCGGTGCGTGCCCTGCGTCCTGATTGACAGGCACCTTTCCTTGGAGAAGCAGGAGTAAAATGGGAGAGCCTTAGGCATGCAACAGAGATCGAGTCGTCTTCCAAACGAGTGAGCGGAGCACGATTTCACTAGTACTCGTGTTCCGTGGCTATTGAACGAATTCCACTCGCCGAATGCAAAGAACGACTCTAACTGTTAGCCAAAACTGTGGTCCATCTCCGCTCCAATTGTGGTATATACAAGGCTGCGCGTTCGACGTTGTATCCCTCATCCTCCTCATCTCATCCCTTGCCTTCGGTCTTCCTCCTCGCTCATTTGTGGCCCGCTCAGCTGTCAGTTTGTTACTGCTTTTGTGCGAATGCCACCGGGGGTGAAGATCGAAGGTGCAAGGGGAGTTGATGTCGAAGGTGTGTGTGCCGGGTGGTAGCGGTGGGTCTAGATGGCCGGGGAGTTCTGACGAGTCGCTGGGGACTGGCACTCGTACCCCTCGAGGACGCAAGAGGCATAAGAAAGCCCAAAGTGAAATGGTCCCGAGGTTTAGAACCGGTCGTCTTGCCTTTGA